>VZTH01012678.1:546399-604883 GCA_013397815.1 Aleadryas rufinucha
AAAAAAAAAAAAAAAAATTCTGTTTCAGACAAGTTTAGAACACATCCTTCAATGAAGTTTCAGAAATATGTCTTCTTTTATAGCACCATCATATTGTGGTCCTAAAACATCCTCTAACCTCTCAAAGCCTTTGCTGCCAGGTTGGATGGGGCTCTGAGCAATCTGGTCAAGTGGAAGGTGTCCCTGTCCATGAGAGGGGAGTTGGAATCAGATGACTTTTGAGGTCCCTTCCAACCCAAATTATTCCATGATTCAAGTCTGGAAAATAGCACAGGTCCTTCATCCCAGTTCAGGCATCCAGACTCTTTTCCATGTCATGAGACAGCCAAGGATTGGAAGTTTCTTCTGACTTCTGAAGCTGTTGTGGCTGCAGTTCAGCCTCCTGCTCAGGCTCACAGGGTGTTTCTCCATGACAGCACTGTGCTAACATAACTGATCTGGGCTGTTTGACACAGGTTACAAAAATTTTCCATGTAGACTCTATTGAAAAGAAAATCTGGGCTTTTGCAAAGCAGTGTCTGAAATGGGGTGGCATTAAAAACTTAATGTTTTATTCTGAGATCAGCTGTGGACCACCACTTGGTGAGCAGTCAGACTTACGGATGGACTGATCTTTTCTCCTTTTGCACCTCTCCAACTTCTTTGCACTTTTTAATTCACATCCCGAAATCAGTGATGAACATGTCCATCTTCCCCTGATGACCATGGTAAAAAGAAAATGAATCCTTGATGTCTCTATACCTCTGAGCTCCAATCTCAGTTTTCAGGCATTTTAAAGTGACTTTAAAGGGCTTTGAGTGAGATCAAGTGACATATTAAAGGTTACAGGAGTCTGTTGAAGAAACAGAAGCAGACTGCCAGTCTTGCCAGTGCATGAGGTACCTTGTGAATAAACACACCTGTTTTATGCTGCTGCTGCCTTTCTTTCTCAACCAGTTCCCCCTACTGTGGAAAATGAGAAGGGTGACTTCAAACACAAATATTTTTTGCAATTAGACTGGGTTGTGGCTAACTTCAAATCTAGCATGTCTGCTTGCAGCCAATAAAGCACCAGATGGGATGGTTTAATCATGGCTAATTTTCAGTCCTGGACTGTTCTTGGACTTCTCAGCTTGTGTCTGCTGTAGGTCAATGTGAATCCAGTGAATGACTTTTTATTGTCTTTGGTAGAATTCCTTTCCTGTACAGGCATCTGCATTTTGGCTGTACATCCTGCTGGAGTCATATGAGCTCACACCACGAGTTTCCTGCCCTCTTCCTCCACTCCTGTGCACTCTGTACAGTGCCAGCCCATGTCAGGGTCAACAAAGGTGGGGACAGCTGGGAGGAGTTGGAATGGCACAGCTGGGAGGAGGTGGAATGGCACAGCTGTTCCTTTGCTTTGTGAGATTCCAGAAAACACCATTAGAAATAGGCAAAGTGGGTTAGGCAAAGTTAAGGCTGGCTGAGTTGGATGTGAAGATTTTATTAGGAAACACAACTTAGTGAAGAACCACATCAAGTGTTCACTGTGACCCCAGAGCCTTGTGACCCCAGACACTGCTGATGAGAGCGCACAGGAAACTCAAAGTGCAACGACAGGTGGTGGGTTTGACCTGAGCCAATGTCTCTCTGAGATCATGGTCTTCTTCTGCCACTCTCTGATCCATGTGACCACGCAGCCAGCTCTGAAGAAATGCTATAGAAATACAGAATTTGGCAGTCAAAACACAGTGTAGGGAAGCTCCTTAGATAGATACTGATATGCCCAGCAGTGCATTAATAGGGGCATGAAAAAGCCCCACAAATGGGAGCATTGTCAGGCTGAGGTGTAGGGTTTGTGTCAGGTCGTAGCAACTTGACACAGCCCTTGTTAATGTTTTTCCATGTTGCCAGCAAGAGCTGGAACCAAATCCCAAGCTCTGGAGAGCCTCCAGTCTCTGCTCCCAGCAGATGTAGTGAGAAAGGGCCACAGGCTCAGCAAGTGAATCTGTTCAGGGTTATATTTCAGGAAAAAATCCAGGGCAACACAGAGCTGAAAGACCTCATTCCAGGCATTGTGGGAGTGGGTGAAAAAGTCCAGTGGAAATGAACAGGAAGAGGCGAGAAGTGACTGTGGTTGGTTTTGTATTCACCTATCTACTGCTCTGAATCTGCAGATACCAAGGTCTGTAAGGCTTGGGAGATTTTTGAATTATCCTTTCTCTCTAGGAAATTAATTTTCAGTGAAAACAGGTGTTGCATCCATTCTGTATAAAGGGAAGCATCTAAAAGCCCCTTAAAACTATCTCTTTTGGTATTTTAGGGGTAAAATAGTGTAAAAATACTTTAATTTTCCCATTTATTTATTTTATTTTAAAATCATATGTAGCATAAAACCAGATAATAAACACATAGGGATGAATTTAAGCAAACTCTACATGGATCTTATTCAGAAAAAAAAAAAGTTTACCTTTTATTTTCTTAACCAGAACAACAACTCAGCAACTGAACTTCCCTGTGGAAGTTAATGTACTTTGTTCTCTGCTCAGTTCTATTTGTGAGCTTTCCCAAGCATTAAGCCACCTGTAAGGGAAAATATTTGTCTAGCAAACTTACAAGTGTTGTTTTCTGTTTCCATTCTCTTCTCCTTGTTAACATTTTGTGGGCATTGCAAAGTGAGTCTGAATAGCTTTAGTTCCTTCGCAATTGACTTGTTATTGGTTAAATTCAGAGACACTCCTCCTGTGGAGTTCCTGATAATCGTATCCAGCTCTGGGGTTCCCAGCACAAAGAGGACATGGACCTGTTGGAGCCTGTCCAGAGGTGGGACACCAGGATGGTCAGAGGGATGGAGCACCTCTCCCATGGGAAAGGCTGGGAGAATTGGGATTGTTCAGCCTGGAGAAGAGAAGCTTTGGGGTGACCTAATTGTGGCCTTCCAGGACCTGAAAGGAAGCAACAAGAAAGATGGAAAGAGACTATTTATGAGAGTCTGGAGAGCCAGGACAAGAGGAAATGGCTTCAAACTGAAGGACAGCAGGTTTAGATTGGTTATTAGGAAAAAATTCTTCCCTGTGAGGGTGTTGAGGCCCTGGCACAGGGTGCCCAGAGAAGCTGTGGATGCCCCACTTCTGAAAGCGTTCAAGACCAGGTTGGATGGGGCTCTGAGCAACCTGGGAGAGTGGAAGGTGTCCCTTCCCATGGCAGGGAGGTGGAATGAGATGATCTTTAAAGTCCCTTCCAACCCAAACCCTTCTATGATTCTATGATTCCCTTCCCTCCAAACTGTTGGGTGTATAATGCCAATCCTACCTGCACAATTAAGCTGTAAGAACTGAGGTAAATTCAGATGATTTCTGCAATTATTGCAAAGCACTTAATGGCTCTGCTAAAGCAAGTTTAACCAATCTCCAGATACACTGAGGTTTGTGAAAGCAATGGTGCTATGGACAGTCCCAAGATGTGAATATGCTGATTAGGGCATAAATAGTTCTGCAATTCACAGTAAATTTTATTGGATGACATGAAGCTTTTTGAAAGAAAAAAAAAAGAATCAGATCAGCTGGAATGTAATCTTTTTGGATTGTTAGACACCAGTATAGATTTGACACTGGGTATTAGTAGAGTCAAGTGTTGAAACAGCGTTGCTGTCACTGCTGGACACTGTGGTTCTGCAAGACAGGTGAGTCTCACAAGCACACAGAGACTGAGAATGGTACGGTGGAGAATAATGCACCATGAGCTCACTGAGCACTGCTCATTTCTAATGGGCGTGGAACATTATTCTCCTCCATCCATGGGTCTAATTTGGTCTTAATAGAAACAGTCTATTTAAGAGAAACTCCTGCTGAATTCGACATTTAAGTGAAAGGATAAGAGGGGATAAAGGCCAGACTGCAAGGTTACAGAATCTAGTGATGCCCCATTACACTGCAATTAAGAAGTGCTAAAAGTGACACTTGTAATCATTTGAAAATGAATGGAAACAGGGCTGAGATGCATGTTTTTGTAAGATTTTTTTTCCTTGGGTATGAAAAAGGAGTTCACTTTTGAAAAAACCCACTCATTTGAAGATACTGATAATTAGATTCCATGACTGGGTTTGTTTGTTTGTTTGTTTGTTTGTTTGTTTGTTTGTTTGTGGTTTTTGCATGTGGGATGAAAGAAGGGAGAGAAGAAGCCCCCCATGACCAGTGAGTTGAAAAACTGGACTGCTGCACAAAGTGCAAGACATTTATTCTAGTCAATTTTATAATCCAATATAGCAATTTACAAGCCACAGAATCCCCCCAAAAAGATATTTAAAATGCAAATTGCACTGATTTTATTTAATCTAATACTTTATAGATACCTGAGGGCTTTTCTGCATCCCAGTGCTTTCCACTCTTTGATTTTGCACTGTGCTGAGGCAGGACAGCAAAAATTCTCCCACCAACACCAAGGGAAAGTCTCATATATGGTCTGGCTTGTATTTTTCCATATGATCCTTCTCAGCCCCTGTTTCTCAGGTATTTCTGAGTCTTCACCTCCACAGTCTCCAAGCTGTGGACTGTGGCCTTCCAGTACTTTTCCTTGGGTCCTAAAAACCATAAATTATCAAAGACACAGCTCCACACATGGCATAGGCTGGTGAGAAAATTTGTTAAACTTTACAGGCTGACAAACATAAATCAAAGGACATCAAAGAGTTCATATTAAACTACAAATAAATAATTGGTTTGATGTATTGTTTCTTCTAAATGTCACAGTTATGTAGCCCTCATCTCCATGCTCCAGACCTCAAGTAACACCTCCCACCTCTCTTCTGTCATGGTACAGCCGCAAAAACCCCTCAAGCTGCTGCCATCCCATGGCTGATCCTGGAGCTGAGCTGCTCCCAGGATCTGCCACTCCTTCCATACACAGGTAGAAGTTTTCTCAGCTACACCAGCAGCAGCAGCAGCTGAACGAGGTGATTTTGTGATTGTGAGCTCTCACTTCCCCTTGTGAATGGCAAAGCAGGGACTGCTGCCAGCACAGGGGTGGGAAAGGAAGGTGCAGATCAGAGAATGTCCCAGCTCTGGAGGATGAGTGTGGCGGTTCCCAGAGGCAGATCGGGAGCACTGGCTGTCCTTCACTCCCTCTGCAGCCCCCTCACTGCAGAGTCCTTCCCAGGGTTGCCAATCTCAGGTGACTGTGGCTTTACTGACTATTTCTAACAAAGAGAGCCCTACTTATTAAGCCTGAGCCAGACCAGGGGTATATTTTCTGCAGTACAAAAGGAAGGCCAAGCAAAATATTTTGGCTGAACAACCTGGTCTTCTTAACTCCTCAGGGCTCAGCTTCTGGGTCTGCTTCCCCACTCCTGGAGTCCAAGATAAGTCTTTCTTTTACTTTCAGAATTAATAGGGCTGAAGTAAGTAATTATTGAAAATTCTCTCCCTCGGGAGATCAAAGTGCTCTCATCATTTGCAACTGGCTTGTGGAGGAGCATCAGTATTAAATGCAAGCTCACCTCCATGGTGCTGAAGACTTCCTCTAGCCAAGATACTCAACAGAAAAAGAAAAACACAAAAAGAGGAATGAAAATGTAAAACCTAAGCCCATCTTTGGAGACTATTGACTCACAGTGGCTCAAAATGAGGACAGTTAAGAGGTGATAAAGTCCAGCTCAAGGGATGGACAGGTCAACTGCAAGTGTGAAAATGATGTTGGTAAACTGGGAGCCGAAAGAGAAAAACTATTTTCTAAGAGAATCTGAATATTTTCTATGAATATGTATGGCTGCTTTGACTATTGTACCCTCATTGTAGTAAGAAATAATGTCAGCCCAGTACTGAATCTGTACAAATATTACTTTGGTTCACAAGTTTAAGAATAGTTGGACCTTGGTATGGGAAATCTCAGCCACTGTCAACAATGATAACTTCGAGACGTGTCTAATTCTTCTGTAACATCTCATAGGTGGATTTTGGCCATAATTGTTTATGTTCCATAAAGTGATAGAGACACGGAGCACTGCATCATGCTCAGAATTTCACTGGATTGCTGACAGGAAAGCTTGGGAATAGAACTACCAGGAAAAAAACAAACAACTAGACTGAGCAGGAGGGCAGCCTCTGGTTTGAATGGAAATTATGGAGAACAGATTGAGAAGGTGTTCAATGAGGACATTGCACAGTGTTTTAGAAAGAAATAAGGTATGAGTGGGATGACATGGAGAACAAAGAAATAGGAAGGCTCACACCTTCAAAAAAGGCAAGGAAGAGAAGAAAATACCTACAGTTCTTAGTCTGTGAAAAACAGGATCACTGCTGCATATCCAGCCTCAGACCAAGTCAGGGTGATTAATGTATTGTTTGAGATCATCTGAGCCTTATGATACATTACTGAAATGATAACATATATACAGATATATATATATATCTATCTCAAAACAACCCAACACCTAAGAACATAAAATCATAAAACCATAGAATGGTTTGGGTTGAGAGGGACCTTCAACAATATATAATTTCAATACCCTTGCCATAGGCAGGACACCTTCCACGATCCCAGGTTGCTCCAAGCCCTTTCCAACTTGGCCTTGAACACTTCCAGGAACTGGGCATCCACAGTTTCTCTGGGCAACCTGTGCCAGGGCCTCACCACCCTCATAATTATAAATTCCTATTTGTAGATGATTATAGTGAGAAACTGTGCAATGTCCTCCAAGAGAGGAGGTGAGAGCAGCACAGTTATGTGTGCTGACTGAGGAGAGGAAGGATTGTCATGTAGTCAAAACTGAGATATGGTGCTTATAATAATTGTCTAATTTTAATACACACTTCTTTAGGTGCCCACAGTGCAGATCCACTGAGCATAAGCATCTGAGATGTCTGGGGTTACCTTCCCTGGCCTGAGGGTGACATCCCAAAACACATAGGGTTTCCTGTCTCCTGTAGGTCTCCTGTAGGTTCAGTGCTGCATCTGCCATATCTGTGTGGTTATCTTTGGACACCCCAGTGCATCTCAAAAGGCATGAGATTCCTTTGTGTCTGTGCCTGAATTGAGCCCTAATGTGCCACTTCATTCCTGACTTCTGAAACTGGTCTAAGATTTGAAAGAAGGATTTGATTTCTGTTCTGGAATGAGGTATTTAGTGAGTTTGATGGACTCTGTGGGCAGGGTTCAGTCTGAAGTTCAGACAACACAATACAAGGGCCTGCATGGAAATGGCTACATGGGAACCAAGTGTCTAAGCAGAGAGGGGGTCAATGATCCTGCAGAGCTTGGAGGGTAATTCAGCCAATCAGTCACCAGGTGCCTACTTTTGCGAGATCTGAGTCACTTCCTGCATGCCAGTGACTGTATTGATTAGGTATCCATTCACTGTAACAGGAGCTGAGACAGCTGCATGTGTTAAACACCCATCTCAAATTAGTTTTCTTAATGAGTTACGGTGATTGCACCTTACTGGGTGTGACCTGGTTGTGTCACCTGAGGCAGCCTCAGGTACCCAAGACATCCACATGGATGGGCTGGCAGAGAAGGCATGGGATGAAAGGGAGAGTGGATGTGGAGTGCCCAGAGGCATCGTGGACCACACTGAATGTCTGTGTAAGGGCAGCTTGACCTCATCTGTGGAAGAAGTTTGATCTCCTCTGGGTGTTCTGCACGTGGTATAAAAGATGCTCCACAGCACCAGCTTGCCTCAGTGTCTAAGCTTAGGCACAGGACACAGCTGAGGGCACCATAAAGTGTCTCAGCCATCTGCACAGAGCTGGCAGGTAGGACACTGGGCTTGGAAGAGACCAGCACTCTTCTGAAGCAGCATCTGGAGACAGGTGAGCTGCCCCATAATTCCCAAAATGGAGAGTGGTGGAGATGTATTTATATATTGCATCTTTGGTTTTGGCTGAGTTGTTTGCCCTAGAGAAACCTTCTGCTCTTCTCTTTCTTATTAGGCAAATTGTGTTTTTCTATCCAATGCCTCTACTGCAAGAGTTGTTTTTTTGTTTTTTTAATAGGTGAACAGATGTTGGTGGGAGTGTCTCCAATATACACCTGAAAATGTTGCACTTGAAAATGAAGTACGAGAAGGCCTGGAATTTTTAATAATTTAGGAAAAAGAAAAGACCTAGCTGCACAAGGAAAACCTTGCAAGATGCTGTGAGGACAAATACTGCTGCAAAGCTGGAAGGAGGCCAGGAGAACACTAAGTCAGAAAGACAGAAGAGAAACTAAATGAGGGAGTGAAAAAATAAGACACAAGAGAAGACAGCTGATAGAAACACAGAAAAACAGGCAAAGTACAAACATAGACTTGAGGAAAGATGTAGAAACTGTAGAAGACACATACAAGGATGGTGAGAAAAAGAGCAAACCCCAAATCTGGTGTGCTGTAGCACCAACTGGTTGAATGGGATGCTGAAGGAGAGGGCAGATTAAACAAAATTCTACTTTTGATAGTAAAACCGTCTTAAAAATACATGCCTTCTCCTTCTGCTCCCACACATATCACACATATTCCCACCTCCTTGGCTACACTTCTTGGAGAACTTCATTCTGTTTCCCTGCTCATTTTAAAGGGCTGTGTTTCACTTCTATGCACCTTGCATTTCTGTGTAGCCTCGTGAAGAGTGGCAGTGACAACCTCGATCTGCAGAGCAGGAGAGGAAGAAAACCACTGCCCATGCAGAAGGCCAGGGGCTGTGGTAGCTGCTATGGCTTTTGCTATCACAGCCAGCAGATCCAAAAGCACTTTCTGACACAGCAAGTCTTTGGTTACCCTGTTCTGCTTCTCTTTGCCCAAAGCTGTTCCACCTGGGGAAGAGCTTGTGATCCCAAATTCTGGGTTCATTCTGGCTCCTCACAGCAGCCCTCATTGCAATGCATGCCAGGTCAGTAGACACGGTCATTCCAGAAAACTAAAATAATGGAATTTAATTTTAAATGGTTTGGGGTTTTTTTAACTTTTCCTTACCAGGTAAATTTTTGGTAAGAATGCCACAGGATGAGAAAATGAGAAAACAGGAGTACATCTAGAAGAGTTGCTGTTTGAAGGGATGTGATTTCAGCCACTGTGTGTTCTTGAGAGATGTGGCCTAAGACACATTATAAAAGGTTTTATCATGGCACTGTATGTGCTGAAATCTCAATGCTGCAGCCGCAGTCTGGCAGACCCCAGCCCTGGGGGGTTCTTAATATAGGTTGTTCTCTAGAGACTAATGTCCAATGCCATCAGTGTCACCAGTAAAAGGATAAAAGGAGGACAGATGCTCCCCTTGTAATTGCAGCCATTACCCTATAGCCTGCAGCTCAGAAACCACTGGTACATGACATACACCTGTTCCTCTGAATTTAGTGAGGCACGATTCAGAACAGGGTTAATTCAAGTGCTGCACCAACAGAAGCTTGGCAATGGCCATGTTTTAGGAAAGCTGTTGGTTGTGTACTGTCAAGTGAATCACCAAGAAAATGAAGGCAGCAGCATAAGGGACAACACCTTGAGAAGGGGCTGAGACAAGGTGAATGAGTAAATAAGGTGCTATCAGTTTTGATCACATTCTGATATTGCTTTTCTTCCTGACACTGAATGAATGTTCAAGGTTCTGTTGAAATGTGAGGATTCTAATGATGTCAGAGTTCAAGGAGTCTCCAGACAGTGCTTTTAGTCACATGGTTTCTTTTTTGGTAGTCTTGCATGGAACAGGGATTTGGACAATGATCCTTATGGGTCCCCTCCAACTTGAGATACTCTGAATCTTTGCAATCCTTCTAATGATGCCAATGATCAGAATGCTCTGAGAGGCTCTCCCCCCTGAGATAGTAAGAATTTTAATGTATTTGTGTCTTCCTAGTGTCAAGGCTTTTACAGAGTCTGGCCTCTGCAATATGCCCTATCAAAGAGCAATCCTGGATAAGTGATGAAACATGAGGAGAAGGGTTAACATTGCACTGAGAAGCAGTGTATGTGTTTTACAGAAACAGATGGCATGTAGCAGTATCTGTCAGGTCATTTTGACCCAGATGAGTGTGATTCCTCATACAGCAAATAAACTGAAAGTATTACGTGCTTCTTATTGCCTACACTTAATTACATAATTAGAGCTGGTGCCTGAGACCAGCTCTGCACCAGCCCTGGAGCTCACACTGCAGAGGCAGATGAAGCTTCTTCAGAGAGTTGTGCTGCACAGGGCACAGAGCTCCCAGGAGCAGAAGTTCAGCCACAAAACAAGAAAAATATAAGGGGAAGGGAAACAAAGGTGTAAATGTTTGGATGCATTGGGGAAAGTAGCAGAGATTAAAAAAAGTGCTGAAGCTTGATGGCATATGACAGAAAATCAAAGAAGCTTTGTTGGTTGCCTGTGGTTGCACACTTATAGCAGTGGACAATTTTGTCCTTCTGTGTCCTCCTACAAGTACAAACACCTATTTTATCCATAAGAGGAATTTAAAAAAACTGTCTCTGAAAGTTGAAAGAGCTAAGGTAAGCACTCACAGAAAGGAACAACTGCTACTACTTTAAGGGTCTGCTGCTTTTTGGTTGGGTTTGTTTGTTTGTTTGTTTGTTTTGTTTTTTTTTTTTTTGTTTTGTTTTAAGCAACTGCTGTGAATTGGAGGACAAAGGGGCATTTTTGATGTTTCTGGAATTCTTTTTTGAATCAGTGCTTTGAAATACTTGATGTGACTCAGACAACTCTCATAGCAGAATCTTCGGGCATGGATCTTGGGATCTTCAGGGTCCATGAGGATGTCTGGTGTTGCTCATTATTACAGTGTCCTGTGTTAATTGCTGAAAGCAGGTGCACAATTACTTGTCCTCCATGTGTCAGAGTCAGGCTCTGTGCACCAAGTGTCCAAGTACTGAAGGGAAATGCACACACTTGTAAAAGACCTACATGGTTTCTTTTTCTTTGGGACATACCACATATCTGCCAAAAAAGAATAAACCTCACAGGTTATGCACAGGCAAGAGGATTGAGTCCTGGTGGCCTTTGGGATAATCCTATGACAAAATTATTCAGAGAACCTTGACAGACACTGGGAACGAGGTTCTCCTTGCCTCACGGTCAAGCAGATGAGCTCCTGTATTCACATATTGCCCTGAATAGGGTGAGTCCAAGGTAAAGTTAACTATGTTTAGAGTAAAAAACAAACCCTTATTTGAATCTAGTGCATGATCACAACACTGGGACAGGCAGAAATTTAATTCTGAAACTACTGGGATGACAGCTCAGTCTAAAACTCTTCCAAATTTCCACCGAAAGCTTGGTTTTGTTTTCTCTTCTTATGGAATGGTAAATCTGGTCCTACTTTTCTTGTCATCTATCCTTCATTAAGGCTGTGTGCCTGAACAGTATGGCTTTTTAATGAAGCTGTCATATGCAAACCCATTCCATGGTGCAAATGCCACATAAGAACCTGGATGAGAAAAGGGACTGTGCAGGAGCTAATCATGGGCAGCAAAGTAAAGTAAGGTTTAATCTGGCAGCAAATGGGAAAGTTCATGCATTTTGCTCATTAAAACACCTTTAATGCATCGAATGGGATCTCTTATGGAGAATACTGCTCCTGTACATTAATTATAAGTGCCTTGTGGGAGCTGTAAGTGCAGCTTTGTTCGGTGTTACCTTGGTGCCTGACACCTTGCTGACACCACCAATCTGTTACGAAGGGTTTGCTGTGGAGCTTTAAAGTGCTCTCTGCTCTAAGCAGGGTGTGATGAGAGTTGTGAGGTAAACTAAACTGCTGTAGTAAATAAAAATCTTCACTCCTCCCAAACCATGCTAACCTCAAAATTTGTTGACTTCACTGACTTTTAGAAATCCCTGAGTCAGACCTTCTGCTGTGCATCACCGTGGCTTTGCATAAAGGGATGAAGCTCCACACACTCCAGCAGACTCCAGGTTTAGTGGCTTTAATGACCACTGAACTTGAATAGAATTATCATATATGAGAAATACTATATTTTTTAAATAACTTGAACTGGTCTTAACCTCTGCAGTGGGATGAGGTGAATTCCAGTTTCTATTTCTCCCCACTGACTACAAAAAAAAATGAATGAGGGACTATCTCAGAAAGAGGCATCTAAAATATGAAACACATAAAATTAAATGAATCTCATCTATTGTATCTGAGTATTTTATTTCTATTTAAACATTCTTCATTTAGGAGGCTTGAGAGTTTATTAATCATTCATCATTTGGGAGGCTCAACAAATAGAAACTCCACCTAAATTTGCTCCTTACATGGAGTATAAAAGACTGTTGCCACTCTTTTAGGTTTAGAGGAAAGCCTTTACTGCATTTAAAATAAATATGTAAACATTGCACAGTGGTTATCTTGTTCTTTATAGAGATCTGCCCCTGTAATGACAGATAAATATTTACAGTTATTTTTATATTTTAGACTTTTAGCTGACAGAAAGAATCATTTGGGTGTTATTTAGCAGCAAGGACTTCAGCAGTGTATCCTTGAGCAGTGGAAAAGCACTGCAGAGCTGAATATTCACTGAGATTCACCCATTTTATTTCAATGCATTTCATTTGGATGAATGTGGTCTAATTTTACATGGAGTCCTTTCTAAAGCTCATAAAACTCTATGGATTAAAAGAATCATAATGAACTGTGTTCTATTCAAAACATTTACATGTCTCCCTTGATCTCTGATGTGTACAATTGTAAGTGCCACAGTTCTGATGATAAAATTCCAAGGAATTGATATAAATAGCAGGACTATTTATACATTTTGATGGTGAATTTTTTAAGGATTACATTTGGTCTCCACAGATGCACACTTTCAGATCTCATGAATTCTGAATAACAGGAAATTCTGATAGTGGACATATCAAACTGTATTTGGGATCAGCTTACAGTACAAGAGCTGCATGTCTAAGAGTTCTTTTACATTTTGTGCTCAAATTATGGTTTAGAGAGTTTCATTTTCTTTCCAGTTTTATTCTATACTTTATTCTATGACCTTCCCAAACTCCATTAGCTGCCTGAGCTAAATCTTTGTATTGCATTGTTTCTCTCCTTGTTTCTGGCAACAATTCCAACTATAAATGAAGAAATTGCAGAGTAAAAAACCAGAAATATGTATTTTTATATGTAGACATTTAAGAAACGTCACCATAAACACTTTTCAAAGAGAAGCACTAACAAACATGAAAATAATAAATTAATAGAAGTCTCAGGTGCCTTAAATCTCTTCCCATTTTATAGTGCAGGGTAGATACAGTTCCACCTCATCTCACACCCTTGAAATTCATTTCACCCCTCAGACAGGAATTGTGTCTATCTCCTCTTCTCAACTGTCTGTGTTTGCAGCTCAGTTTTCAAATGTTTTCCTACCTGATCATATTTTTTTTTGTCGTTAAAATTTTAAAAAATATTTTTCCCTGAGTTTAAAAATGTCTGTTTTGAGGAGAAAATTGGCCATTTCCTTCCTAAACCTCTGCTGCAACCAAGGCCAATAACAGGAACCTCAGTGCTTCTCAAGTCCCCCAGTTTGGAAATCTGGAGTGATTAACAACCTCGATTAGGGCCATCAATATTGTCTTTCTTATGCATATTGTTTAAGTCATTAAAACGCTTCCCCAGAAACTACTGAACTTGTGAGTTGGCAAGTTTGGGAGGCAATAAAACTGATTTCTAATCAGGATTCTTCTCAATGCTATTTATCACCTTCCTGTCCGAAGAATACTGTTAACTTCCAGCACTCCCTTGTGTAAGTCCTTGCACAAATATTTAAAAAGAAAGTGTAGTCCTAGAAAGATTCAAATATTTTGCAGTGACAAGACCCAACAGTGAAACTGCAGAAGAAAAAAGACGGACAAAATTATTAGAGAATTATGTAATTCTAGAATATTTTTTACAAAGTAAATGTTTTTTAATAGATGGTTCCTAGGTGACCTTCCATTGAACCTTAGAAAAGACACTAAATTTTCTACCTCTTTATCTATAAAATGGAGATTTCACAAAACTTGACACTTTTGGGAACTAAAAAACCCCAATTTTCACTGACCTTTACCTACTATAAACATGCCAACATATTCATGTCTGTATGCATTTGGGTCAACAATTAATTTGTCAAACAACAATGATTACCCAAAGGATAGTTTTGGAGCCAGGTCCTCACACTGGCAGTGATCTCATTCTAGCATGTACCAAACCCCAGTTGTAAAGAGTATTTATGAAATTGAAAAGTTGTTCTATGGCAAGAAAATTTTTATGCAAAAGTAAATAAATAAAACAATTACTATTAATAACAGTTGTCTTATGGGCAGTTTGTACAGATATTTTAAGGTAATTATACTTTATGAACGTCCTGAACTTAATACTAATTTCAGCATATTTCCTTATACAGTATTGCAATACAATATATTTTTCCTTTTTTTTTAAAGTTCATAGTTAAATACAAATTGCAAAAATTATTTTTCTAGAAATTTTGTTCCATCAAACAAGCAATGAAATCTAAGATGTGATCCAGCTTACCTGATACAGATGCTTACATTTAATCAGTTGAGCTTTGGCTGTGCCCAGATACCCAGACTGTTATGATGAGAAGGCAGTTTGTCTATTTTATCTGATTTTTCTGCATGTGATATCTCTAAGAATCTGCTGGGTTTTACAATTTCATCTTGCTTTGCACATCAGTCTGCTGCGGGCTTGTGGCCACACAGGCTTTTTCACTGCTGCAGTACCAGTTTGCAAAGTAAAAAAATTAAATAGAGGCAAACTGAATTTACTGTAATTATTGGGTGGCAGTGACCTGTAAGTCCTTGGTTAGAAAGCTTGCACAGCACTGCTACAATTACAGAGTGCTCATAACCTTCTTATAAAGGGAGTCCCATGTAGGAGGCTTTTCCTCAGTGTGTATTTGTTTTTCCTGTAGGTAGCAATGGCAAATGAGTGTTTTTGGGAGTGTAAGGAATACTTTATGCATAATTTTTCAGCCTCTGTATTTCTTTTCCAAGAGAAATGCCACAAACACATCTACCTCTGAGAGCTGCTGCCCCTGTGAGCCTTGCCGGCTAACATTAGTCATGGTTAGCAGCACTCGAGTGGTTTGCAGAACACAATTACATTTGGAAAAATAAATCTGCATTTCTAATAATTGTTTATATGGGATTGAAATGGAACAGCAGAGAAAAGTGTTTGTAAATAGAACAGACTCTGGTGAAAAGAGCCACATTACTCTTCATCCTTTTTCCTGGGGAAAAAGATGAAGCTGTGATAACTTATTTTCTTGCCTGTCAGACTGTCCTGAGTTGGAAGAGTTCACGATTCCAAGGAGTGAACCATGTCCCATGGGGGCAGTGGCAGCAGTCAGATGGGGTCTCTTCACAGGAGCTGGGGTTTCATGGTGTCAAAGCCTCATCCATGGTGGGGTTTTGCAAACTCCTGCCACTGACATCTGACCATGTGTTTTCCATGGCTGTTTCATTTTCTTTCTAGTTTTATTCTAGTTGTAGGAGCCTAAGTAGATGCAGAAAAAGATGGAAATAGAGGAAAAAACAAAAAAACCAAACAAACAAACCCCCTCCCCAAAACCAACCAACCAAACAAACCCCCAAAACCAACAACAACAAAGAGAAAGAGAGAAAAATGAGCCATGTTCAAATCATCTTGTATTCTGAATTAGCTGAAACATCACACCTTCCTCTCCGGAGGTGTGCAGGGAGCAGGATCCAGCCCATGGAGCACTTTGGTTCACTTGTCACTTCTGAGGGAAGGAGCTTTAAATCTGCCTGGGATGCCATTGCAGACAACCTGGATGCACACTGCCTACTTCATGAGTGGACATGGAAAAAATTCCTCAGAATTCCTTGGTACTAAGGGAAAGGGTTTACTTTTGTCCACTAATACTGACTTTTTCTAGGACATGGATCAAAACTGAGATAATTCTACCATCACAAATTAATGGGCTCATTGAAATGATGGCTGGTACACCCCCAGTGATAAAATCCCAGTCAGGTAGAAGGTTTTGTGTTTGCTTTTGTTTGTTTGTGTGTGCATTGTTGTTAATAAAAATGGTGCAGGAATTCACATTCTCTATTGAAAAGTACTAAATCCACTGAGATATCTCTACATCACATACAATACCAACAAGTGGAGTGCATGTGGTTGAAATCCTTCCTCCAATGATTTCCAATTCTTGAAGTTAATTAAATACAGCATGTAGAATGATTACTAATAATGCAGTGATCACATTCCAGCATCATCCAGCATGAATATGCTGTTCATATTTTCTCCATTTCCATGATAAAGAAAAACAGCTCAAAAGATAGGTTTATTGCAATGTAACTTGTCTTTATTAGTTGTCCTAAACCATGTTAAACTCAGTGGTTTTTTTTCATATAGTGGAAGCTGTCTTTTCTGAAAACACTTTGCTCCAGCATTTCTTTACTTTACAGCCAGTGATTCTGAGATCTTTACCTGCAGATGTCTCTTTGCTTTATGGAGTTGTATGGAGTTGTGCTCTGTGGCAAAACAAAAAGCAAGCTGGAATTCAAGCTGAGGGGAAAGCTGTGTGTGCCTGGAGCTAGAGCTGTAATGGGCTTCTCCTGATTTAAGAATGGCTGTGATTCCAGCCAGCCTGCCAAGAGCTGATGGAATTTCTGTGGGGAAGGGAAGGGAAGGGAANTCCATCAAATAGGTATGTTTCTAATTTGCTCTGGGTTTTTTCTAGATTTCTGCAACAACTTGGGTAACATCACTCAGTCCTTTAATTTATAAATTTAATTTTAAATTTAGAAACCAATTTATTTTGCTGCGCTCATTTCAGCATGGCTTTATTTACGTTCTTATTCTCAGCCTTCAGCAGCCCTTGTGATCAATGTTTCCCTTCAAATTTAAAATATCATCATTCCATTGGAGATCTTCTATAAGCAGGAAGCTTCTTCCGTGTCACAGCACAAAGGGTCTGGTTGATGCTCTTATCTACTGAAAACTGACTTTCTGTCAGCTGCAATATTATTTGCCTTCTGAAAGAGATGTAAAACAGTTAGACAAACAATGACTCGTTTTTTAGTTATTTCAGTCCATTTCTCACAGTGACAATGATTTTCAACCTTTTGCAACTGGAAGACCCTTAAAACAAGATCTGTGTAACTGTGGACCTCTGCTCAGTAATCCAAGGCAGTGACAATAGGTTTGTCACCATTTGTGGGTTATTACCAAGTAACACTGTGTGCAGGAGGTGAGTTTATAACTACTGATCTTGAAGACATCAGTTGAATCCATGAACACCCACTTGTACGAAACTTGCAACTGTGGTGCTGTATCTTCCTTCCCTGATTTCTGAAGTGCATGTGATGCTTTCCGATCCCGTTTTTTCTGAAAATGTTTGCTGTTTATCTGGACACGGGGTCCGAATTTCTTAGATTCAATCAGGGATTTAGATTTCTGTAAAACCTGCACTCAGTCAATCAGCAGAAGTAATACAACTTCTCTGAAGGTGCACATTAATCTGGCTCAGACTAGAGAGGATCTCCCATACTGCAGTGAAGAGTAGAGAATTTGGGGACAGAAAATCTTTTATGCCTGTTTTCAGGAGTGCCTTTTAGTGGCTTCTAAGCTGTGTACTGCAGCAGTGATGCTGTAGCTCTGCAGCTCCCAGAGAAAAAATATATCAGCATGAAAATGAGCTGGACCAGTTGCTCCCCTGTGGATATGTTCCTCAGATGAAATAAATCTCTTATTAATGGAAGAAAGCTCTGAATGTTTGCTGGAAGGTGGAGGGCAATGCATTTAGCTGGAATCCTTCTCATTCTGCTGGGAGAGGCAGTGCTATTTTGCTTGACAACAGAGCAGCTACCAGAAAAGGAGAGAAAAGACAAGCTCTGAATTAAATGTACTTCTGGAGTGGGTTTAAATTTGTTCCACTGTTAGTAGAGGGAAATTTTAAGAAGGGCCAGATGCCAAATTGGAAAGGAGTGAAAGCTAAGAGTGAGTCTGCTACGAGCTCAGAAAGAACCTATTTAACTCGTACATTATGTTCTCTTGTGTTCAAACCTGTCCTTTGCTGTATTTCTTGAACAGCTGTACCCAGGGTTCAGTGTTCCAGCAGGCAGGTCTTCTCTTCCTCTCTTTAAATCTTCCAAGTGAGCTGCTGAATTAATCTGCCTATCATTTGCATATAAAGAGCCTCACTCAGAGCCAGATAGTTAAAGATGTTTAAGAATCTGAAACTCAGAGAGAACAAAAATACCCTTAAAAACCAGCTCCAATGGCATTCTAAATTGTAGGATCTTCTGCATTCCTACTCAAGTCTTACTTTGTTATGTGTCTAGATTAAAATTTCAAACATAACATGTTAGTCTGTTAAATTTTAATATATGCGAAAGAGCAGTTGCATCAGAGTAGAAAAACACACACCAGACCTGGAAAGATTTGAGTTTCTGTGAGTTAAGGAGGACCTGAACTGGAAATTCTGGGATTACTTGACAGTGTTATTTGCTGGAATTTGTTAATCTATTCTCATATTACCTGTAAGGATTTGTGTTAGCTGTTCTAGCTAGAATTATTGCAAATCATATAGGGGTCAGTCAGTTTGTTATTGTTCCATTCAGAAAGTCAAAATAATTTGTAACATGCTGTAGCTATGGGCATTATTTAAATAGCATGTACTGACTCCTCATTGATCCATAAGCATTCCTTTCCTTCCACAAATGCTTATGATCAAAACCTAAACAAAGATGGAGGCTACCACTGAGAAACCTACTACCATTTCCATGGAGAAAAATGAAATCTTAAGATCCAGTCCATCTCACTTGAATTCCTCACTTGCACATGACTGTGAAGCACTCAACAAAGCAACTTTCTAATGCTGGTGTCTGTGGTCCCTGCCAGGTCAGTGGGGTGAGACACGTGGCTTGAAAGGCCTCTCCTTCCGAGGGTCTGTCGAGAAGTGAAATGGGAGGAATTTGAAATATGTGGAAGGAAACACCTGCAAGCCACAGATGTATCTGATGGCTGTATTCTACAGCTGCTTGACTCTGGCACCTCGGCTCTCCCTCTGTTGGCTGAATCACAGCTGCACACAGGGGTGAGTCAGGCACTGCTCCATTGGTCCAGATGCCTCAATTACTGCATCCTTACGGGCAGCTACAGTGGCTGGAACAAAACGGACCTTTAGTGCAAAACTGCACATTTTTCTCCATCATTGATGCAAAGTTCTTAGCAACATTCAAAGACAGTTACTTAATTCCTATAGGTGGCAGAAGTATATATTGTTCTAATAGTTATTACTTGTAATTGTAGGTAATAACCATTTTCTAATGCAAAAGGAGATCAAGGAATATTGAAAAAACATTCTTCAGCTTACAAACTTCAGCAGAGGATTAAAGACCTCAACTGATGCTTGTTCTAAGGTGCTGCACAGTTTGTTACAGTCATCTCATTCCATTATGTCCCAGGAAGAAGAATGTCCTGTATAT
Organism: Aleadryas rufinucha; assembly: GCA_013397815.1. Taxonomy (NCBI): domain Eukaryota; kingdom Metazoa; phylum Chordata; class Aves; order Passeriformes; genus Aleadryas; species Aleadryas rufinucha. Next base: position 565,767 of record VZTH01012678.1, read on the forward strand.
TTTCTCTCTTTCTATGGAATCTCTTACTTACTCTGCTATGCTTCTCTAACTCCTCTGTTCCTTAGGAGATGGGGAATCAGGACAGCATATCATATGCAATCTGTGGATGCACCATCCATTTACAGAGCTGTATAATAACAACTCTTATTTTTTTATCTTCCTTCTGAGGCAGTTCCTAACCTCTTGCCTGCCCTACAAAGCACTGATGTAATATTTGCATTGAACTGGTGATGATGATTTTGATGATTTGTGAAGTCCATCTCTGATCAAATAGGATGCCCATCATGGGTAAGGCTGAGGGATTTTATCTATTAGCAAGGGCATATAGTGACAGGACAATATGGGAATGGTTTCAGACTGAATGAGAGCAGGTTTAGATTAAATATTAGGAAAAAAATTGCTCCCTGTGGGGGTGGTGAGGCCCTGGCTCAGGTTGCCCAGAGAAGCCGTGACTGCCCCATCCCTGGAAGTGTTCAAAGCCAGTCTGGATGGATCTGGAGTAACCTGGTCTAGTGGAAGGCGTCGCTTTCCAAAGCAGAGGGGTTGGAACTGGATGATCTTTAAGGTCTAATCCAGGCCAGTCTGCAATCCTGTGTCTCTATGATTCTACAATTTTATTGGGTCTCAATGGACCCAACATGTGTTTTGCCACAACATCTCCCTTGCCATGTGGCTGCATGGATAACTTGCCTTCCATATGCCTTAAGGTGAGAGCAAGAGCCAGCAATAGCTGTGATCCTGTCATTCTGTGTTGCAACCTACTGAGATTTCCCTTTCTCTTTCTTCCTGGAAAAGAGGTATCAGAGATTCCCTGGTGGGGAAAAAAATTGTTTTAAAACAAACTTGGAAACAGAAACTTTCTGAATGCCTGAGTTGAAAAAGAAGCACCTAGAAGATGTGAATACATGACACAAGAGAAATATTCTTGCTGAAAGAAACAGGAGAAGGCTAGCAACAGTCGGAAGTGAAAGCATTCTGACACTGAAAGAATACCGGGGAATGGGAAGATCCAGGATCCAGTTAGAAGTCAGAATATATTAATTAGTTATATGGCTTTTTCTGAGGTTATTTTTTTCTCACTCATAACCCCCTAAAACACATGAAATCTAGAATCTTTAGAGGCTACAAGGTTAAACTTGCAAACTAATCCATTAATAACTCACTTGTGTTCCAGTGCAAGGGACAAACGTTGCTCTGAAGGGTGATGGTAGAAATCAGGGTCATCTCCTTCTGAGTCAGTGAAAAGGCAGCACTGTAACATCTGAGCAGGTGAGATCAGTATCAAGGCCAAGGTGTTTTACCTGAAAAATGGTACTGTTTAATGTGCTCTTCTCCAGGGTCTCAGCAACTGCTGTGCTCATAATTACATGGACCATTTTCTTAAGTTTTTCTGCAGATCCCATTTATCATTTAAAACCATTTTCCTTAATTCTCCCACCTCCCAGATGCTGAGCTCCTAACAGCTGTGTGTTGTGTGCAGGATGTGAATAATGTTTTACAGTGTTGGCTGACAACCAGACTTTACCTGAGCCTTGTTTCTTCTTCCATGGGATTCTCCTTTTGCGCTGCTATTTTACACTCGGAGTAACTCAGTAAAATATAACCAGACAGAAATATGTGTTCTTTAAAATGGATGGAAAATCCTGGGACAATCTACTTAGGTCTCAAATAAAATCAGCTTAAACTTTTTGTATTTTCACTGCCATGAAGCAAATGCAATGTCACAAAGGAGCTGAGGAATACACAGAGGTCAGTCTGAGAGAAAAGTGCATCAGTGCTGTATTTTAGTCGAGGGACAGAATAAGCCTAAGTTAACCATTCACTTCTTGTCTTTAGCCTGCTATTTTAAGCTTTACACAGTCTATAAGCTAAATCAGGAAAGGCAGTGGAGAATGTACAGTAAAGAACAGTGCAGTTGTATGACAAGGAGATGGATTAGATAAACCTAATATACCTCTTCCAACTCTAAAACCTGTGATTGTAGAAAATAGTGCAACAGAGCACAGCTGGGGTCTATTGATTTCTGTCTCTGGTGACTTCAAATGGCAGAAAAAATTTTCCTTCAATCTAAACAATTCTCTTCTTCTATATCTTCTTTTCTATTACAAAAATGTAGATATCTTCATAGGTATGGACTATCTTTCCCAAATCAAATGCTTATTTTTCTCAAACTAGTTTTTTTTTTGTTTGTTTTCTTTGTTTTGATATTTTTGGTAAACAGATCACCTGGGCTCTGCAGAACTTGGATGACCAGGTTGTGAAGTGACAGACTGACTGAAAAAAAAGATTATATGCGGCTGGATTCACAATGATAAAACAGACAACCAAGCCACTGGCTGGGATCAATGTTCCAACAGAGGAGGAGGAAACCCAAAGTTTCTTCTGCATTGCCAAGAGAGAAAAATTCACCAGAACATCCTATACTTACCATTGGTAATGGGACAGGAGGTTAGAACTAGAGGCTGAAGTCATTGTTTGATCCATGCACTTGCAAAAGGGATTAAAGGGGCCAAAGCACTTACACTCATAGAGGAAAGAAAAGCCTATTCAGAAGCAACCCAAGCAGGTGGGTCAGAGCAAATACATAAAATAAGGAATAAATGAAGAGTTTGCTGTGAACAAAACACTAGGCAGAGCAGCTGTATTTGCTGACTGATGTCTGTGGGGTCAGAGACTGCACAGAAAAATTATTCAAGTCAACTGAAAGTCAAATAAGAGAAACACAGACCAATTAGATTCAACTAATTAAGTGACTAATACTTGGATGACTACATATTTTCCAGAAGAAGATGTCCTGAAGCAGACAGAATAATTTGGAGGAATCGTGCATTAAGGTTGCGTATTTGGGAAATTTTTGGTGAGCTGGAAATTCTGGAGGTAGCTGTGTACGTACTGGTTGTCTAAATTTACGTTAGATGAATCACAGTGCCTGGTTTTATCTGCCCTCTGTACAGGACTTCTGGAAAAAAAAAGTTTTGTAGCTCACATGGGCATATAATAATCAGAAGAGTACTGCTGGCTCTCTGTTGTACAAGGGGAGGAGAGGAGAGGAGAGGAGAGGAGAGGAGATCATTCACATTAAAATTGGAAATCTCAATAGAAAACTCAGGAACACACAAAAATATTCGGCATCTGCCTACATACGCAGGACAGATGCTATATATTAGTAGAGGAATGCTTAAGTAATAATTAAGGTTCCTCCCTAAAGAATGTTCAGTTTCTCCTCACAAAATTAATTGTGAAGACACTAAAGGAGCTGCAGCAAATTGCAGAAATACCTGGACATTTTTCTATTATGCTCTTGTGCTATTTTGGATCACTAACAAACAATCTGCAAACAGGATGGCAGTACTGACATTGGAATTCAGCTTCAAAATAAGTAGACATTAAGGTAGCCTAATATTATGATGAGAATAATTTCTGCCTTCAGCCAGAAACCCAAATCTTTATGCTGAAGATGTTCACTAGCACAACAAAGAGTAGAAAACACCAGTGAAATAAATATTTGCTCCCAAGTTATTATGTGGAATCCAAGAGCTGTGGCAGTGACAAGTGTGTTGATGTGGGGACCAACACATGGACAATGGTGTAGGTGTGTTTCCTCAGTCCAGTTTATCAATTAATCCCCTGAGATGAAATCAGTCTTTGAACTGGCCCATTCAATCAGCCAGCAGGTCCAGGCTGCAGGTATCCTAATCACTACAGCATTTTATTCTGGCAGAGTGATTTTTAAAATTGTATTTATTTTTCCTGTCATTATATCTGGCAGGACGAAGGTAGCAGGAGGTGTAGTATATTTTGTTCTGATTCTATGCTCTGTTTCAATAATTCTGTGAAATTTATTTTTTCAGCAGACAGGAGCTTTTATGTTCATCAGACTATGATTTTGTTTTGTTGTTTTCCAGTCTTTCCTGTAGTTAAAATTAAACTGAGCAAGTCCAGAAGAGGCTGCCAAGATGCTCAGAGGGTTGGAGCATCCCTCCTGGGAAGTCAGACTGAGAGAGCTGGGGTTGTTCAGCCTGGGGAAGAGAAGGCTCTGGGGAGACCTTATTGTGTCTTTTCAGTATCTGAAGGGAGCCTATAAGAAAGATGAGGACAAAGATTTTAACAGGGCCTGTGGGTACTGGTTTTATACAAAAAAGGTTTGATTTAGATTAGAGAAGAAAGAAGGTTTTTTACAGCGAAGGTGGTAAAACTCTGGCACAGTTTGCCCAGAGAGGTTGTAGATGCCCCATCCCTGGAGATAATCAAGATCAGGTTGGACGGGGCTCTGAGCAACCTGACCTAGTTGAAGATGTCCCTATTCTTTGCAGGGGTGTTGGACTAGATGACCATTAAAGGTCCCTTCCAATCCAAACTATTCTATGATTCTAAGATTCTATGTTTCTATGATTCTGTATTCTCTGTTCTGTGATCCTGTGATTCTATGATTCTGTGATTCTGTGACTGATTCCATGTTTCTATGATTCTATTCTCTGGCTCCATGGCCAGCTGGCCTGGAACAGCTTTTCTCCGAGCTATTAAACTTCTCAGTCTCCAGGGAGGATGGCCAAGTACAAACTTGTTTTTGGGAGCAGTTTCTTGCTCATACTAATTCCCAGCCATGCCCTGGGTTTGTTTGGGTCAGTGCTCACTGAGGGGAGGCAAACACAGGGTGCTGGAGGTCAGTCTGACCTGAAGAATTGGCGTGGTCCTTGCTGGAGGTCTTCTGCAAGTGCCACCAGCTCCTTGGAGAGATGCGTTTGCAATGGGACAGGGCTGGATTAAGAGGTGCAGAAATACAACTGAGTTTACCAAGCAAGACAGATCTCCTGATTTGTGAAGGATGAGGGCAGCTAATTCCTACTGAGCTTGCAACCAGGCTGGGAACATGCTTTCGTGGGAGCTGGAAGGGTACAGTGAACTACGGAACACTCAGTAGTCATTATTTCTGCTTCTGGTGGAGTCTGATTTAGGGTAAAATTCCAAGCTAATTGGATCAGCCTCTTAAAGTCACTAATAAGGGAAACACAGTGCCCAGCTTCTTATTGGATTATATATTAGGCACAATGAGTGTCATGCAGCAAGTAAATTCCCTTTTTTATCATAAAACAGGGGGTGAGGACTCCCTTCTTTTAATCTTCAGGGAACTTTTTCAATGCCATCTTTGTAAACTTTGTTCAGAGCCAAAGAACATTTTAAAAATCTAGCAATGGCAAACAAATACTTTTCAAAGAGAAATTCCCTGCAATACAGTGCCATTGTTGTGCTACATTTTCTTTTGAAGTGCCAGCAAGAAACAATTAAGGAGCAGCACTTGTAATGTATAATTGATGGTTTGCAGGTATCTAAAAACTTAGAGCAATTAGGCCCAGGGTGCAACATTACTTATTCATCACCATCTGGAACTTATAACTTTATAAGCCCTGCTATAGTTTATGTTTGTCTGGCAGAAATGGCAAGTTTAGTGTTTAAGTGCTGCTTTATGCTGTGGAAGGTAAATATTTAATGGTGTCCCGACTTAATGCAGCTGACTGGGATAAGAGGAACCTGTTCTGTGGTCAGAACACAGCAGCACATGGATATTGCAAAATATAAGGAATGGAATGCCCTCTTGAGAGAGAGGACAGAGAATACTTACAAATAAATCCAGAGCATTTCTACTGCATCAATAGAAGGATGTGTCATTGATCCTTGGGTCACAGCATGCATTATGTGACAACACCTGGGATTCAACTTCAGATATGATTCAGATGGGTGAAAGAGTATCACACTATATTTTTTGATGCTACAGTAGAAGTAGACTAAAAATGGTAGGAAGTCTTGGAGAAAATGTTTTCATTTAAAAAAAAGAAAGTCATTTTATCAAGCATCGAACCTGTCCTAGTTGCTGTTTTGACAAATTTCCTGCTGGAAAACAAAACAAAATCAAATCAAATCAAACCCCAACCCAAAACACAAACACAAAATAAAACAAAAGCAAACCACAAATCCAGAAAATTTAATTTTATGATTCTCAAAGTTTTCTAAAGGGTGCAGTCCCTCCTTGGACAGAGAATTAATTTTTCTTTGTTGTATTACCCCTCCTTAAAACCAAAGAGCAAAATATGGGTGAAACATTCTGCCTGGATCTATTCCAACATTCTCAAGATTTTGAGTTCAAAGATGTTCAAGAGATTGGCTTGATTTGTTACTAGAAAAATTCTTACACAGAAATTCTTTTGGTTCTGGAGGATCAGCTTCTGCTCTGCTCTGGTCTGGCAACCCACGCTGACTCAGCTGAGCTGACTGGCAGTGGATTTATCTGCTCCACCTCCAACCAGCACACAGAAAGGAATCCTGCCATTAACACCTACATTTCAAAGAGGTAAGATTGGTGAGATTAATTGATTTTTCTGCACTGTCACCTGTCTCACAGATCCTGACAAGTACCGTCAAACAGCTTAAAGTATTTGGTAGATGATAATGTTCTGCCTTAATGGCTGCTCTACATTCATTCAGCGCCCAATGGTGTAAAGCATCTCTAGGGGTAAGATAAAGCTCTGGTTTTAATTGTCCACGTTGAACAAGTCAGTGTAGGACACAATTGCAAAGAATGGCATTGTGCAGTAGGTTGTTTTGACTCACAGTGTGATTCAGGGAGGTGCTGTGTTGTTCTGACCCTCACAGGCCAAGTATAAGGACCATCCTGGATTAGTGTTGTCTTATCTATGATATCAAACTGAATGAAACCAATGTTTGCTTTCTATCTTCATTTATTATTTCTGTCTGACTTAGTTACCATCTTGCATGCACTCTTGTTCATCCATCTCATTGATTTACTTGATTTGTTTCAAATGCGCTCATATAAATCGATAGTTGTGCAAACAAATTGGACTTTCTTCTGCAACTGACTTAATACAGCAGCACTTTCACTCATTCAGATAGTTCTGGCTCTTGAGTCAGTCTACATGGGAATAGAATCATGGAATCATAGAATGGATTGTGTTGGAAGGGACCTTAAAGATAATCTTGTTCCAAGCCCTCTGCCATATACCAGACCAGGTTGCTCAGAGCCTCATCCATCCTGGCCTTGAACACTACCAGGGATAGGGCAGCCACGACCTCCTAACATCTAATCAAAACCTGCCCATTTTCAGTTTTAAATCATTGCCCCCTGAATAGAATATGTTATGGCCAGCATGAGTTCCAAAATGTTGTCTGTTTTGCAAATAGCTCCAGTTCCTGGAATCCAGTGATGACAAAAATGCTTTTGTTTTCATGGTTACATAGAAAAACCAAAAGATCTGACCTATAAGTTCTCAAAACCTGAAAGTGAATAAAAGCAGCACTTCTACTTGGATTGTTATTGCTATACTCTCCTAATTTATTGGGAACCTCAGCACATGATGTGTAATTGTTTGAGGATAATAATAATTAGACTCTTCCCTGTTCAACATTTTATCTGACAATATTACAACCCTAGATGAAGCCCTGAGCAAAGAGAAACTTTGCTTTCTCATGTTCTGCTGTAGAACAGATTAAAAGTATGCATTATTAGTATAACAGCACAGATTGTTATTCTCTCCAAAATGCCTTAAGCATCATTTATTAACACAACTAAAACATTTAACAGCACTTTTAAAAATTTTCAGGGAAGGAAATTCAGTTTTATTTCAAGTGCAATTTTCACCTGGTAGATGGTTCTGTTCTGGGCAGGACTGATCTATATTGGTGTCTAATGCTTTCAAACATCTTGTGTACAATGGCTGAGCACTGAGACATACATCACATGAAGCTGGAGAGTAGCAGTGTTTATCACAGCAGGCTGAGGGGTTGATTAAGGTCTCTCCAGCCCTGAGACTTAGGTAGCAGCTGCCAAGGTCTATATTATAATCCCCTTTTTTTTTTTTTTTTTTTTTTNTCTATGTTTACAGTGTTTGTGCAGGAGAATTCACTGCCACGAATCAGATGCAGTGCTGCACTGATGTCCACACTGAGTCTCCTGAGAGAGTGAAACAGTCTGATATGGACTGAGATCAGCACCATCCCAGTAAAAAAACCCACCATTGTGGAGGAGGAAAAGCACAACCCACCACTTCACTCCAAACACAGTGGCTCCCTCTCCATTTTTGAGGAGCCAGAGACATCCCACCGTGGTCCATTCCACCCTTACCCATTCTCTGCTTCTGTTATTTACCTTGGATGTAATCATCCCTCATGGAAGAGAAAACGGACCTTTTCTGCCATATTTCAGTCCAGTTTGGAAAAGCTGGGTTGTGAAGCACAGCAGAGCCCTGTGTCCCTGGCATCCAACACTGTATCCCAGCTGTGCTGTGTAGGAACTGCAGATGTGCTTGAATCCAGTGGGACCATTGCTCTCCAGAGAAAGTCCAACACTTCCCAGATCTTCAGAAATCAAGGGATGAGCATGTACAGCCAGATTGTCACAGGGGATTCATCCTACTCCTGGTTTCACTCAGGATTCCTGTAGGATCAGGTGCATCTGAGGGGAAGATGCATATTTCCCACCTCTTGTGGAAATCTGAAGAGAAAATCTCCCTGAGAACTACATAGCATACCAGCCTAGACATAACAGAGATGAATAAGCAGCTCTGTGTTCCTGTTTCCCCATGTGGCTTCATACAATTTGGGATGGATCAAAGACTTGACACTGGGAACTGCAGCATGGGAAGCTGACCATAAACAAAAGAAACTGTGAGGCAGTTGGAGCTGCCAGGGAGGGCTGCAACAGAACTTCATTTACATTCCATTTCAAGAAAGGTCAAATTATGGTAACCAACAACTTTTAGTGCAGTCACAGAGTAGGCAGGCTGGAGGCTCTCATGTCTTGGAATAGCCCTTGCCATAGATGGTGGGCGAACAAAAAATCAAAAAGAAATCTGTAAACATCTTCCAAGCTTATGTTACTCATGAAGAATTTGAATGGAAACATTCAAATTTAAGTGGTTTTGTCCATGATGAGTATTTGTCTATGTCACAGACAAATGTAGGAATAATTTGCAGCCTATTCATGAGCTAAACTACAGCAGGAATGAAACCTGGCAAAGTGGTGTGTGCTTATACCAGAGACCTGAATCCCTTCCAAAAGGCAGCAACAGTCTCAGTGGATCACAATAAATGCAGTGAAAATAGGCAACTGATTGAGAACAGCAAGCAGAAATACTCCAAAGCAATTTAGCAGGGACTTTTGATCTTTTTTGTTTGCAAACAATGACATTTGCTACCAAGAGCTGCAGAGGTCATCAGCTATCCATCTCCTCCATTGGGTGTCCCCTGGCTATTTTTGATTGGATTCCCTTTCATCAGGAACTACAGACCTGTGCTGTCCTCTAAAGTTTAGCTATTGCATCACTTTTCCTTGTGCAGCCTTTGCTACACAACTATTTTCCCAGCCTGGATTTATTTGTGAAGGTCACAGAGGACTGGCTGTGATAAGAGCCCAGAAGCCTTCACTTTGCTTCTGAATTGTTCTTGTTAATTCAGTGCTGATTGAAGATTGATACAGCCCTGCAGATCAAAGTCTCCTATTCCCCATGACAGCTCAAGCTTCTCCTCAGGGCACTTTTGGCTTGACCCAGAGGTAGTACAGGTTCCAAATCCATTAAGTCCTTCACCCTTTTCAGATGAATCTCATTGCTGTAAGTTTTGGTAATGGTTTTGTGCTGTGAACGTCTGTTCTCCTGAAATTAAACTGTCATCTAACTCCTTCTGGTCACTTGGCTGAACTCAAATCACAACTGAGAGTGCTCTGGAAGCCAGTTCATTTTTCATAATCATTTGGTTGCTGAACTACCCTTTGAATCTTCAGCCACAGTCACTGTCAAATTTAACACCTATGACAAAAGGGGCATCACCCCTCAGTTCATCTCTGTGCAAGTAACATCACTTGTTTAAAGCTACTCAGAGCCTGAGATGCTTCAAAATCTATATACAGGAATTTAGATGACTAACACGTTTGAAGTAGAAAGACCAAGCCACCTCAGATAAATTGCTTTTTCACATGTACAGATCAAGCACAGTAATAGAGAAGCAATACGGCCACAGAAAGTCTTGTTGGGTCAGTTTACCACAGAAACATAAAACAGAAACAGAAACATAAGCATCGCTTCCCCTTGAAGACTTCTAATTATGGAAGTTGTTGGAGTTTTTTGGTTTTTTTTTTGTTATTTAAACGTATTTCTTTTATTTATATGCAGATAGACATACAAGTACACAATTTAATAAGAAAATACCCGTCTGTTATAGACTAGGCATACAAGGAAATCTCTATGAATTTAAGCCCTTCTTCTACATTTGCATAGGTGACCAAAAGTTATTTGTGTAACTTTCTTGTGCATTCATTTGGAAAGAATTATGCTACTGTTATTATTAGTCCCAGATCTATAATTTTTTTAAGAAATATATTTATTCATAGAGAGATTTGTCATTTTACAATTCAAAGTAAATTTCTTCCAGTCTTTTTCTGCTGCACCAAAACCTGTAAAGCATTTTTGTGTCTCTGGTTTTCAATTGGTTTTGGACATTGGAAAAGGTAAAATTTCCTTGGTTTTGCTGGAATCCAGGGACTGCAGGGCTACTCGACACTCGTAAAAGAAATGCTAAGGAAAAGAGCTCCCCACACTTTTCCCTGTAGGCAGGGGACCGTCATCCTAATGTGGCTGTGAGAAGCACAAGCACAGTTTGTAGGGTTTGCAATGTGTACACATTTAGTGGATTGTCATCTTCACAGAATCATAGAATCGTGGAATCACAGGTTGGAAGGGACCTCAAAAATCATCTTGTTCCAACCCCCTTCCATGGCCAGGGACATCTTTCACTAGGCTAAATTGTTCAAAGCCCCATCCAACTTGGCCTTGAGCATTTCCAGGGATAGAGCACCCACAGTTTCTCTGGGCAACATGTGCCAGTGCCTCACTACCCTCACAGCAATAGATTTTTTCCTAATACCTGATCTAAACCTGCTCTCTTTCAGTCTGAAGTTACTGCCTCTTGTCCTGTCACTTCAGGATCTTGTAAATAGTCTCTCTCCATCTTTCTTGCAGATTCCTTCAGGCACTGGAAGGCTGCAATTAGGTCTCCTGAATCTTTTCTTCTTCAGGCTGAACAATCCCAATTCTCATGGAGGGGTTCTCCATCCCTCTGATCATATTGGTGGCCTCCTCTGTCCTCACTCCAAGATGTTCATGTCCTTCCTGTGCTGGGACCCCAGAGTTGGATGCAGAATTCAGGATGGGGTCTCACACGTCTTGGATGACACATGGACAGCACAAATGACCACAAGAGGCTGAAGGTTAAATCTGAGAACAGAAATGGGAGCTCACCAGGACCTTGCTACTGATACAACAGAGGAAAGGGGCCAGATGAGTTACACAAATGTTCCCTTAGGGACCTCCCTCTCTTTTTGATTTACAAGCAATAGTGATACAATTATCTGATAAACATCTGATGATTAAGAATATTAATACTTTACTTATTTTTGGACCCAACCTTGTGGTAGGTAACTTTTCTGTCCTTCAGAGAAAGTTGTTGAATGTTCCTATTACCAGAATGGACACTCTGTCCTCACATTTGTAAAAAAAAAAATGTTCCTGTCAGCCAGCTCTAATTCTTGAGATCTCAGTTATGGAAATTTACAGCAAAGAAAAAAGATGCATTTTATATCTGTACAGTCATAGCAAAAGCACATATTTTTCTTATTTCCTAAGTTGTCATGAGCCTGCTTATGCAGCTGTGAAGAAAGAGACTATGCTTGTCACTTTTTCTCTTAAATCTTAGAACAGAAATGAGTAAGAAGTCATTGGGCTGAGGCTGGGGTGGTGCAGGAGACATAGCACGTGAAAACTCTCCCAACAGAGGACCAAACCCAGGGACAGAGCAGCCAGAAATAAAACCCAGTGCACATTAATGCTCTTGCTCCCAATTTGTCTTTTCCATCACTAACCGAGCTTTTCTCTTAATTTGCTGTGGTTTTAGATTCATCTCTGCAACACAAGTTTATAATGAAGGCTGGGAGGAGGTCCCAGCAGAACAAACTTCTGCAAGAACATCCTTAATTGTAAGAATGTGCTTGTGCTTGTCCCTGTTCAGCAGTCTGAGGTGTCTGCTCACGTTCAGCTGTCTTGAGGCCTTATTAACAAATGTACAGATTATATGAAGGCTGCCTTTTTACTGAAGGTGCATGCACTTGGATTTCTGCAATCCTATCCAATCTACTGACTGAGCTTTTTGTGTGATGAGGAGTCAAAAGCTTTCTAGTCATTCCTTACCTGAATTAGCATTACTCCTGCTTTCACTAGAGTGTGTGGTTTCATCACTGTTCCAAGCTCATGGTTTTTCCTGATTTCTGCTTTTTGATTTCTTTTTTGGAAATACAGTACACTTTCCTTCAAAAAAAAAAGAAAAAAGAAATATTAAGACATTTGCATTCAAAGCTGAAACATAAAAATACATTGGAACTGTCCAGTAACAAAACTTAGTTTCCTGCCCACACAGCATTTTCCTGTTTTCTCTAACTGTGAAGATTCTACAGGGAGAAGTTCTGCACAAGGACTAGAAACTGTCATTGTATTTTTCAGTCTATTTGCAGTGTCAGCTGGGAGTGCTGAAAGGTAAATTTTACTTTTTATGGTTAACTGGTGCCCAAGCTTCCTGGGACAGCACAGTGGAAGCTGTCTATTAGAGGTGTATTTGCATCCTTGTGTACACCTAGCTATGAGCATTAGCAGTCTGACACCTCCTTTGTTGCAAACCTAATGCTATTTCACACTTAGTAGGATTTGAAAATTGAAATGAGAACACTTTAAGTGAATAGCTTACTGTTGGGCTCTGCTCAGTGGCAGGTGGACATCCAGGCACTTAGTGGCAGGTAGAGACCCAGATCTGCTGCTGATAGGTCTCCAGATCCTGCCATCAGAGGTCCCTTCTTCACCTGGCAGCTTTCTCAGGAAATGAAATAGTTTTTTTACCCAGATCACAACCAATTTCCCTCTCTCTAGATAACTAAGTGTCTCCGGTATCAGGAGGCCATAGGTGGGCAGAGATGCCTCACCATATGGTATCAGTTCTGCATCTGAGCCATACCAAACATTTCTGAACAATTAGAGGCATGGCAATTCCAAAGACAAGCCTGGAGAAGCATAATGTTCTTTTCTGACTGCTTTTCTCAGCTACCTTTATTGAATATAGGCTGTTGTAACAGATGCAGGCATTCAAATTGGCATTTAATTTATCCTCTGAATTAAAATAGGATGATAGAGTTTAGTTCCAGTTAAAAAATTGCCAGCACTCTGTCACTAAGCCTTACTTCTATCAAAGTCACATTAGAATTCAGCTGTTTACAATTAGTTGAGCTTCCCATGCACACTACCTCAATAAATAGTTTAATAGCAATGAAAAGACCATGTGGCAAAATGGATCTGCCCTTCTCACGGAAGAATAATTAATTATGTAGAGAAATTAAGCTGCAAACAGTTTACTTGAAGATTATATTTCTCCTGATTTTAAGTAATGAGCTGTAAAATCTAATCAATGTGCCTCCAAGGGAGCAGTACCCTTGGGCTAGAGCTGACACCACTTGATCCATCTACCTGGGAGATTTCTGGATGATATGGCATTGGCTTTGCTTAATTAGAGATGTTATAGCTGTACAGAGTCTACTGAGCACAGAGGACATACAGAAATGAAGACCTTGCAATAAAGACATGTCAATCATGAAAAGCAGAAAGAAGCAGATATGAAATTAAATGGTTTATATTGTTATTTCACAATCTGCTATATCTAGCTTAATATTTTTCTTCTTTAAAAACCAAACCAACAAAAACAACACATAAAAAACCCCAACCCAACACCAGAAACTTGTGCAAACAACAAAAAAGCACATCCCAGAGTTAATAGAAACTTTGTAGAATTTTGAGGGAAAAATGTAGTGTTCAGTTAACTGGTAGGAGGCTACTACAGGCTGTTTGCTGAAATTCTAAAAAATAAATATTCAATATCTGAAGTTATTGCAGGCTTTTTTTTTTTTTTGTCAGAAGTTGTGGTTGTATGTACTATGAAGAGGACAAAACTAATTTTCATCTGAGATTCTTAATTAAGGATAGAGAGGTATCTCTCAAAAGAGATATCAAAAAAAGCACCAAAGATAAGGAGTTTTATGTGAACCATGATATAACATAGCTGGTGTTAGGACAGGTGAAGTCCTGGCAATCCATGTGATGACAATGAGGCAAAAAGGACATGAGATATTTTCAAATTTTAATAAATAAGAGACTGCCTATTACAGGGATGATGGTGATATATTCATTAAATAAATTGTCCTCTGATTTCCACAGGGGATTCTCACAGGATAGTGCATTGTCCATATTAAACTCTTAAGCACTCAGATTCAAAATAGGAATGAGGCAATGATTGATGTTTCAGTTGAGGATCAAAATTTGGCCTAGTCATTAAAATGGAGAATATCTAAACTGAAGTACATGACATTTTCTCTGCTTTTCACATCTGTGTTTCAAACTGCTGTCCAAAGAAAGCTTATTTATTGGTCAGGAAATTCTCTTTGTCAGGAGCAAGTCCAGTGGTGGCTGAGAAGACAGAAAAAGAATGTGCCAAAGGAATATCTATTTTTTGGTGCTGCAAGTTGTAAAGAAGTAAATGGAGGGAAATGAAATGAGGAAGTCCAAGGGAAAAATCACAAGTTATTGCTGTCTCCATGAATATTAAATATGCACAATGAAGACAGATTGCTCAGAGCAGATTTCTGGTCGTAGAATATTTCCATATAATATGTCCAAATGAAAACATGCAACTTAAATCTGCAATTTCATTATAAAATTTCTCTTTGCTTATTCTTCCTACTCCTCCAAGAACACTTTATTTTTCATACTGTCAATCTGAAAGACATACAAGAGATCAGGTTTCCAGAAAAACTCCCCTCTCTTTGCAGGCATCCTTAATAAACAGGAAATAATGACATTTGTGGCAGCACAAATGCACCAAGGGTAGAGCACATATTAATTAAGGGAGGTTCACAGAGCAGCAGTTTTTGCTGAAGATGGCCATTTTTGTATGCTTTTATCCCTTATAACTGCCTGTTTTCCCAGGAGACATCTTATCAGGCAAACATTGTTCTGGCATCCCACAACATGACAGACTGTCATTAGATAAAGGAGAAGGTTAATAAAATAGAAATCCAGGTTACAAGCAATGTTTAAGCCAGAGGCATCCCATGGGTTGTGGAGAAGCAAACAGCAGACTAGTCAAATGCAGCAAATTACAGTCAGCAGAAGAGTGCCAAGTATCCAACTCCTATTCTATAATTTGCACATGCCAGCAGAATCTCAAATAATTCTTTTTGTTAAGATATTTGGACTGAGTTTCCTGGGGTCTGTATATTCCCCTTTCAATATCCTGATAGTCTGGGAGCACAGTGCATTAGGAATGGCTCCCTCAGAAGTTATTATGGGAGGAGAGAATAAGCAGGGAGAGATTCTTTTCCCTATTTCTTTTGTTTCTTTTCTTAAAGCATTTCTGAACATGCCTGGTAGTGCCTATGTTTGTCAAGTGGAATCAGAGCACAGACTGGGGCAGAGAAGTATTGCTTCTCTGGCTCATCTCTGATTGAAGAGTTTTCTACTTTATTAGGTTGAAAATTGATGCTGAAAACTGCAAAAAAAAGCTGCAAAGGAAATATGTTTTTCTGCTAAACAGTGTTGGGACATACAGAAGTTGCCATTGACCCCAGGCTTTTGTGTAAGATGGAAATTAAATATTTCAGTGAATCAATACAATGAGGAAAAGACACTGTTTAATTAGTGGGTTGGAAGGTAAGATTCACCTTTTTTTTTTTTTTTTCCTTAGAGATAATGGAGAAAGATTAGGATCTTTCAGAAATAATTCCAGCTGTCATCTGTGTGACCTGAGCAGTGCACTGTGTTATCTGGTCTTTATAGCAACATCAAGACTTCAAATTGTACGTGAAGAAGCAAGTAGCCATTGCTTAAGATTTTATAAGACTATTTGGTCTTGTTTTGAGAAAGAAAGAGAGGAGTTAATGTCATGAGCATTTACAGCTGAAGTTCCTTAAGGGAAAATCATGGGAACTTTATTGCAGAGGTGGAGGAAGATACTGGAGTGGATCATAAATGTATTTAGTGTCAATGCTGATTTACACTAACTCAGGATTTGGCCTTACATCCCCATCCTTGTGGATTTAACTCTTCTGAAGGAGATTTCATGTTTCTCTACCTCGGCTGTTGCAGTTGTGGGTGTGATTTCAAAAGAGGTAATACAGCTTAGCTTTGTCCCCTTCAAACTCCCTGACTGAACTTGCCTTGAGTTTTCTAAAAGCAGAGTTAGCTTCACGTGGGCTTTTCCTGAAGATTCTATTTTACTTCTGAGGTGCACAGGTCAGAAGAAAAAGTAAAAAGCAGCCAAAGGAGATGCTGGAAAAAACTACTCTGCATACAAGGCATACCTTTGTTTCTTAAAATAAGGAGTGTAGGTGTGATTCTAGTACATGATTGGTAAGGGAAGACAGGAGGTGAGTGGTTACAAGGAGGAGAGAAACTGAAATGACAAGGAGACAACAAGGTTTTAAAAAATTGCTGTTGTGTCTGTCAGAACATTTTCTGGCCTCCCCAAGATGGCAAAGAAATAAAACCAAAACCCTTCTGCTGTCACTGTCACCTAACTTTGATGTAAATATTCCATACAGAAAAACATGCAACACTTCTCTCTCAGGAGACTGATCCTGAAGGCTTTCTGCCAGAATTAATAGACTGTATGCATGTTTTCACTCATCCTTTCTCAAATTTTACACCTCCATTCATTGTCATTGTACCTCAGTTAAATTTGGAGCACTTGGTGTCTAAACATTTCAAATGTATGGACTTCTCCCTCTTACCTTTTACTATAATTAATTATTTTGACTGACCCAAACCATTCTGTGGTTCTAAAGGACAGAAAACCAGACACTCCTTCCAAGTCTACCTTTTATAAAAGTGTCAAGTTTCTCTGCAAGTTAAAGTTTTCATGGCAATCTCTTCAGCAGAGTGTTCAGGGAAGCATTAGCCTTCTGGGTATACTTACAGCTCTTGATTAAACCCCTTTATCTCAAAAAAGGAATCAAGTAAAGCTTAAGTGTTTCTCTTAATCAGCACTTCAGCACATTCTGGAACGTCTGTGTAAAGACTTTGTTGTCTTGCCATAGTTTACCTTATTCCTCCTATTATTTCCTGGAATTGATTCTTTTCAGAAGAAAGAAAAAATCCTCTGTATTTTGCTACTGTAAAATCATTTTGATCAGATATGCTGGTAGGAACTGGATATAAACAATGAGATATATAGAATCTTTCACAAAGGCAGTGAGGATCCATCTATATGGGATTTTCTGCTCTCAGTGGAAGTGCTAATTGACATTTCCTTGCTGCTGCTGCATTATCAGCACTCTGCAAGAAGAGAATTTCCATCATGCAGATTTGCTGCAGAGAGCAGATTTGCTGTGGGATGAGGACACTGCCCAGTCATTTTTGCTTTATTTCTCTTTTATCACTGATTGTGTATTAGACATGGAATAGCTCCTGGACAAGGCAAGCATTTCCTTCTAATAAAAGCCCAGTGAATTCATTAGAGACTTAGAGAACCCCCTGGGATGTGTGTGCAGAGGAACAGGTTACTGGGTGGGGAATTTGTAGTTCAGCATCTGCTCTGCAGTCACTGGCCTTTCAGAAACCCTCACTCTCTGCAAGCCAGTGCAGAGGTGAAGGAACTTAATCTGTATGCATAATTCTACTTGGTTCCTAGTTTGAAGTAAAAGAAGTCACAGAGGTAGCTATGGTAGCCATCACAGGGGAGGTTCATGCCATAGCTTGTATTTTTATCTGCCTGCATCTCAGGTGTGATACTTAAATTGAAGCAGCTCCTTTGTTAAACAAAAACAACAAACCAACTTTGAATCATATGCATCACAGAATTAAAAACCCCACCCATAAAATAGCTACTGAATGCTACAGATATGTGAGCTTGGCCTCTCAGGGAGAAACATAAGCTTTTCAATTAGCTAATTTCAAAGGAGTCAAGCAGTGAATTGATCACCTTCTCTTATTCCTACAAATGGAGAATATTTCTCATGGCTGTAGATACATCATTATAATGGAAAAATGTTTAAGAGGATGCAACACCTAGAACTAGACAAGTAGAAATAACAGGATTTACTCCCATTAAGGGGAAAAGCCCAGAGTATTCTTTATGAGTGAAAATCCTCCACAAACCAAAAGCTTTGAAAGACTGAAATACAAGCATTAATCTCCACAAAATCATAGAATTACTGAGTGGTTTGGATTGGGGAAGGACCTTAAAGAGCATTTCGTTCCAAACATCTTGACAGGGGAAAGGACACCTTCCACTAGACCAGGTTGTCAAATATGTTATTTCATACAGAAAAGATAATCAGATCCTCCGATCCTGTGTCCAATGCTATATGGGAAGTCAGAGCTCACAATTGTGTTTGTTATTTTTGTCTTTCCCTCTCTTTGACATGTGTTTTAGTGAAATTACTTCATGAACAAGGTTGAGAAATATGTTATATTCCTAGTAACCATTTCTGCATAATTCCTAAAATACTGAATGATTTTCACTTGGAGTTCAAGCCCCTTGACTTAAGA
The DNA here is from genome assembly GCA_013397815.1 of Aleadryas rufinucha. Taxonomy (NCBI): domain Eukaryota; kingdom Metazoa; phylum Chordata; class Aves; order Passeriformes; genus Aleadryas; species Aleadryas rufinucha. The sequence continues at coordinate 584,408 of VZTH01012678.1, forward strand.
ACATGGTTTGCTGAGCAGATGTATTTGCCCAGTATGAAACAGATGTCCTTTAAAGACATTTTATTTTAACATGACTGCAATAATTTAAAAACATGATGCCAGTCTTAAGTTTTCAGCCATTTTCCATCTGTCTCTTGAACCAGTATCTTCCCTTTAATTGCCCACAAATCCTTTTCAACTCCAGTTTATGGAAATACTTTTAATCATCTGAGACTACTGGGGCATATTTACTGTTATACACGTAATAATTTGACAAAGGAAAGACTTCTCAAGTTCTGAAATGTCTTCTAACACTATTTTGGGGAATTAGAGCTTAAAAATTATTTCACCTAGAAAGATCTAGAAAAACATAATGTCCTGGCTGCACTGCTTGCAAAATTAGCTTGTGTATTGTCTGGAAAGATGAACAATAAGGGTTATTTTCTCCAAGTTAGGTGTTGCTACAAAATGCAGTGCCATGTAGATATATTCGAACTAGCTCCGAGTAAATTAACTTGTGAAGCAGCAAGGCCACCTCAGCTGAGTGGGATGTTTTAGCACAGCAGAGAACTGAGCAAAACATGTGTTGTTTAATTCCCCCGATACCCAGTCTAGTCCACTGACAGTTTTTAAGACTGCTCAAGAATCACATCATTTGAATAATATATTACCTAGCACGTGTTCTACAGCCTGTTCCAACTTAGATCACCCATTTCTGTTCCACAGTTATAGCTGTCAGAGGCTCAATAACCACAAGTACAGCATATTGTAAAATCTGGGCTTTGTACAGAGAGCCAACAAAACCTTGATGGAGACCATCAGTCACTGTATTCCCTTCTGGGGCAAAATGTACTATATTCTCTGTTTCTAAAGAAGAAAACATGGCAATGCAAATTAGTAAACAGTTGAATGAATGAAAACTTTATCAAAATGTTTTTTTATTCATGCTCTTTGCCAGACAGTTTTCCATTGGAAAATATCATTTGAAATAAACCTTATATTTTTGATGATTTTGTAATTTAAGAGGGGGGAAAAAGCTCATGAATTTATAAGTATTTGTTCACAAAGTTCCCATAAAAATGAGAAATCTTTTAAAACAATGTCATTAGGGTGAAATAAAAGGATACTTCGGATTAGATGCTACTCATTTCCAAGATTCTCTTTTATCTATAAGTGCAGCCTGCAGGCTTAAAATCCTTGCAAAAAAGAATTCGTAATGGAATAGCTTTCTGTGTGAATCTAATCACAGACTACACTGTTCCATGTACCTAAACTGTTTTGGCAAGAAGCCTTTTGAAAATCCTCAGCATTGGCATGACACTGATAAAAATGAACGATTTACAAAATCATATTAACATTCATAAAGAGGAAATGAGGAAAGTTCTTGATTAAAAACCTGGTTTTAATTAACCAGGGTCTAAATATTAGCTTAAAACATGCTGATATATTTGTGAACTTTATCAGAGTACTAATGCAGATAAAACTGACATTTAGAGTGGGAATCAACTTCGGAGAAATAGGACTTGATTCAGTTCCCTAAATAGAAGCATCTCGTGTCATGTGAGATTTCCTGGAATGGCATAGTACCTCCATATGGATGTTCTGAATATGGTAGGACATATCAGGTGGCTCTGTGTTTAGACAAATGAGCTGCTTTCCTAAATGCAGTGGCCAGATTCAGCTGACAGAACATGGATGTGGTGTTCTTGCCTGAATGGAGGTGCTGACAAGGTGGGGTCAGCCCCTGAGGCAAGCTACGAGCTTCTGCTGCGGTCAGTGAGATCAGGTTCAGCTCAGCTGTCCACATGAAGTCATTGATCAGTGTTCAAGAGGACCAAGGGTGGCAGTGGCTGACACAGGACCTACAGAGGGTCTGTGTTCTTCTGAAGAGGCAGCTGGAGAGCTGCTGTAGTGACCACAGATCTCTAGTTAATGCACCTGTGGGGCCTTTGAGCTTTCCTGGAATAAAATGCCTCAAATGGGAGCAAAATTCACCTACATGAGCATAGACATCTCGTGCCCCTGAGATGCCTTGAAGCGTCCTACTCACCTTCACAGACTGCTTCATTAGGGCACAAATTTTCCAGAAGGCCTTCTCACATCCGCTTTTTGGAAAAAATTTTTGCATCTCTTGAAGCTCTTCGAGTCCTGGTAATTTTTATGCCCCTATGATAATTAACAAGATCCTGCAGCTGATACACAGCTCTAACTTTCATGGCATGTAGCTGAAAACATTTCCCAACTTTTCCTAAAGTCTTGTGGAAAAATGCTGGATAAAAATTATGGTCCCACTGGCAAGGATGCCACTTCCAGAACTGTCAGGTTTGTTTCCTTGGTAAGATTAGTGCCACATTACAGCTCAAAGCAGAGCAGGTAAATGGGCCAGGAGCTCCCTGTGGAGCTGCTATATGAGGCATATCTTAGCATATCTTTAAAGGTGCATTTCTTTAGTTCAACAAGACTGAGGCTGACCTGGACTGTTCTGACGTACATTGTTACTTATAGCCGATGTTACCAAAACAGAACAATTCCATTTAAATGTTGTCATCCTTCAGTCTGTCACATTAAAGCTCTAAATCAGCATCCTCAGCACATGCAGCTCTGGATGTAAGATGTACTCTCTAAATGCAGGCCCTTTCAGAACACAGGTCTGTAGTTTGCTGGGTTGCATAAACACAGACTATTTCCTTAGAAGACTTCTTGAGCAGATAGTTGTTTCCTTTCCTATTCTACTCAGAGGTGAAGCATAAACCAAAGATTCAGTGTAATCAAACTAAGCACTCATTTAAATGCTCTATTGAACTGCTGCACATTTTAATTTCTCAGGCTCTGTTGATGATGTCTCATGATGCACTGGCCTTTTGATCCGTAACAAAGGCTCTTATATAAAAGACATTATATACAAGAATGCACACACAATAATGCCTAGGAAAGATTAGAGAAATAGACTAAGAAAGAATATGATTCCTTAATATATTCCCAGGTTTTAATATTTCCTGAGAATTGTACAGTTTCTGTGCATTTAGTAACTTTGATGTAATATTGTTTTGTCCAGTTTTCATTTGAGCATGTGCAAAACTTGTGGCATTCACAACATCCATTGTGATGGTCGAGCTCTCCATAGCTAATTGTGTTTGCTGAGAAAAATCACTTTTGCCTTTGATTTGAACCTGTCACCCAACAGCTTTAATAGCTTACCCCTAGTTCTTCCTATGCTGGAGGAGGCAGGGAGCAATAATCTTGTATTGACTCTATCCTTGTTATTCATTAATTTTTATTTCCTTCAGGAGTAACCTTTTCCAGGCTGAAAAGTCAAAGCTAACTTAGTCCTAAATATCTTAGCTGCTTTTAGCAGGAAAGCCAGTCCACACCAGGAATTATCCATTTCAGCCTTCTCTGTATTTTCCTGGCTTTATTATACCACTTCTGAGGCACTACACATAAAATGTCTCTGACAGTCAGCTAAAGACAAAATATAAATACCTTACCTTCTCTTCCTGATTATTTTTCAGCACTTCACCAAAATAAAGCCAAGAAAAAATCCAAATCCATTCTGGAAACACGTTTTCAAGGTCATGAAAAACCTAATGGTTAAGAGTACGGTTCCTTGGTAGATTTCTTCCAGACCACAGTATTAACTAGGTTTTAGTAGGATATTGAACAGCTATCACACCAAGAGAGACGGAACTGCATCCTAGGGAAAGAGAAAGACTGGAAAGTATGTAGGGTCACAAGAGATGAGTGGTAGAATCTGACCACCCATTATAGTTATGTGGAAAAACCAGTCAGAGAATCTTTTAAATGTGTTGACAAAGGGCAGAAAGGTCTTTTTCACCAGGGTCATGGCACTGCTGAGACTAGCAATGGAACATAATATAAAGTGCTAATATAAAATGAGTTTTAAACTAACACTGAAATCTTCTGCAACATGAAGCAGAGCCACAATATTTTTCCAGGCTGAAAAATTATATTTTATAGTAAAATTTGTTTCTCTGATGAACATAAAATACCATGGTTACATCTAATTTATCTGCAGGGAGAAGATGCCCTGGAGTGGAGATTTTTTGGTAGTCCTGACCCATGGTTTCCATGCTGCTTGGAAGCCAGGATTTTGTTTACAAAGAAGTCAGAGTGTGGGTGCTGGGAGGGGAATGACATATGCCTTAGTCTTACTCTGATAAGGAGCTGGGATGGTGCCAGAGTACCATATAGACAGAGCTTAAACACTGGCTTGGTTGCAGAATACATAAACCTCTGCTGGGAGGAAACACCAGATATAAAACGGGTCTTTAATCTTGCAGACAAATTCCAATTAGGAAAGCACCACACACTTTTTACACCAGGCATGATTAATCACTGGAACAAACTACCAGTAGAATTGATGAATTCACCCTTTCTTGACTCCTTCGAGTCAAGACTGCACGCACTCCTGGAATTTATGTGATAGCCAAACACATGTTATAGTCAAGTACAATACTTGTTATTGAGGTTAATATTGTGGGTAATATATATATTTTTTTTTTTAAATACAGTGGAGGTAAAGTTAGAGGTCTTTTCAGCCCTGGAATTCTTTAAAGCTGATAAAGGCTCTTATTATGGACAACACTGCTCTGTTCTATACTTGATCCTCCTCCCTGTATTCTTATCTTGCACTTTCCCTGTGTTGTCTGTGACAGAGTTTCCATTTGAAATCTGAGCTCCTTAAATCTTTTAAAGTGCCTTCATTCCCAAATAAATGAATTATTGAATCTAGTAGGAACTTAGTAGATTAATAAGAGATCCTAAACACTTAATTGGATTCGAGTCCAAACACATTCCAACAAGCAATAAACAAGCAAAAGTGAGATAAAATACCTAATATTCACCAGTAAGACTCATTGTATGTAAACGTTGTTTTGTAGCAGCTAGTTCCTCATGAGAGCACAAAACTGGGAAGTTCCTGGGTCACCAAATCAAATTTCTTGATATCTTCAAGAGGTATTTGAATAGCTCTTTTCATAAACTAATCAAATTCCATTTTCAGAAAGTGAATTCCACTATCCTAACTGTAATCTTCCCCCCTCCATCTTGTCAATTGTCATATCTCTAATTTCTCTTATTCCAAAATCTGATTACTATGTACTCACCTTGCAATTTTCAACCCTCAGAGTCTGTAAATAACTTATTGTTCCTTACCCACATTTAGCTGCTTAGTACTTGTATCTTTCTGGAGTGTAGTTGCCCATATATTTAGGCCAAACAACCATACAAGATTTAGTCTTTACTGTCCTAAGCCAAACCCTTTTACTTACTCCACTTAAAGACAGGTTCTCCATTCATAACATCACTGTGTTGGCCTTCATTATTCTTTCAGTTAGAATTGGTCTTTCTTAATTGGGGATGACAACGATGCTCTGACTGAGGTCTCAGGAGGGCTGTAGATGATAGCAGGATCTCTCTACATCTCCTGAAAACAGACAAGCTTTGCATTAGCCTTTTTCACAGCTACATCACATCAGTGGCTTGCAGCCATCCAGTCACTGTGTAAGACATTCAAATCCCTTTACTTTTCATTAGTTGTGACTGATAAATTTCTGCCTAAAAGTAGAAATTCTTGTTATCGGTCCCTAAGGGCATAAGCCTGTACTTTGTGCTATTGGATTTTATTCCTTTTTTGGTACTCCAGCTCTCACAATCAGACACTTCTCCCAATAGTGTATCTGGCTTCTCCTTGGCATGGCCAGTGCTGCCTATCTAGTTTGTATTGACAAATCTCAGTGGTGGACTTTTTTTTGTTCTAAACTCGTTAGTGCTCACTGCTCTGTGTTATTTGTTCTGAGTCTTCGTTCAAGGGAATGAACAGTGAGCAGTGTCAATAAAAGTATTGCCTGAAAGGATGCTCTTGTAACGATCTCAACTGTAACAGTAACTATTGACTGACAGAGTTTGAGCAATACTTACACAAGGATTTCTGCTCGGTCCTTAAAAGGGGTGAGAAATGAAGACAAGTGGCTTCCAGTCCTGTCCTGGTCCTGGCAGTGAATGTGGCCCATTCCCGTGGGGCACACACAGGGGCTGTTTGTCTGGGCACACAGAGGCTGGCCAGGTGTTAGCACATCCTCCAGGGCAGGTGGCTGGTGCTCCATCTTAACAAGAAAAAAACAAGCCTTCTGCAAAGAAATTGTAATCTCCTCAGAACGACATGTCTGCAAAAGGATGTAATTTACTCATAAACGTGCACAGGGATTTGCAGATTACCTTCCAGCCCCACCTGTGGGTGGCTCATCATGCTAATTACATGCCTGCCTGGGGGGCTATTTTCAGGTTAAATTTCCTCTTTAAAATCTGGTAATATATGTTGATTTTGTGTTTAATCCTATAATTTATTTGGGTAATTATTAAAAATTTGAGTAAATATTGTTAACACAGGACAGTGCATATAAACTGCAATATAGTTTTGTCTTTGTTGGATATAAATACTATGATTTAACTGATCCTGGGCAGTTAATATAAAGTACACAAGTACTCACTAAAAGCAAAAATTATATAATCCCCATTTATCACAAAGAGGATGCCTTTATGATGTCCATCTGCAGCCAAATTCTGCCTACATTCCATCTCAGAGCATATAGATAAGTGCATTTCTCAAATTCTTTGGAGACTATAGAACTTAAATATGAAGACATTACTGGTTTCATTAGAAGCACTAAAATATTTTGATTTCAGAGACTGGATCTTTGTCACAAGGTAAATTATTAATGTTATTTGGCATCTAATTATTTCCGAATGTTTTTTATTGCTATATATTAAATTAGGGGAGACTAGAAAGGAAAGAATACAGTTTGAAATTGACTGCCAACTTTTAAATGAGATTGTTTCTCCTGAGACTGAGGTGATTGGAACTTGCATTAGCAGCTCATTGAAGCACATATATTTCTTCTGACATATGTCATAGTTAGATCTTTTTATTGATGTCAAAATGCTTTTCTGTTTTAAAATATCATCACGCAAGACTCCTTTCTAGAAATTGTTTATATTGCAATTATGCATTTTGCAACACTCCAAATATATATTACTGTTGTATTTCATGCATATAACACCAGCTAGTATTATTGTGGGTTTTTTTTTCCATTGCAATTTGTTTTGCAAAAATAGAACTGTATTATTTGTGATTTTCTTTCCACTTACAAAATGTTTCATTATTTATCAGAATAATGAATAATAATCTCTTTCAGTATTTCTGTTGTGATACGAAACTGTACTCTCATGGTGATATTTGCTTATTGTCCTCCACAGAATAGAGCTACAAATATTTGACCTTGACTTACAGATTTGGGTGGAATAAATACAAACTGCTGCCTGAATAAAAACTATATTATATCTGAAAGGCTGCAGTCCAAGTCTTCAAAAGCTTTAAAATACCTCATTAACATTTTGATTTGTGTTTTCAAGAAAAAAACCCAAAACAACATAATGTATATTGTAACATCCTTATTTGTGTTGATTTTACCTTTAAAAATTAAAAGTTAGAAAAATCAAGCGAGTGCCTTAGGTTCTAAGAATATAACCTTGAGAAGAACTTTGTCCAGTATTTTTGGGTCAAACCTAAGTTTGGAGTTTGAACATATTCCTGGTTTTTTGGCACATCTAGATAATCTTTGTTTTAATCTGAAGTCAACTGACAAAGGACTTGGGTGCAAACCACCTCAAACAGCAAGTCCTGAGGAGTCTTTTAGCGTAGTGATACATCCTCCTTCCTTGCCAGTCAGCAGAGATTATTGGTCTTAAATTAATACTGCAGAAAAAATGTTTGCTCAGTTTCTGGTTTGAAGTTGTTTTAGAACAGCCTGTCCTGAAGCAAAAGAGCGGGGCTTCTAACTGCCTGGAAAACTTGTGGCTTTGTGTCTTTACAACATAACCTTGATCCATAGGATGGCTTGAAAATGAGATAATAGATAAACATGACTCAGACTTTGGAATTCATTTCACCAGACCCCAGTTGGCCATTCTGTACTTCTATGCGTTTGAGGTATTCTTATAGACTCTTGATAGGGACAGGGGTAACAAAAGACATTTCTAGGCTGCAAACAATCACATCCAAAAATAGGAATCTGAAATAGGTTAGATGAATTCTAGAGTTGCCAATTTTTCTTCATTGACTATAAAGGGAGGAAGGAGAACATCCCTCCGAGGAATACTTTGTGATGACCAATATCTGTTGGCAAATGTTCAAACTGAACACCTCCTAACTACAGCTGAATTGTTCTTTAGGCTCCACAGAGTATTGATAAGATCTTTTCTTTTGATAGATGTTTATGCTCTTAGTGTCCATAAACCCACCTAGTTTAGTCACTTAAAATAAGGTATCTAAATCTTGAACTCAGCTGAGTTGAAGGGATTTGACACAGCTGCTTGTAAAATAGTCACCTAATACCATTTGAGGTATGCTGGAATATCCCAAAAGTCATAGAATCATAGAATGCCCTGAGTTGGAAGGGACCCACAAAGATCTTCGATCCCTACCTCTGGCTGTGCACAATACAGCCCCCCAAAAATCACATCATGTGTCTGAATCTGCATGGGGCTAGTGGGAGAGATAAAAGGCCTGCAGATAGACCAGTGTCCTCTGTCCCATCAGGCTGTGGGACCTGACACAACAGACCCTAACATTTCAAATGGCAGTAGATGCCTCAGCTTGAAGCACACTCTGGGTGTCAGCATCTCACCTGCCTGTGGCTGGTGAGTCACTGCAGGGGCTGTCTTTATATAAAAAGATGAAAAGTTTCTAATATTGGGAAAGAAAGAGTGAAAGACCAAATTCTGGAATACAACAGAACTGCCAGTCTGTTGTGGAGTCACCTCAGATGATTCATTCTGGAGGGGAAATTTGGGAGAATTTTCTGTGGAGGGATGGCTCAATGTTCCAGTTTAAGTATAGCAGTTCAGGAAAGAAAACCTTAATAACAAAGGATTGGACGAGAAAAGGCACAATCATAACAGCCTTGACAATTTGCAAGTCATGGTTCAGGTCCCAGCAGTCATAACATTTAAGAAACAACATTATAATAGAGTTGGTCATGTATGGGTGCTGCTTGTTTTTAGTGTCTTTACTGGACCCAGGTAGTTTGTCCTTTATTTCTCACCTGTAAGATTAGAAGCATGTATCTTGAATGAAACAACATCTAATGGCATGCCTCCAGAAAATGGCACTTCGGGAAAAATGCACCCTGGAGTTTCCTAAAGAAATCAAAACATCAAGATTAACTTGGGCTTCACAATTTTAATTTCCACTGCAATTACTCCAATGGCTGTTCCCACTTGGTCAAGTCAAGCACAGGCAGGAGTCTTTCCAAGATGCCGCCTCCTAATTTGCACACATCTGATTTTGCTAAAGAGCTCTGTATTTTCCAGTGTCAAACGAGGACAGCCTGCCCTGCTGTCAGCCACGCTCACCTCAGAACAGGCAATCGATAGCTGCCGACTCTTTCCGTGTAGGGCTTTCGCTGCCTCTCTCCTTGCACAGCCTGTGTTCAGTTCTGCTGGGGATGTGCAGCCTGATATAAAACTTTCCATTCAGATGAGCAGATTTGACAGATTTGTCTACTTATTAATAGACTAAGTTCAGCAGAATTTAAGATGCAAATTTATTCTTGGCCTATTTTCTTTTTTGCACTTTCCGTCTCTGTTTTCTCCCCGGTGCTTTTTCCCTTGCTGTTTACATTCCCTCATCTCCTTTGGTCCATATCTATAACATTAAGAATTGTAATCTTTTAATCTCCCATAGCTCATGAGATTACTGTTGCAGTGAGGGCAGGTGCCACTGAGCCTGGGAGCCTGTGACATTTCCTCCTGACAGTGTCCTTGTGGGAGGATTATTAATGGTGCCCTGAAGGGCAGGGCCAGGCCTGCCTCCCCTTCACTAGGTAGAGACCACACTTGTAACAGCAGAGACTAAACTCCTGGCATGGGGAAGGGGAAATTATAAGAAGCCAGCTGAACTTTCACAGTGTCTGCACTGGCAGTGATTTTGCAGTGAGGGCAGGTCACCATGGCGGGCATTTTGTGAGGAGCAGTGGCCACACCAGCAGCCACCTTGTCCTTGCTGAGGGGAGGATGGCTCTGTGCTTGGAACCTCCAGAGCTTCTTTTCCACTAGGGTCGAGCACAGCAAACACCAGTTCTGTCTAAATTCAGTCATCTTTTTGGGTATGGTGAGAGAGCCTGAGGGACAGAGGAATGTACTTCAGCCTGGTGAGGGAGTGACATGGGTTGCTGCTGTCCTCCAAGGGTAGCAATAGAGTCACAGAATTGTAGAATCATTAAGGTTGGAAAGGACCTCCAAGATCCCTAAATCCAACGTTCAACCTAGTACCACCATGCTTACTAAACCACATTGTGAAGTGGTTTTAATCTTTGTTTCAATATCTACTAATTTATTTAACACTTCCGGGGACAGTGACTCCACTGCTTCCCTGTGGACGCTGTTTTGATGCCTAACCACTCTGTCAGTGAAGAAATTATTCCTAATACCTGAACACCCCCTGGTGCAACTTGAGGCCATTTCCCCTTGTCCCATCACTAGCTGCCTGGGAGAAGAGGCTGATCCCCAAAGGTGCACCCTGCCAGCCTCTCCTGCTCCCTGAACTCCAGTACAGGAGTCTGGTAGTCTCTTCCATGGAGGATCTGAGGGCTGATGGGGGCTGCAGGTGCCTGCTGTGTGGGACCCTCTGCTTGTGGAGCTCTCCAGATATGGCATCTGGATCATTGCTTTGGCCAGGCACAGGAGCTGAGTCCTTCCCCTGCCTTTGTCTCCTCAGTCGTGGGAGGAACAAAGCAGGCTGAGCCCTGCCCTCCCCTCTCATCAGGACAGGTGCTGCTGAGGTGATCAGGATGTACCTCACAGGTCTGAGGCTGAGCCAGCCAGGTTGGTTTTGCTGATACATGGATCAGCAGGACACAGGGAGCTGCCATGGACATTCAGCCTTACCTACGAAGGAGCGCTGATCAAGGCACTTCCCACCCTCCTCATCAGCTTTTAAATGAGATGGAACATATATAGTTTTAGGGAAAAATAAAACATCCAAGCTCAGTTAAAGAAACTAATTACTGTTGGTAAGTGATGGGAAACTGCTGATGCCACAAGGCCTGGACAGGATGCTGGCAGGGAGCTGCCAGGATGCTTGATCCACCCAAGTATATGCACTCCTGGGAGCCAGGAGGATTCCCCAGCCACAGTTCTCTGAGCCCAGAAGCAGGATTGAGTCCGGTGGTATGGTCAGGAGGAGGGATTTTGTTTATCACCCTCACAACTTTTGGGATATTAAGACAAGGCAACACTGAAACTGAGCTGTAGTCTGAAATATTGCAACAAAACTTTCTTCTGAGGAAGAGGGGTCTTTGCCATCAACCTTCTAAAAAAGACTCTATGTCTATCTGTTTTCTTCCTTCCTGTGACTCAGACACCTTCCTTCTGTTTCCAGCACTCAGTATCCATCTTTAGCCAATAAAGGCAATGGGATGTGGTGCAGCAAATATGTTGTCATAACTCAGAATGACAAGGTTTTCCTTTGTTTCCCTTTTTAGTTACTTGTGTGCTACTGATTTTACAAGAACATGTTGACTCTTGTGGGGTTTTTTGAGACAAATAAAACTCTTGTGGCAAAATGCTCTCAAAATATCTAGAGATGTGTGTGCTCTCCACTACCATGATATGGCATCAACATTATATAAATTTGTTTCTATTTTTGTCAGGGAGTTGACTGTTAGAGATTTACTTCTATGGTTCCCTGTTCGAGATGCAATTTTACATTCGTTTCTCCAGGCTTCCTCTGAATGTCTTCTGATGCCCTAAGGTTCTTCAGCTGCTTACATGACACAGAGCCAGCCAGGTTCAGTCTGTTATGGGATTTGTCCCCTCCTGGCCACATGGATGAAGATCCCACCTTCACTGAGTGTAGTTTCCATGGTGGTAGCAGCATGCTGGTGTAGAAACTGCCACTCTAGTATGCAGCTAAAATAATTTTCAAAATGCTTTTCCACACTTTCAAGCTATTTCCTGCAGGATAGTGAAAAGCAATGGTTGGAAGAAGACAAATATAACCAGCATTTGCTGAAATTCTGCAAGTCAGGGTAATTGCCTGCCAATGCTTTGGGTGTCAAGGATACCCATTGACTCACTATGACCGTTGTAAGATCTGAGGGTCACCTAAACTACTCATCAAAGGTTTTTTTTACCATCCAGAGTTCTTGAACAATGCAACTGTTTCCTAATAAATAGCATATTTTAGCTTAAAAGTTCTTTCCTTACCAAATAATGAGATCATGGAAGCTTCATTCTTAATGGACAGATTCTTTATGCCTCTTTTATGCTTTGAGATGGATCAACCATAACACAGCATAAATGTTGTGACTGTCTTTTGTTCACTTGTTTGTAATCATTCTTCAGCTCTCTTGAGGGCTTGAGGTATATTTTGGAAAAGGGGTTTAATTGCTCACACTTTATTTGATGCATGTTGGGTCATGCAATTACTGTTAAGTAGGAATTCATGTGTAAGCACTCATAAAAATAAATTGCATTTTTTAAAATCGCCCCACTCTCAGTTTTTTTAGTCAACCACTGAGGAGCAGTAGAGCTTGAGAGGCTTTTAAAATATTTCCTACCTTTGTCTTTTAACTTGTGTTCTGTAAAAATGTTACCTTTTTGATAAATTGCATTGAAAAGAAATGTAACATTCTGTTTCAGTGCTCAAAGCTTTCCTTTCACCCATCAAACCTAGGGGCCATTATTTTTTTCTATATGCAAGTCAAAGAGAGGAGACAAAGCAAAAGTAAAATCACTGAGTTTTGAAAATGTCTTAGGTTTTGGAATTTCTTAACATTGTTTTTCACTTTCCATAAAAATCCTCTTTTTTCTCCCTGCATCTTTGCTATTTAAACATGATCACAGACATTTTTTTCAGACTCTTTTTGACGCAACCCAAGCTATTGGCATAAGAAGGCAATTCTATGTTTTCTCATCAAGTAGCTACAAATCCTACATAATTTTTCTTTCATTTTAATCTTTAGGTCTCCATTAACTCACATTTGTTCTTATTCTGAGGAAAATAAAGCATATTTCTGGAATTCAAACTTTAATCTATCAGAGGAAGAAATTTGCCTTCAGGTGAGTGGAAATGTTATGGTGGCTCATAGTTCTCATTTTTGCTTTATGATTTGTGGTAAAATACAAATCAATCAAAGCACGATTTTGTATTCTTGACAGAGCATTTTAACTCAAGCAAAGTGGGAACAGTCAAAAGATAAATTTAAGTACCATTCGCAGACTGACAAAGGAATTTCTTTTCCATGCAATAACTAGACTTCTCCTTCAGAAAGTGGGAAGTCCGATAACAGAAGGGGAGCTCCTTTTCCCACTGGAACAGATTGATGACCCTGCCTCTGGAGGGAAGTTTCCTAAGTTTCTCTAGGATGAGATGTAGGAAGGGATTAAAGAAAGAGTGAAACTCAGACTGGCTTTTAGCTATTTTTGGGGACTTTTTTTCTCACAGAAATGATTCAGGGGGAAAGCACGATACCTCCTCCTCAGACTCCATCTCTGACTTCTTACTGCTTTTGAGAAAAAAACTTCAATATTTTCAAATGAAATTTGAAAATAGGTCAGTACAATAAAAACAGTAATCATTTGCTGTAAAGAATAATAAAAAATATTGCTTGGAAAAATCTGTCCCTTTTTTGTTTGTTTTTGTTTGTGGAATCTCTTATTTTCTCCATCCTGACAATTTGGAGCAACCTGTTTTTCTATCATTCTAAGATATTTGTTTCCTCAGGTGAGAGAAAATAAAGTTTGAAAATTCATCTTAATCCATAGTCTTGCAAGTAAACAGCTGAAATAGCCTGACTATAAAGCTGTGCTGTCCTCACTATCAGTTGAATTGAACTATGATGTGGCAACTTTGTACTCGCACAGACAGTGAAAACAGACAAGCTCTTGTAAAGAGAATGGAAAGGTTTTGACTTACTTGTCTCCTTTACTAAAAAAATAATGAAAGCACTGGGACAAGGAATTTGGACTGTTGAGACTAAGAAGAAAGGAAGACATGGACTCTACAGTGTGCCATGGGCTCCAAACCCACAGTGGTCTCAATGCTTATCTCAAAGATCCTACCTAAGGACCAATCTGTGAAATAGAAGGTGTCATTTGCAGGGAAAAAAATTTTGAATGGAAAAACCCCCCACAGCTGTTGTTCATTAATTGCATGAGCAGAGCACTCACAGGAGAAAATAAATAGATCCTGCCATACCTGAAATAGGAAAAGGGAGGAGGTGATGGTGGGACAGAAGAGGCAAAGTGATATATAAGACATGACATGAAAGCCAAAGTCAGATAAAGTGAAAGACCAAAATAAGAAAGAGCAGTGACACAAAGTCATGGCACAGCCTTAACAAGCCAATGTCAGGATAAAGGATCATGGATGTTTTCAAGCTGTCTGCAATTTCCTTCAATAAATTGGCTTTTAAGATTTGATAGCATTTCCCACAGGAAGGTCTGCAGCCCTATTAAGATGTATGGTATCAGTTAGCCACAGGTTCCAAGTCCCAGTGTAATGTTTCCAGTTCAGAGAAAAGGATCTCTTCTATTAGAAATTATTATTAATAATAAGGTGCCTGTCAGTTGACCTTTCTCAGCAAAACTATCACTTGTAAAATCTTTCTAAAAAATCTGACATATGTCTCCAATACATCATTTGAATCTCCACTCTGGGGCCAAAACCTCATCACCACATATTCATAATTTTCATTAACATCAGTGGAAGCTTAGTGCAAATCCAAGGGTAAAATCTGTCCTCTAGTTGTCCAACTACTACTCAACTAGTATGTGAAAGTTTAGAGCTTTTTAGATCATACAATCACAGAGATATTTGTTGGATTGACTCTTAGAAGCCTGTAGTCCAGCGTTTGACTCAGGGGAGGAGTATTGTTAAGACTTGATCTGATCATATGTTGGCTTTGTTTAATTCTTCAAAACATCCAGTTTTGGAGGCTGCACAAACTCTCTGGAGGCTAGAGAGTTTGTGCAGCCTCCAAAACTGGATGTTTTGAAGTGTTTTTGTCTTTTTCAGTGTTGCACTGCCCCATTGATGATGAAAACTCCTTCTCCTTCTCCTTCTCCTTCTCCTTCTTCCTCCCAACACTTAACAGAGTCAAGAAAAATATTAAAATCTAACTACTCATTTGCATAGGGTAGCAGTGTAATTTTCCTTTGCTAGTGATATAAATAAGGGTTTATTTTGGAGACTACAAGCTTGAACTGAACTGGGCTCTTGGTACTATGAAAGTCAATGAAAATGTAAGACACAATGCTTTAAAATCTGTTCTGTGAAAGACTTGATTTGTAGTTTTAGCTTTGACCTCAAAGGTGTAACTCTCTTTGAGATAAAAGGTCTGAATTTAGTTGTCAACATGCAATTGTTTATAGGTGCTCTAAAAATGGGATTTAGCTGCCAGAGCATAGGTGTTTTGTGCCCCTTGTGATGCCCCAGGTTACCCAAGGCATCTGCACATTACAAATAATACACTGAAGGGAACCTAGGGAGTGATTCAGCACAGTTTAAGCAAAGTTCAGGTGTCCATAGGTGTCTACTGGTACAAGAGAGGTCTTAATTCTTGCTGTAGTGAACAGAACTTTTGGGGATCATTTCTCATGTAGGCACGTAGTTGCCCAGCTTATTTGAGATGCCCAGGAGATGCCTGAGCTGTTTGCATAGGGTTGGAAGGTATAGATACCCATATTCTTCTGATCTGGCAGATGGAAACCAGGTGGAATATCCAAGGGCATTTAATATAAGCAGAAGCCTGCTGATTTTGGCAAGATGTGGGAAGTGAGGAGGAAGACGTTGGTGTTAGACAGACGTGCTGAAATCCTGTCAGTAGCCAGCTCCTGTTGCTGCCTCCGTATCATACAAACAGTTGACAGAACATATTGACACTTTCCAGTGTAAAAATTGTCTCAGCTTTACTGTTTTCCAACAATTTAAAATGTTGACACCCTAAATGGTGGATCTCAAAGTGAGAGAGAGAGAGAGAGAGAGAGGGAGAGAAAGAGGATGCTGTGAAGGAAGGGGGGACAAAATGAATACAGGAATGAAGATCTGTGGGCATAGCCTCTGGCTCACCTGGGAACAGAAAGTAATCCCATCAGAATGAACTCTGGATGGCAGAGGACAGGGACAGGGTTGGGAGGGTGTCTCTCTGAGCCCAGAGGCTCTGGGGAACATGTTGATATGTGGATCACAGCAGCACTGATGATATGTGAGGGCACTGAGGGAAAGCCATCCAGGAGATGGTGGAGATAGAGGCTGGAGGAGAGGGGCCTGCACTGGCTGTACTTCTAATGCTCAGCAGCACCAGGGCCTGTCCAGTGGCCCCAAAGCCAGCTAGCACCTTTTGGACACAACCTTGTTGTTAAACACTCTCTGACTCTAAACAAGAAAAAATACATTCAAGATTCCTATTGGGAATATTCCTGGCCAGGGCTAGTTCCTGTGTCCAGGCAACACTGGAACAATGCTAACTGACTGGTGAAAACACCAAGAGGGACTATTTCAGTGACAGCCACATGCCAAGGCTCAGATCTCTGCCCTGGTATACTTATTTAGTAAATGATGTTTGTATTATCCATTCCCAACAGCTTTTCCCAATGGCCACTTTGGATGTAGCCCTGTTTTGGGTGCCAGGCAAGTCCAGCTACAAAAATAGGAGCTGCTCTGTGCTGATTGCCCCGGAGGCTGCAGAACAATCCTCACATCACATATCCCCTTCCTACCCACTTATGCTTGAACCACAGCTCAATTCCTGCCTGAAGCACTGGACAGATTTCAGGTGTTTGCAGACCCAGAAGAGCCCTGAACACAATGAAAGCCAGAACTGCAGCATCTGAAAATGGGAACAATAAGCACCATTAGGACTTACTTGTAACCTTCAAAGAGAGGGTACCAAACTAGTCAGAATTTCATACAGAGAGTCAAAAAGTTAACTATCCCAGACTCTACTTCATCATTTTTCACAGAATGGATCTTTGCAGCATTTAGTGGAGAAGTTTTATTTCAAAGAGGATTTTAATATTATCAAATGTATTCTTTTTTTGATTCACAATGAAACAATTCAGATTCCAAAAGATGATCTCAGATATTTGGACCAAAAAGATCTGTGGCTTTTAGGAGAGTCTGGTCTCCAAGATCTGAGGCAATCTATCAGTTAGGTTACTCATAAGGGTTGGTCTGTGACAGTCCTGGAGAAATCTCTAGGCAGGAATCCAAACAAGCTTTCATCAAAACATTCCCAGAATCCTGGACCAACATTAGTCTGAGCTAAACAGTCCTTACAAATGGTTTGATTGTGATCAGATGACAAATGAAATCAGATTATCTGAGTATTTCTGAGTACTTCTGCTCCTGATTAGTAAATCCACTCATGTCCTTCCCATGTCCCTCATTTCATTCTATCCATTTCCTGGACAGAAGAAGAAAAGTGTTGTCTTCCCACCACTTTGTTTCACTTCTCCCTGGCTGCCTAAATTCTTTCTCCTCTGATAATTTTCTGGATCTTTTTTAACCCCTCTATGTATCCTCAAATCTAGTCACCTGAATTCTTCAGTTCTCTAGGAAGAACCCCTAGTGAAATCTCAATTCCTTTAAGCTCGAGTCCATATGAATTTTCAGCGTACAAAAGCCATCTGCATGGTTCCAGATAAAGAACAGTGTTCTTGGTCCTCTGCTGGATCAATTATTTGTTACTCTTAGAAGTAGAAACAAGGACGTGAGGACATCTACAACCAAGGCTGTTAGTCATATGATACTTCATCAATTAAGAAAAAATCTGAACTATGTCAAGAGAATTATTTATTAAACTGGAGTAATTTCTATTCCTCTCTCCGTTACAGTTAGTGGCAGCAATTGCAGATAAAGGCAGCACTGGCCAGGTATGACATGAACACAGGAGGAGATGATTGCAAAGCTCAAGGCCAGGGTAGGACATCACCTTAGGACTGGAGGTAGTGTGTGGGCTTCAAACCAGATCAGGAAAATAATTGTTGGACACTTTCCTTCTGCAATGAACCCAGCTGGGTCAGATAAGGGATTTACAGCCTCTCAGCTGATTGAACTTTATCTTGTTTTGTCCTGAGGAAGACAGATTCCTTATATAAGCAACCCCAGAGGTGACTGGGACATTTGTAAGGGCATATCATTTGTAAAAGCCAAGCCAAATTTTCTCTTCTTGCCTCACTTTATTAGGGTACTTAGAACAGGTACACAGATTGTGTATGGTCTGACTTTTTCTCAAGGTACCTTTGAAGTTTCTTGCCTTCTTTCAGACCTGAAGAAAGGTTTAAGTATCTGAAAGTTTCTTGATTTTACTTCAGTTAATTCAGTAGAGAATACAATCTTCCCCTACCATTTTCATCTCTCTTATTACCACTAATAAATAATTACTGGAATAATGTTTAAAAAAAATCCCAAAAACTAATGACACGAAAAGCCCCAATGCATTTTATCTTTTATCTGTTTCAGAACTAATGTTTGTCCACATAATGTGCCATAATTCCCTCTAGAGCTGTACTTTAATTCTTGGTACTTTTGTTCTCCTCTTACATACTGTTTTCTGTTAGATTGAAGACCTACAATAAAACTAGTTTTTTCCAGTCTCAGCCAAAGATCTTCTTACTGGTTATCACATAATTGTGTTTTTGAGAGACAATCCAAGCCAGAAGCATTGCCAAAAGGAGAAAGCTGATGGCACCCTGACTACTGCTTCAAAAAAGCATGCAATTGTTGATGGGATTACTACACCAATGAAGCAGTGCTTGAACTTAGTTCAATAAGCTGAAGAGAAATATTTGAATTTCAGAAAATCACATGTTTTGAACAAAACCCAGAAACAAAAGCAGATGAAAATGTAGTGATTCAATATCTCCTGTTTTCCAGAACCTTCAATTTGATGGAGATGTCAGTATTGTGTCTGAATCAGAATATCAAAGGGAAGGGTGAGGATTTGTGCACAATCAGATCTCCAAGTATCTTAAATATTCTATAGCCATGAAGCTCATTTTGCTCCCCTCAAGTGTTCCCTGACATAGATCAATAATTTTTGCCCTTTGGCAGTTTTCTCCACACTTTTTTTTGTTTCATTTCTGTAGCGAAACTGAAGTCCTGCAAGCATTTAATGTTTACATGAAAGCTTATTGCCATAATAAGTTGTACAAACTGTAACCTGGGCAACAAATTCACATCCCATATTTTTCCAAGGAAATTGACATTACATCACCTGTGCTCAGCCCTTCCGGTATCAAAACTACCTTAAGCCTCCACACTTCCATTTTGCTGCACTGACTTTAGAGGGCATTCAAGCAGCCTTGGGAAAATGTTCAAATTTCACTAGTTGTCTTCTTATTTATAACACATTCTTATTCACTATTTTAATGCATAAGAACCTTGAAGAATAGCTAAGTAGATCAGATCACTAATTCCTGTGAGCTAAGAAAATGAATTATTTTCTCCTGTATTTTCTAATTTGACCTCCTTGTTGGCCTACATAACATTTTTGCCTGATTTTTTTTATAGTCAACAAGGTCAGGGATAACTGAAGCCAATAAAAAAGGAAGCAAACAATAGTGAAGCAATAATAGTTAGAAAGATTAATGCTAGTGCTTGAGTGCTCCCAGCAAGATTAATTTTCCTGAAAACATTAATTATTCTTTTTCCTAGGTCCAGTGCAAGTTGAGTAAATGCTGTGCTGATCAACCTTGAAGGTTACAGAGGTTGATGCAGCTCTCTGATAAGCTTGTGTGTGTCTGATCTTTGAGAAGATCACACATGGCCTGAAGTCTCCTCACTGGAGGCCCTTGCTCTTGTGGTTCCTGGGATCATACATAGAATCCTTACTGTTATAAAAGAGTTCTTAGATTGTGTTCACAACCCTTTGGATAGCATCCACTGCTCCCCCTGGATTCATTCTTTCCCAAAAGGTGGATTTTTCTCGTGTGAAGTTGAGTGACTACCACAGAGCTGCCTATACCTGAGATTTAGATTGGATATTAGGAGGAAATTCTTTACTGTGAGGGTGGTGAGGCCCTGGCACAGGTTGGCCACAGCGGTGGATGCCCCATCACTGGCAATGTCCAAGGCCAGGCTGGACAGGGCTTGGAGCAACCTGGTCTAGGGGAAGGTGTCCCTGCCCATGGCAGGGGCTTGGAATGAGATGGTCTTTAAGGTCCCTTCCAGCCCAAACCGTTCTGTGGTTACATGATTCTATGAACTGTCCTGGAATCCTCTTTCCAGGCTCTAAGCAGCGTGTCCTTTGGGAATGCTGCCCATCTGACCTGCCTTGGAAGGAGCTGCATTGTGGGAGTCCCGCCCCTGGAAATAGCAGCTGCCACTTACCCGGACTCCTCCTTCGATGATGAGAGCTCCACCTTAGAGGCGGGCCAGGGGGAGGAGGGTACAGGGGTCTGAGGGGGCGTGCCC
>VZTH01012678.1:605021-693192 GCA_013397815.1 Aleadryas rufinucha
TGTTAAGTTCGATTGTTCATTGGTTTGCTGTTAATGTACCCTCCCCTCAGTATTTTCAATTGGACCCTCGGATCTTGCCCCTCCCCTGTCCGGGCACCCTATTGATTGTTTTCCCTAGCTCCTCCCAGTTTTCCCTTCCCTTATAAGGTCCTGCACACCCTTAGAGCCTCGGAGTTCTTCCTCCACTGCTCTCCCGCCGGGATCCCCGCTCCTACACCGCCAATAAAGGAGATCTTGGAGGAAGCCCCTCTCGCCTCTCTTTACTTCTCACTGTCTTCCCTGCGGATTGCTTGCAGGAGCGACCTCAGCTAGGCGTGAGTCACCCACGTGCGGTGCCCGGGTTGCCTCCCCGAGAAATCCCTGGACGCTTAGGGGTTTGTGTCCTTCGCAAGACTTCAGGGACTCAACAGGCGGTCAAACCGCAACACTGCATGGCCAAGAGCATTGCACAGATCTCTCCTTGCAAAGAGGGGCTGCGGTGTCTGCCTCAGACACAGAGAGATCTGCACTGAATTTTGGCACTGTGCAGGACCAGAAGGGTGGGCAGCAGAGTTCTCAGGGTAATTCTGCACAGAGAGCAGAGGTCCAACCCAGACACAGGTCTGATCTGGCCAGGCCACACCGTGCTGCATCATCTGCAAACTTGATGGTTCAGACACCACTTTGAACACCTCTTCACTCTGCTGCAGGTTGCCTGGTGTCTATTCTGGCCCAGTATACCAGCACTTGGAACACTGTCACTACATGGAAGCAGTCTCCTATTTTGCCAGTGCTATCAGCTTTTGTGATTTTATGAGAAACTTCCTGATATTTACTGTTTTCCTTTTTTTTTCCTGAAGGTCCCATTTTTTAATGCCCTGCTGCATAAATAACTGAACTTTCATTTTGAGATAAAATGCAGTCTTCCGACATGGGGAAATATTTGAAAATTGAGTTCCACAGAGCATCAATCAAATTCAAACAAACAAACAAACAGACAAGCCACACAAAAACAAAGCCCCTTGTATAATTCCAAATAATAAATAAAAGTGATTCTTGTTTTTTAGGGTGAGCTAGATCACGATACTGTTTCTCTCTCAGCAGTCTTGCTTTTTGCCAGTGATATCCTGCTCTTTTGATCTTCATTTTTTTCTCTAGCAATTAGAGGAAAAAGAAAAAAAAGGCCACTTTTCCTTCAGTGACAGACCACAAATCCTGATGTAGAACTCCTTTCCAAGGTTAAATTCATCAATTCTTCTCACTGTGATTTTCCTAGCAAGAGCCAGGGGCATAGAATTTCCCAGAGATGGAGCTGGCTGCCCTTCATTTCCCCGCACTGCTCTTCTCCGTGGCTCTTCCCTATTTATCCCTCCTGCCCTTCTGTCCTCTGATGGTTCCAAGAGATGTTTCTGGCAGTTGCAGGAGGTTTGGTGCCCTGCAGTATGCAGGGACAGGATGAAAATAAAAAGACCATCTGCTTTCAGCAGCTTTGGTCACTTAAGCAATGGTAAGCATCCCTCCCTCCTGGTTCCTCGGAAAAGGAAAGCGTGGGAGCTGGAATGGGTGGGGGATGCTATTTCTGCCAGAGTTGGGTACTGAATGTGTGATCACCTACCAGGACATATGGCAATTACTTCCTGAAGCTCATAATATCTCACATGAATCTTTTCTCATCTAGAACCACTGATCTTTTGACTGTTTCCATCAAGAGAAATAAAGGAGAAGACCACTTAGCAGCTGCTCTCTTCAATCTCTATTCAAATGCTGATGGTAACTAAGTAAGTTTGCCTTGTCAAAATGCTTTTGAGCATGGCTGGAGCTGCTGCCAATATTTTCCTGGCAGCATCTGAGCCTTGCCCTACCTGTGCTGGGATTTTAGACTTCTGTCATGGTAACCTGAACAAAGGGAGCACCAGTTGGCAGAACAACTTCTAAATTCATTGATTTTTTTTTAACTTTTGTGATATGATTTGCACTTCCTTCCTTCCCTCCTTCCTTCCTTCCTTCCTTCCTCCCTCCCTCCCTCCCTCTCTCCTAGAAAACCTCTCATAATGCAGAAATCTACCTGTTTTCAACAAGCAGCCTGCCAGTTCATAATTTCATAATTTCACACAGGTGTCACATCTCTTCCTTCTGTAATATCCCAAATTTAAAGGACTTTAAAACTGATGGAAAGGACCAAGGCTTTACTCCATGTGACATCTTTTGAAATGTTAATCTGAAAGGGACAAAAATTCTCAATTAGAAAAAAAGTGCTCCTTTGGGTATGATCTCCTAATTAAAGTTTGTTCTGATGACATTGTTTTGCATATTTTGTGATTGGATCTGGCGCTGATAGATTTGCGATAGGGTGGAGTTTCTGATGAACAGGGCAGAAGTGAAATTATTTCCTTCCTGCATTTGCAATTTAAATAAATCTCAGCAGAATTAATTGCTTGTGGTACAAATACTTTCTTTCTAAGTTGTGACTGGATTCATGAAGGCCAATTCCCATCTCAGCTGCAGACTTCCTCCAGCAGACGAGTCCCTATGAGGAAAAATTATTTGCAAACCTCGTTGTTTGTACCAATGAAATGAGCAAAATAGGTCTTTTCTCTAATATTTTTTTCTCGCTTTTTATCTTTGGAAACTTTGAAACTTTTATTCATGTATTTCATTGTTGTCTCACCTGTTAGACTAAAGCCTATAAAGGAGCTTGGAGCATTCCCATCTGAGCCCTTCTAACTGATGATTTAGCAGAGGTAAAAACACAGGGTAATGAACCAATGTCCCATTGGTGACCAGCCAAGGTCAGCAGCTTCCATAAACAGCTTAATCTCATTGTTAAAAGAAATAGGGGCGCTGCTGTAATATGAGCTATTGATAGGTGCTTTAGTGCACATCAGAGCATGTTTACTCGAAGAACATTAACAGAAAGAGAACCAGGCTGTGAGCATTACAAACTGGCTGGAGGCAAAAATAACTGCAAAAATAAAAAGCTATAGCTTTTTACAGGAGTAGCTGCACCTCAACAAATAAATCCTTTTTTATTCAGGTATGTACTGAAGTTTTTTACATGTCTTCCTAGTGCCTGTAGTCATGGCCCTTTACAGAGCTTCTCTGCTGCCCACTCCCTCCTCCACTTCTCTTCCCTGTGCACCTCAACACAGATCACAACTGTTCATGTCAGGAATTTCTCCTCTGAGGCTCCAATCTTTTGGAACACCCCTCCTCAGTGTCTGCCACATTGACTTGCACTGGCTCATCAAATGTCCACTGAGAACAAGTATCTGTTTCATTTTCTAAATCACCTCATTGTTTCCTCCCTCTCAATGATGATTTACCCCTTGTCACGATCCGCTAGTAGTAGCGGAGGTCGTGACGGTTCGTTTATTGAATCTCAGGGTGCAAAAGAAACAGGGACAAGTATTTTTGNAAATGTCCACTGAGAACAAGTATCTGTTTCCTTTTCTAAATCACCCCATTGTTTCCTCCCTCTCAATGATGATTTACCCCTGTACTTAATTAATTACATGTTTGGTTTTTGAGGTGTGGTTCTTCTGCAGGATGCCACATAAAATGAAGCCTTGTAGTGTGTTTACAGGTGGAAAAAGAAGGATGATAAAAGCTTCAGTTTTTGTTTCTGCAGAATTCCAGCTGCTTTTCTGTGGAGCAAGTGCACACTTTTCCATCCTGTAGAAACTGGTGAAGAGGAGAACATAGTCTGGAAATGTTTTCTGGGAATTTTGCATGTTTCATCTCACCGGATGTGGACACCCACATTTATGACAAGTGCTGTCATCCTGGGCTGCCTCTATATTGAGACATTTTTAGAGCAATATCCTTCTCATTCTAAAACAAAACAAGTCAGATTAAGTTTCCTAAAAGTACTTCTTTTTCTTCCATTTAACAATAAGAAAAGACCTGAGTGTTCACTTACTCCAATTTGCACTGTAGAACTGTGTATTGGTTCTGCCCTGTAGAACTCCAGACTTAAAGTGTCTCACCCGTGACACCTTTTTGTGAACCATCTTCCTTTCCAGAGGAAAAAAATCATTAAGAGGAATAGAAAGAAATGTAAGGAACAGCTGTACTAAGGAGTTATTAAAATGAAAGCTGAGAAGCATCTGGGAGACTCACAGGTCAGGCACGCTGAGCCAAGCACGAGGGCAGTGACACCTTCACTGCAAAAGCTTTGTTTGCATAGCACATTAAGGGTAGTATCTGCCTGAGTCCCATGGGGGAGGCACTCTGAACTGTGAATTTTGGCTCCTTGTTTTCATTTCTGAGAGATAATGAGGAAGAAAAGATGCAACGAGTTTTCATTAAAAAAAGGCAAGAAGCCCATGTGGCCTGATTCATACTTTTAATACAGGGCATGCATGCTACTGTAGAACTCCTGATTAATTACATGTTTTCATCTAACTAGCAACAAAAGCTTCATGCTGGGGTGAAAAATAGGGTGAACAATCTCATCAGTAAAACTGTGGACAAATTTAACACATGCAGTTAAAGTCAAATCTGCATTCCATCAAACCCAGTGAAAGAAAAAATAACCCTCAAAGAAAACCCTTAAAGACTTTATGAGACCTTAGTCTTTCCACTCTCTGTTTAATTGTGTTGCCCTCCTCCTAATTATGCCATAGAAATGTTAAAATACTTAGAAACTTCTTCAGCCTCCAAAATGAGTCTGTCCATATTGAATTCTGCTTTTTTATGTCTTCCTCCCATATAATTCTGAATCAGGACATAAAAACTGCAGCCACAGATTCTCCTGGAGGATTTGACAGAACATTGTGAAAAGAACACTTGGTTTTGTCTTTATTGCATCACACATGAGTGCCTCCATCTTGTTAATGCAGGAAATGTGTTATGTGAGGGAGAGGAGCTCGGAAGCTTGGAGCATCAGTGCTTTAGAGCCGCTTTTTTTTCACTTTTTCTATTAGACGGCAAAGCAAATTAAATATCTCATCATGATGAAATAACAGGTTCTCCAAATGCATCCATTTGGCAAGAAAACTCTGTATTTTTGTCAGTGCACTAGCCTCAGTCCCACAAGGGGACCGACTGGCTTCCAAGCTGTAATAAAGGAAGTGACAAGCTGGGTTAGTTGTTGTTGGGCTCTTCTTTTTGTGCTGAAAGCATTTATTTGCTTGCTTTCACAGGGGATCTTTCCCTGAAAGCTTTTCCATCTAGAAGTTTGTTCCACCCACAGCAGTGTTAGCTGTGGAAGGAGGCAAAGGAGCATCTGCGCTGTTTCCTGCCCCTTCTGCAAAACTGCTCTTATTTGAGTCGGTGCTTTTCCCTCCTCATGGCCTTATTCTGCTTGCAGACTCCCTCACAGCTGAGCATTCTGCAACATCTAATCAGTGATTTTCTAGCACTGCTACTAATTGCTTGTGCCCATGCCAATGCTTCAGTGCCTGGTAAACTCTTGAATCTGAAAACTTGTGAAATCCCACAGCGAGCTCCTAATTCCACATCCACACACTCCCTTCATCCCTTTCCTTCCTCCGAGATCACTTTTTCCACTCCCACATTTGGGCTGCCTCTTGAAGGAGGAGTACCAAGCCTGCCAGGGTTCAAGAAATGTTTGGACAACATTCTCAGGCACATGTGGGGATTCTTGGGGCTGTCCTGTGCAGGAACAGGAGTTGGACTTTAATTATCCAAATGGGCCCCTCCCAACTCAGGATACTCTATGATGTTTCTATGCTTCAATATTTCTGTATTTACAAGGCCCATCCATTGAAGAAATAGGATGCAAAACTGCAGGAGGGTTCCTGGTTTTTCTTCCAGTTGGGGACATCTATTTTTCTGAGAGTTCTAAGCCGAGGAACTGACATAAAAGCCATTTTATTTTGTACTTTGCTCTCTCTTCCACACTTCTAGACATTATTTTTTAACAGCAGTCATGTCATGTCTTGGCTGGAAAAGAAAAGCAGCCTGTACCTCAAGGCCCATGGCCCCACTAAACCCCATCTCCACCAGGATCCTGCAGCACCAGTGAGCACAACCAGGGTTTTAACAGACCTGACTTCAACGAGCTGCTCTGTCCTTCAGGGACTGGGGTATCAAATCTGAACATCCTGCTCTTTATCACTGAGATAATTAGGGCAGGCCTGCCTCATGGGTGCACAGAAACTTGAGCAGCTCTGCAGATGGAAATGCTGTCTCTTGGCTGAATGCTCAGATCTTCAACAGCTTTGGAACCTCTGCACCTTGTTCCAAAGCATGATGTAACTCAGCCCTTAATGAGAGGGAAGATACATATTTGAAGGACTAAAGAGGAATCTTAACAAAGTTTTTCAACCCTGCTTCTCTGACACAGGGTCTCCCTGACACCTGTAAGCTCTCAAGAATCAATATAACACTTTGGACATCATAAAGACCCAGTACACTTAGCTCTGACTGGACTCAGAGAGAGATGCAGGTTTGTTTAGAAATTCACAAAAGCAAAATATACTTGTTTTGGAGCAGAACTCAGTTTCCCCCACCTCAGGAGAGGAGAGCAGTGCATTCAGGCTCTCTGTGATCTGACCTGTCACAGGAGGATGGAAATCTCTAATTGGAAAGACAGGAATGAACGAGCTTGAACAAGGCATCACTCAGAAAGGCACCATGAAAGGACTGGAAGACAAGGTCAAGGTGAGGTTTGAGCTTTGGTAAAAAAGAAGTAAAATATTCTAGTGTGCCCCTTTTCTTCTCAAAGTGTACTTTTCTCTCTCTTAAATGCATCTGAAGATTATGTAGTAGAAAAACAGATCCAAGAATAAATGACATCCTTATCCTTAACACCCTTGTACTATGTCAAATTCATCTCCACATGTTTTCTTCTGTGGTATCTAATAAATTATTTAAATATAAAATGTTAAATAAGCTGTGGTTTTTTACCACCTTTATGAAAAAAGGGCCCAGAAAATCCACACAGAACAATAAATGGTTTTATTTCTCCCCACTGCATTTTTTGTGTTCTCTTGGGTAGATCCACTCCTGGCTTCCCTCAAAAACTTCAATTCAATCTCACAATTATATTTTCAAATTTAAAAAAAATTATACTTTTATTTTCAATTCCAGTGTGCATCATGATATAGAAGATAACAAAGAAATAGAGGTGAGGAGGATGGATGATGGCAATAGGTTCAAAGAATCATTTGATGAAAACTTAGCTGCACCCAGAGGTGCTTAGATAGGCAAGGACATACCTAGAAGATGTGTATGTACTGACTCCTTTCTTTTTGCATTATAAAGTGCTGAATTCTGTTTTCTGGCTTATCAATTTACAATCAATATGTTGGATGGATATAATTTAGAGCATAGGTTGAACTGTTCCTATTCTTTATATGAAATACACATTGTGTCTCTGTCCTGAAACCCGAAGTTATTAGACCTGATTTCATTTGGATTAACTTGTTAAAGCAACTTTTGTTGTTCATTTTTCCTTAGATAACATCCAGTTTCATTTGATATGTATCTAATTAATGTCTATAAAGTTAGCTGGGTTCTGTTCTTCAAAAGATTTTAATTTAGATTAATTTGTTTCAATAGAATTGATAATTAATAGCTTGTGTGGAAGATGATACTTTATTTTGTCCATGGGCAAGGAGAAAAGGTCCATCTCATCAAAAAACTTTTAATAAATACAAAAAGAAAAATACTGGAAAACATTTAGAATATGGTATTTCACTAAGAAATATCGCTAAGTGTTTGGCTATTTAAACCAGGCCATCTCTGTTTAATATAACTCCATTAGATTCTATAATGTGTTTATTAGATCAGTCTTATCATATTTACACAAAATCTCATTTTTTAGGAAATAAATCTTCAGAGCCTGCAGAAACTTGCTGAATGGAGTTAAACATTCAAGTTGCTTTGATCAAATGAAATGGAAGTCCTTGCTTTTCTGACCTCTAAAAGGGTAGTAAAGTAGTCAGGAGCATTGGTGCATGTGAAATTTTTACTAGTTTATAATGCACTTCCTTATTTATTGTGATGCCAACTTTTTAATTTTGGGAGAACTACCATCTTTTATGGTGCTATTGACCATGATTTTTTTTTCAAAACTTGGCCGTATAAATCCTGGTGAAGCTTTTATATAAATCTATTTAGAAATTTTAATGACATATAAAGCTTCAATGATGAAAAAAAGCATTCCCTGCATTTAATATTACTGAACACAAGGGTGCAACCATTAATCCATTCTCTTGAGCTGTCTTCTGCAATGCTTTTTTGAAAGAGGGGGAATAAAGTTATTTCTTCAACAAGATACTGTTGACAGCCAGAATGAATCACAGTTACAGTCATACACCACAACTCCAGAACCCTCCTCTTCCTCCCAATGCTTTTGACTTCCAACTTACCTTGACTCACAGGCCATTTGCCATGGACTTATCTGCATTTTAGGGTTAAATAACATATATCAGTTTAAAAACAATCCCAACCTGAATTATAGAGGTGGCAGTACTAAAACTCCAACTGTATATACATACATATAAACTGAATTCTTTCCCATCTGTACTGAGCACTGACTTTACTGAAATGTTGGTCCCACAGTGTATTAATCGCTCTAATTGTTCTGACTTCATCTTGTTAAGGTTCTTAATTACTGGCAACTATTTTTACTAATAAGGAAGTAAAATAACCTGTGTTAGGTAGTTGACTCAAACCTGAAAAAAAGTGCTTAAAAATATTAGTATAAAAGTGGAAATTTTTGAGTGAGATTAAATATGATATTAAGAAGATTCGAGCTTGTTTGGTTGGTTGTTGGGGGGATTTTTTTGTTTGTTTTTGGTTTGGTTTTGTTTTGGGGGGAGGTAGTTTTGTTTTGCTTTTTTCTGTTTTGTTTTGTGTTAGGTTTTTAAGGAGAAATCACTAGGGCAAAGCAATGGCTCCCTTGGTCACAGCTTTTGTCATTCCAAGAGCCAAGCATATACTCCTCCATCTGCAGAATTTTTGTTCCATGCTCAAGACCAGAAGAGGAATTGGAATAAAACATAGGGTAAGTTTATTCCCCATGGACCAGATTCTGATCCTTTACTTCTGCAGAGCCGTCCATCATCTTTTACTCAAAACTACTGAATTGTCATTGCCACACAATTTTATTGCTCAAATTTATGTTTATAAACACACAGAGAAGATGTTAAAAACAAATGAATTTAACATTTTTCTCCCAGAGATTTTTTGAGATGTATCTAAGAAGTTTGGAATCACCAGTCCCACTTGTCCTTGTTAAAACTTGATTTTTCTGTTCATGGAGGCTGGTTCCTCCCTGCATATCTTTAAAAGAGATTTCCATAAGTCTAAGTATACTTCCGGAAATGACAGATCCAGCATCAATTGTCCTGTGATGACAGGGGAAATTTAATTTTGCTACACGAGTGATGTTAAGTGATGTTGTTTCTTAATTTCTTCTATAGATGAAGTGACATGAGATTAAATGATGGCTACAAGAGAAGGGAATGGAGGAAAACTGTGTGGAGGAAACATTTTGGAGAAGTGAGGTAGGAGGATGAGTGAGGTCTGTGTCATGTGGAGGAGATAAGACGGAAGAGAGGGACCAGGCATGTCTAGATTTCTGATGATGGCTAAGCACAGTTCAGGAGTCCTTAGGCAAGACTTCTTGTGCTAAGGTAACCATAGTCCAACCAAATGAGTATTTTTTTCTTGAGCATTATTCCAGCACAGATCATTGTGAGCTCTAATTAATAAGTAAACAGTATGTTCCTCCTATTCTCCCCTGGCTTATGGTAAAAGGAACACAGCAGAAGGCATTTTTCCTAATCTAAATCTTATGTTGCCATGTTAAGTCTGTTTAAACATTGAAATATTGATTGAAGAGAGTTTTGAGTTAAGAGCAAGTATATAATGGTGTGTTTAAAGAAAAGGCAGGTTTGATGAGCACTTTTCAAGTATGACTTTCTGCTGTGAAAATGTTGCAAAGTATTTAAATAATGAAACTGGAGCAAGAATTGTAAGTTTATTTTCTCACATTCTCCCCATATCCCAAGGCAATACAGATGTCACATCTTCACTGTTTCCCTGCTCCCTAAAAATCACATCAGCAATAAAAGGCAAATGTCTACTTAATATTTATACAAAGAAAGACGCTGATGGGTAACATTTCATCTGAAATGCTTTCTCGTTAGAGAAATTGCATTAAGAACATAACGCCTTGCAAGTCTATCTAGGCCAGAAGTCTAATCAAATTAACACCACTTCAGTGCTAATGAAGACTGGTAGTCATTCACCTTAATTAGCCATTCTGAATAAATATATTTTTAGCACCATGCCATTTAGGTAGCTCGGTTCTACGATGCTGTCCAACCTCTCGTGACCTCAGTGAAGTTACAAAGGGAGAAGGAGCATCAGCAGAGGAAGAAGTTTTGATGTCCCCCTTTCACTCTTAAAAAAAACCAGGTCATGTCCTCAGTGAGTGTGTTTCCAATATAAAATGCAGATGATCACAGTTATAAGCTGCTATATTTGAAACACTGAATGGGACTTGCAGATTGGGGTCTGCACATTCCCAGTGGGATCTGTAGCTGCTGGGAGCCACAAATCCAATTGCACAACAGCATGAGAGATGGCTGGGGAGTGTGCACAGGGATTGAACTCACCTACCAGTCTCTTATGCATTTTGAATTTTCCTTTGGAAATGGGAGTTTTGCTGTATGTTATAAAGCTGTGAATGGACACCTTCTATAAAAAGAAATATTGTGTATATGTATATGGATATTTGTTTTACAGCAAGCATGCCCAAGAGGGCTCCACACCATGGTTGTTATAAAAATGTCTGAAAATTCATAATATTTTAGTCTTGGTGAAATTTAGCTTTTGTTTGATTATATTAATCATACTTGGATTTTCTTTCTCATAGATTCACAGAATGGTTTGGGTTGGAAGGGACCTCAAAGATCATCTGGTTCCAACCACTCTGCCATGGGCAAGGAACCTTCTACTAGAAGACATGCTACCAGCTCTTTTTGAATAAAGCACAAACCATGCAGGTTCATTGCAATCAATTAGAAGAGCATTTCAGTTTACTTAACAACTGCGAGTTCCATTTTAGCTGCAGAATTCAGTCCATACAATTAAGATGAAATGAGGTGTTCAGTACTTGCTCAGATTCAAATGTAAATAAATCCCTTTAGCTTTACTATGAACTTGACAGGCATTACATGGAGAAAATAGGCTTGAAACAGCTGGGGAAAGGTTTGTTTCACTGCCATGGTTTTTCCTTGATCTGCTCACAATTTTTGAGACAGGAAGAAGCCAGGCTGGGGATCTTCCTGTTTACATGCTCCAGAGGGAAACCCTTTCAAGCTGCCATTTTAAGGAAATGCTCTGCTGAGTGTGGAATTTTTTTTTTTCAGATAGGAATTTGACATTATTATGAATTAATGTCATAAACCCAGTCTCTCATTCCTCCTTCCTTATAGGGAATACTCATTTTTTTTTAAGAAAAATCTTTCAGCATTTGTAACTCAAAGGATGATTCTATAAATCCTTTTTTCACTGTCCTGTATGTATCATTCTGTGCAGATGCAGTGATAATCCTTAATGTATTGATATCTTCAGATATATGGACAAGATTTGCTAAAATAAAAGAAAAATATCATTATTTAATGATTTGAGTTCAGAAAAGGAGAAACCTTCTTTATAAATTTTCTCTGGCAGTAGAGCAAATTATGATTTTCCTTATCACAAACAAATCTTCCCATGGCAGTCTTTGGCAGCGATTGCAAGATATATGGATTCAGATTGCAGGTCCAACATGAATTTAGAAACTAAAAATGACTCTTCAGGAAAAAGAAATGCCTGAGGAATGGGATGGAGATGGTAGAGGTGCTGCCATTTCTGTGAGGAATCTCAGATCTTTTGACAATAATATCTTTATTCCTCCCACAGTGATGAAGCAGCAGAGCAAATGGAGGAAGCTCTCCTGTCAGATTGGCTTTCAGATTAAGGAGAGAAGGAAATCGGTGTTTCATGACATTAAACTGGGTACTGTGAACTGCTCAGGCAATTGTCCTGCTTTGTCCCTACTCTGTTGCTGACTCATTCTTGCCCCTTGAGTCCATCATTGCAGACATCTCAGGATTATTCAATTCCTTCAGACATCTCCACGACTAAATTTGGACTAAAGTTTGCAGATAACTCACCGTCAAAGCTTTTACTCAATGGTCCAGAAAAGAAGTCATTTTAAGTGCTGTCTTGTGCCTCTAAAAATTGGGATCCTCAGTTATCTTATCATGTTTGTCCCATGGCTTTTGTTCCCACACATTTGGGAATTTTCACACTGAAACCTGCATGGCCTCCACTATGTGTGAGTGCTAAAAGGTAGGAGATTCCAGGTAAAATGCATGTCTTTATCCACAAACACCTTTCTGTTTCTTTCCTAATATGCTGTATGGTTTCTTTATTTTGCAATTGTATTGTTTTGAGGAGGAAGCTTAATACATATTTTTAGTTCCTACAAAGGGCACAGAGCTGAGAATCAGCCAATATCTGGTTAAAAAGACTCAAGGATTTTTATACTGTGATAGTTTTTGGGTTAAAAGTGAGTCAAAACTTGCAAAGAGAGGAAATACGAATTCTTAGACATTCTTATTGACAGCTGGAAAAATAGACAAGCTTTTGCTTTCGCTGGGACTTTGGTTCTAAAGCAGAACCAGAGAGCCTCAAGCCAAGCAGAGTTTGGAAAGTGCTCTGGATATAACTTAATTATGTTAGCTGATTAGAAAATTTCAAAGAAAAAAGGCAGCTGGTATCTGAGCAGAGCAGGGTACTTAATCAGAACAGAAGTAATAACATTTGTAGCCTCTGTGGTTAGTAGAGATAGAAAGGCAGGTAATTATAGCACAAAACCTAGTGACTAGCTGGAATGAGATTTGAGGGAAATTACTATGTGTCAGATCGCTGTGTCTCTATTGATACAATTATTTTTGACATCCAATAGAGTTATGATTGTGTTTCTAGGGATAGTTTTGAAGATCATTTCTAAGCCTTTCATAAACAGGATGGAGAAATTGTGCACATAGAAAATACCTGGAGGTACCATGGTGTTCTTCACTGGATCATTTGCATTGACCAATTCCATGAAGGTGCAAAGCCACTGCTTGGATTGACCCATATCATTATCATGAGTGCCATGATGCCATGAATGAGGTATTTCTCATTTGGGGATTCACTGCTTGTTCATATGTGAGGTATTCAAGGCCTTACTTCATCATCTCAAAGATCTTTTCCAGGCTAGTTGATTCTGTGATTCTGGGATAAACACTTTTTGTATTGCATTGCGTTTTTAGAAACCAGTTCTCCAGGAAACATGCCCACATTTGTCTCAAGCAACAAGAACACTTGATAGATAAATTACCAATCCTTCCAGCTGTGAGTTCACAGCACAGATACTTTAAAATAAAACTTTCCTGTCATTTTAGTGTGTTCTGGTTATTTCCTGTACATATGGATAGCACAGAGAGAATCTGCAATTTTACAAGCTTTCTGCAACTAGCAAAACTTATGAAGCCTAATTTCCTAAAATTTTGTGCATTGTGCAACTTTCTGCTGTTTAATAAGATTCAAGCATGTCCTGAGTCTTTTCCACTGCCCGAGGTCATCTAAAGAGCATGAAAAATTTGTCTTGTACTGTTATCTTCTCTATGAAGTGTCACTGACAGAGTCATTCTACTAGTGCTTTTTTCATGAAAATTCCAGAAGATTGATGTACCTGAGGCTTTTGGTCCTCTGTCAAATTTGTGTGAAACTGCTCCTGAAGATCAATTAAGGTTAAAAAGATGGGACAAGCAGCCACACAAATACTGACAGCATGGCTGCCTTTACTTCCTCCCTCTAAAACAGCAAACCAACAATCAAACCACAAGATTTTATCTTTGCTTCATAAAAAATGCCTCCAGTTACAGGGGACAATGGGGCCTTAGTTACCAGTGCTGCCAACTGAAGGAAAACTTGATCCAGTTCCCCCTGACACTGCATGATAGACTGTAAAACAGGGATGTCAATAACCAAAAATGTTTGCCTGGGTTTGCTTTGGAACTTGCTGAGTGGCAGAACTTGGATCTTATTGAGAGCCCCTTGAGCGTCCCCCTTGTGAAGAAATGGTTAGGACAGAGCAATGATGCTCTCCAAGTTTGAAGGGCAGGTGGGTGCTTTAACTTGCACAAGGGGAGGTTTAGATCTGATATCAGGAAAAATGCTTTCACCAAAACACTGCAACAGTCTTCCCAGGGAAGTGATGGAGTCACCATCCCTGGAGGGATTTAAGGGTTGTGTAGATGTGGCATGGTTTAGTGTTGGCCTTGGCAGTGCTGGGTTAATGGTTGGAAATCATATTACTGAGGTATTTTCCAACCTAAATGATTCTACTCTATAGAAAGGCTGGGTCCTAGAAGTGATAAAAGAAACAAAACTCTTGGTATTTCAGGAGTCTGTGTCATTCAGAAGTCTCTGCATTTCAGGAAGTGAAAGGCTCATCAGTGCTCCCAGCGTCTGCTCTGGAGCTGAGGATACAAAGAGAAAAGACTGTTATGAGGTCTCTGGAAAGAGGAACCAACTTCACCCTGAAAACCCAAGATAAAATCTCTCAGATCAAATAGGACCAAGCTGTGTTTGGTAGAGCAGAACTGGAAAACAACACTGAGAACCTTCGCTCCTGAGTCCATCTGCTTTGCAGAGGCAGAAAATGGAATTCAGCCAAGCACTGGCTATTTTTCACGCTGCTGTATCACAAAGGAATTCCATTTGTTGCCTTTCACTGTGCTGCGTTATAACATGATGGAAGAAAACACACAGAACCCCCCTTTTCTTACCCAGAGAACTTGCAGATGAAGAAGAAGGTGGCAAATAGTTAAGGAACAGATATTTGGAGAAGGTAAAAATAAGAGCACTGGACTGCAGACAGAAATACAGTATACAAAGATATAGGTGTCTGGATGTGGGAAGTTTTATGGGTCTTGTGGTGGAAGAAATTAAGGAGACCGATGAAACAATGCGAATATTTACAGATAAATCCTCCTAAGGGGACTGTCACGACCTAGAACATGAGAAACCCCAAAGATATTTTTTAAAATGTATGGCACAGCTTTGTTTTGCTCCCTATCAGAGAACAGTCAGGTGGAAAGTGTTAGTTATGGAGATATTAAGCTCTTTGTTTATAATTTGTTTATAATACAAGCTCCAGGGAGTCTGACAGATACTCAGATTTATGTATTTATATAGATTCAAAAATACAGAAACGGCAATATGATTTGGAAATCCTAGACAAAAACAAGCACAAAGAGCAAAAGAACACCAACAGATGTAGGAAGAGCACCAAAAAAATGCATTGCCTCATAGTGTTTAAATTCTTCTTAGCACTCTGCATGCCGCTAAACTCTTCTCAAATTTTTCAGGCATCGACACTCTTGAGGCAGGAAAACAACTCACATTTCATTGAATGAGATCATTTCCTTTAAGATATTTTCCAGAAAAACTGGATAATCCATGGATATATACAGCATTCTGCAGGTTTTTCCTCACAGCCGAAGCAGTTCCCTGCTCCTTTGGTATTACGAGTGAAGGATTCCAAATGCCACAGGAAGGAGAAGAGACTGCAGGGAACACAGAGACCATGTCTGATTTTGGCAAAGACCTTTTGTATAAGGTTGCTTCCAGTCTAACACTTCTGTGAAAGGGAAGGCAGCATATACTTCAAAGAATTGCTCTTGCATAAGTACCATTATTAGAAATCTTTGTGCAGCCATCTATAAAATTCCTGTGAGGATTATGAATTCTTCCACTGAGCAGCAAAGCTATTCTTTGTTGGGATAAGGAACCAACAGCCTATTATTTAGAATGAAAGTTTGAAGCAGTAGCTGCATCAGCCAATTTTCAAGTGGTCCCTGGGGGTGAGAAATGTTGTCACGGGCACTCACTGAGTAACAAAATATGAACATCAGTCTGCATAACTTATGAAGAAGGACCCAGTTCATTAAGTGGTTTAATGGCAATGACCTGCTCACCCCTGCTCCTTCAATAAGCTACTGGCTCAATAAATATGCAGTCCTGCTCTCCTGAAAAGAGATGGGTCATGAAGGGAGGTGGTCACCAGAGGAAGCAGCTTTGCACTCTCCACACCTCTCTCAATCAAACCTCATTACTCCTGTCCTATTTCATCTGCTGGCACTTGTCTGATGTCAGAGCCCTGAGTGCACCCCCTCCTCTCTGGGGGTTTGGGTGTTGGGACTCAGGGCCCTGAGAGCAGAGGAGGGATGTGGAGATGTCCTTCAGAGGACTTTGTGTGGGAGCACCACAAGAGCTGAGCCAAGCTGGGGGTTTCTGTTGACCACCTCACTGAGCTTGGCTCCTGGTGGGCAGGACAACAGGGAAGGGATTTGCCCTTTTTAGGAGCAGCTGAAACCTGATCAGAATGTTCAGCATTTACGAAAGGAGAAATGCAAAAGCTATTCCACACAAATCATCTACCTGTAGAAGTGCCTGCAGGCACATCAATTTAAAATCCTCCTGCCTCAGATGCAAACCCAGCACGGTCACTGCTTCAGACTAACTTAAGCATTTCTGAAATTGGTTAGCTATAAAATAATTGTATTTCATGGTACAGAGCAAAGTTGTGATTAAACTACCTTTGGGACTGTAGCATCTTGGAAAGCTCACCTGTCATCCTGCAGTGTGAGATAGTGGTCTCATTTTGAATTCCTCCAGCAAAATCATCTTTGCACATGTATGTAATGGAGTTGGAGGGGGAGAATATGTTGTGAATTTATGACTGACCTGACAGGTGCCCAGTCAGCTGTGACAGGCAGCTGCAAGGGCAGTTATTGCAACAGGTAATGCTAATATTCACTTTGGAAAAAAAAAGTAGAAAAAGAAAATCCAAATGGAGAATTACTTCAGTAGGTGAAATCAAATGATTAAGTACAAACAAGGTACAAAACCTGAATTTAAATGTAAAAAAACAGTGACCTTCTCTGGGGCTTGAGTCTCACAACTGAATCAATTGCTATCTTCATATGCTAAGCAATATTAAAGTCACTTGAAAGACAAGATAGTTTAAAAAACCCCACCAAAACAAACCCAAATCACCAATTTGATCCTTTGGGGGGAAAAAAAGAACATAACTAATTACTTCATCATGAGTCACATAGCCTGTATTTCCTCTCTGGATGCAGAATCTCTAGGTGCTATTTCACCACTGGCAGAAAGGTTTGCAGTAAGCTCTGAGCAGACCAACACCCACAACAGCCTCAGGTGCAGTACAGCCCATTTATCTCATGGCTGATGTGACACCCAGTGTGGGTTATCATCCTTCTCTCATTCTTGGGAAAGATCTGGGGAAAAAACCCTAATTAAAGCAATCTAAGTATTTAATTGAGGTGCATACAGGCATAAGAGCTAAACAAGTGGATTTTGTTTGTCCTGGTATTTTGAGCAGTGTTAGGCCAAGGGCACAGACTCCACAGCTGATGAAGTGGTCAGTGGTTCAGTGCCTTCACTGAACAAACCAGAATTATTTTAGGCAATTCCCAGTCAATTCCTGTGACTTGGAACAGGCCAGGTCCCATTTCAGAATGGCCAGCTGGCTGATGTGTTGGATGCTAAGAAAGTTTAACTCTATGGATGAGGCCAGGAGAAATCATTTGGCATAAGGACCAGAGGATGTCTCCCAACATTGTTTATTTTACAATTACACATTAAGTGTATTTGGAAACAACAATTTTCTAGTTCCATTCTGCCAACCGCACTTGCATAAGGCAGTATTTTGGCCAAACTTCCCTGCTCCTCACTGCAAAATCCCAACCTAAATTTGTGTGGAGTATTTTTTTTAAATATACCAAGACATTGGTATTAATATATAAACACATCTTTCTTAATGACTATCAATATTCACTGACCTCAGTGGTAATATCACCTGAGGAAAAGCCAAGGTCATTATTTATTTAATGGCACAATCACTTTTCATACTCTTGGATGGCAGTGAGTCAATGAGCCCTATGTCATCTCAGACTGCTACAGTTATTCAGCTAATCCAACCAATCACACAGGTTGCTAGTAAAATTTTAATTCTTTAATTAATTTTTGAAAGGAGCAATTACATTAGTGGCCTCGGGGAAACAAGAATGTGAAAATTGAGAGGTGAAATAACACTTATTCACCAAACTAAAGTCAGGATATGCTTATTTGCCTATGTGCCTCCCTGATTAACAGATTTCAAAACACCAGTTTTGCTGATCTCTAGGAACAGAAACCCACTGGGTCAAAAACCAGGCTTAATTTAAAATATAAATTAAGTGCTTATAAATTTTATCTCTGTGTACAAAATTATATGCTGAATTTTATAATGCACTCTTATGCTGGACAAGAATTA
Source organism: Aleadryas rufinucha (assembly GCA_013397815.1). Lineage (NCBI taxonomy): Eukaryota > Metazoa > Chordata > Aves > Passeriformes > Aleadryas > Aleadryas rufinucha. The sequence continues at coordinate 623,362 of VZTH01012678.1, forward strand.
ATTGGAAGTTGCAGGGAAAGAGCCAAGGAGTTGGACTGAAGTGGGATGGGTTTGAGGTCTACTTCTGGTCCGGCAATGTTTATCTATATATCTTTTACAAATGTCTTCATTTTCTCTTTTCTTCTACCTTTACCCATCATATCTAACTGGAAAGTTAATTTGGGATTCATCTCACCTATCTTGCTGCCTATAATGCTGACATTTATATCTGATCTAACCCCTCAGGCTTCCTCTTTAATCAATGGAGAAAGATGGGTTCTTTTAGTTTGCATTTCATTTGAGCTATTTTAGACGTCAGCAAAAGCTGATGAGATAAATTTCCTCCTAAATATGCTTATTTCTCTCATTTGAATATGAAGGAATCCTGGGGTAACTTCTGTGGGTGGAAGTGTCCACATTTAATAGAAAAAAATGAATGCCTTTGGAGCCAGCACTGTGCAGTATCAGCATGTAGAAAAGGATGATGGAGCACCTTTCCTATGAGAAAAGGCTGAGAAAATTGGGATTGTTCAGCCTGGAGAAGAGAAGGCTCCAGGGAGACCTTGTAGCACTTTCCAGTGCCTGAAGGGAGACTACGAGACAGATGGAGAGAGACTTTTTATAAACGCATGAAGTGACAGGGCAAGGGATAATGGATCTAAAGTGTGAAACTCTGTTTCTTTGTGTTCATATTTTTAAGTCAGTCGCTATTGAGGGGCCACCCTCAGCAAGGCGTTGGATGTGATGCACACCAGTCCTTGCCTGGAAGCTAAAGAGGGAGATTGCTCTAAGCACAAGCATCTGAAACCTGCTGGAAAACCTGTCCCCTTGGCAGTGGTTTGGAGCACAGGTTCTGTGTTCTGCCATCAGCCTCAGTCCCAGTGGTCTCATTTCTGTGGTAGTGCTTTTAGAGATGCTGTGTATGAGGAAAAAACTGAGTGTGAGTGGCATAAATTTAGAACAGCTCTATTTTTCAGTGATGACTTCCCAAAAAATTGTGCACTGCATCACATGAAATGAAGGAATGGGACTGGACCACAAGGTGCTGTAGGCTGTGTAGCTCAGCCTGGGTTTCTGCTCTCCTCTCTATGTCCTTGCTTCCTCTCAAGTACACACTAGAGGGTAGATTGATAGCACAGCTACCTGTGGGATTTAATTCTAGACACATAAAAGGCTTTAGGTGTCTGAATGTGGTGGTAGAGTCTGTATCTGCAGGCTGCAGGTTCCACCTTTGCTCCACAGGCAGCAAGCACAATGAGACTCTCAAAATAGCCAAAAATCTGGGGAAGAGACATGTGCTCTATCTTCTTGATGTTATTCCTTTACTTTTCATAGGAAATTCAAAAGAATCTGCATGTATTAGGACAATTTTGCTAATCTAAAATTAAGCAGATTAAAGATTAAAGCACTCAAAATGTGGGGTTGTCCTGTGCTAGGCCAGGAGTTGGACTGAAAAAGCCTTGTGGGTCCATTCCAACTCAGGATATTCTGTGATTCTAGGACATCATACACACAGGGAAAATTAGGTGGAACCACAAAGAGTGAGGATGGAAGTGTGAGACCAGGGTGGTTAAATCACTAAGCAAGGAGGGAATTATCAAGGTTTTTATTTCCCACACCAAGGAAAATCTCCCCAGTCACTTCAAGTAGGTTGCACAAATATTTTTTGTTTATAAGGCTTTATTTTCTCTGCATAAAATGACAGCTGATTCCACAGGTGTCCTGTGACTCAGACTAGCAAAAGGTAACTTGTCCATAAACTCAAGATTTTAATGCACTAATTTCCCTGCTGTGATTTGTAACACTGCATTGTTCTGGTTTTGGCTGATCTGGTAACAAGAAAGGCCTTGGAAAAGAGAGTGGAGAAAGACTAAAGATTCCTTTTAGGTATGAGAGAGGCTCCCTTCTATTCATGAGGAGAACTACACTTGCATAATATTTGTTATGAGGAAAAGGAAGATGTTCCTGTTGTACTGAAAAAAGAAGGGGAGAAGTCCTTCTAAAAATATGCTTTAAAAAAAAATCCCTTTCTAATTTCACCATCAGCTGGCAATGAGCAACCACACTTTCACTGCTCTGGTTTTCTCATTTTAAAATGAGTATTATGAAACTTTCTGCATGGAGACTGCTTAGTTAATTGACATTTGTAGAGCAGTTTCAGATCTCTGGAGAAAAAGGCCTGGAGAAGAGCTAAGCCTTATGGCAACAAATAGCTTGCAAAACTCAAGATGGTTCCCAAAAAACTCTATGCTAATGGAATGAAAAAAAGGCCACAGTGAGTTTGTGTGATCATTGCAACATGTTCTCCCCCATACTTTAACACTATCTATAATAAAATAGACAAAAGATGCAAACAAAGCTGGGGAGGCTGTGGAGTGTTGGGTGAGGGAGAGAAAGAAAAAGCTGTTTTCACAAGGGACTGGGTTTAGAAGAAGGAAAAAATCCATTAACGAAGGCAGAAGAGGAAATAAAGAGGTTGAGAGCTGAATTCAACATGGCCTTGCAGTGTGCCCGTGCTCTGTACTTCCCCAAGGAACCAATGTATGTGCAGGTACCAGCCAAAGTATTGATTCCTAATCATGGGGACTAGAACAGGGGGAGGGAGGCAAAAACTGACTCACTATTTCCCCAGGATCATGGGCCTTTCATTACAAGGGGAAGCTTCTGAAAAGAGTGAGATAAGAACAAATTGAACTGTTACTCCTGATTTGTCAATCATTGATTCACTCTTTCCACGTAACAGGGATGTTTCAGATGTTTTAGGTAACAGCAAGAGGAAGAGGCTGCAGTGATGATGAAGATGGAGGATGCACCATCTTGATAGTGTCTGGTTTGCTTGGCCTGATGAGCCAGATGCTCTGTCTTTGACTGAGCTGCAACAGCACAGTTTGTTTTTTACCAAATGAGCTGTGATACCAGATGCAGCTGGTCAGCATGACATGAAATCTGCTAAATGACTGATCTGATGGGTAATCAAGGAAGCTGCTGAATTGTGCTGGAAAGCAGGTGGGAGATGGCTTTTCTGTAGTACCACATGTAGTGGGCTCAAATTCTGAAAAACTCTCTCACCATTCATGAGTTGCTAAAAGCATCCCAGAGCAGTGAAGAGCAGCACTCTGCTGCCCACAGGGCAACAGCAGCCCCCTTCCTTCTGAGACCTTGAAGTCTGCACTGCCAGAGGACAAGATGTTTTTTCCTGGAGCTTCTGGATCTACACCAGACAGCAGTGTGACATGAAGGCATTCAGAAAACTGACTCCCTTCCACCCTCAAAATCTGCTCATCTGATGAACTGTTTTCATTTTAAAGCCTTGTCTAACCCTGTTGTGGGGAAAAATAGGCAGAACTGGACTAGAAGAAAATTTGAAATTTGCTGGGAAGGCGTGAACCATGGTTTCCTCCTGCCGCAGGGACAACTGTTGTTGCTCAGTGCCGCAGAGTCATCCTTTTCCTCCCACTCTCTAGGAAGGCAGGATCAGGAACAGTGAACACGCTTTGCATCTCTGCCAGGGATGAGGAAACAAAGGGGAATAACAATAAATCCCTCCAGCACTGCAGCTTCTTGTCTCTGTTTATCAAGGCTGTGGTATCAGATGAGATGTCGCTTACCTGCCTTTTGAGGTTAAACACAGTCTCAGGAGCACACATTCCTTGCCCCTCTGAGCTTCAGGGGCCCCACTGCTTCAGGGGTTAATAATTGCAGCAGCCCTTTCTTGGCTCCATGACAGTGCAGACTATTGTGATATTCAGCTCCCAACACTCCCTTCCTCTTCAGCTGTGAAATCCAGAACCCTTTCTCATGCTGGCTTTCACATCAGTCTATCCTGACCTCCATCTCTCAGAGTTTCTTTGTATTCTTGCATTGCATCTTCTCTCCATTGCCATGTTTCTGCTCAGGTTTTGTTCTCCCTGCAAAACTCCAGCCGTTTCTCCTGATGGAACACAGAATCACAGAATAAGCTGAGTTGGAAGAGACCCACAGGGATTGTTGAGTCCAAGTCCTGGCCCTGCACAGGACTATCTCTAAGAGTCACACCCTGCTCCTGAGAGTATTGTCCAAGTGCTCCTTGAACTCTGTCAAGCTTGTGACCACTTCCCTGGGGAGCCTGTTCCAGTGTCCAGCCACTCTCTGGTTGAAGAAGCTTTTTCTAATATCCAACCTAAACCTCCCCTGGCACAACTTCAGGCCATTCCCTCGGGTCCTGTCACTGGGCACCACAGAGCAGAGATCAGTGCCTGCCCCTCCTCTTCCCCTCACAAGGAAGTTGTAACTGCAATGAGGTCTCCTCTCAGTCTCCTCTTCTCCAGGCTGAACTGACCAAGTGCCCTCAGCCACTCCTCATACAGGTTCTCCTCAAGGCATTTTACCATCCTTGTTGCCCTCCTTTTTAACTCTCTCTAATAGCTTAATATCTTTTTGTATTGTGGTGCCCAGAACTGCACACATCATGGCATTGATTTGTTTGTGCTGTCATTGTTCCTGTTCTCATCTTTCTGTTTCTTTCTATATTACTTAGATCAGTTCCTTGCAGCAAGGACTTTCTTTTCATCTGTGCTGAGCATGGCAGGCATGGATCCCCTTTAATCTCTTCTCACTTCTGTAGTAAAACTCCTTCATTCTTAGGCGAGATGTTTGGACAAGGAAGGATTGGAGTGTGCAGTAGCAAGAACTGTCTTCTTGTATAAATGGGTCCTTTCAGGACCAGCTTCCAGAGTCAGAGCAAAATTTCTTTTCCTTTAAATTGCCTTCGCCTAGTTTAAATGCAGCACATTCACATGACACACTTCATCCCAAGAGCATTTGTAGCATTTCTTCAGAGGCCTGAAGAATTCCAGAGATGTACTGTATGCCAGTACATCTCTGGAATTGTCCTACTAATATCAGCCGAGCTAAAATTCAACAGAACTAGATCAGGGACAGTAGGTGCAAAAATAGTTTGCCACAACTTTGCAGTTGGACATTTACAGTTCTCTGGAAACCTCATCCTAAATCTTGGCAGCAGTCAAAAAAGCAAATAAAATGTTAGAATGCATTAGAAAAGTAATGAAGAAAGAATCAGAACAGATCATTATGCCACTGTATAAATCTATGCCTTGTCCACATCCAGAATACCAATGAGCCCATCCTGGAAAGGAGCTGCTTAGGCCTGGAAACAGTAGAAAGATGGGGCATGAGGATGCCTAGAAACATCAAAAAAAAAAAGTTATGCAAGGAGAATGAAAAAGTGAAAATGTATGAAGAAAAAATGACTAAAAGGAAAATATGATGGAGGACTCTGCAATAAGGAATGCTGTAACAAAGTTGAATTGGAAAAGAAAAACCAAATTATTTTTATTTCAGAACATTCAAGGAAAAACTAATAAAATAACAGTGCTTTTTCACCTAATGCCTAATAAGATGATGGGCCTTACTGTTGGGGAATAATTGGGATATCAAAAATGGCCTTACATGGGTTAACAATGATTGGGTGAGGAGAAAAATCTAGCAAGGGGAAAGAGTTAAAATTATCAAATGTAATAACAGGAGTGCTCTTGAAACCTCAGAAATTCCCCAAATTAATCAGAGTTTGTAGCAGGATCAACTATTCTGCCTATTCTATTTCACATGTTCACTGACATCTGTTGTTGAGCATTATGAGAAACACTGGATTGTTCCAGAGGCAGTTTGGTCTTGCCTAATGTTGCTGTGCTTGTGTTCCTATGGCCTCATTTTTGAAGGCATGAAGAGAAAGTTTTATTCCAACAAGCAAAACCAAAGTTTGATGGTTTCCCAACTAAAACAGAGGTAAAATTAAGACAATTAATTTCGGCTGAAAAATAAGTCTCAAGTCTTTCACTTTAATATTTGAAATTTCAAGCTACAGCCAAGTAAATGTGTTTATGGGGGAGTATGGCTAAGAGATACACTATTTTGTTATTAATACATAATTTTTTCATGCAAGGAGGAAAGAAGTCCAGAATACTTCTGAATTTTTTAATGCATGATGGATGCATCTCTTACATATTCATCCTCCTATACATCCATGCATAGGTAGATTTATCTTGTCTTTCTCCTCCTTTCCCCAGCCCACACCATACACTCTGAAAGGATTCACTTAAGAGGACTCAGTCAGGTGTTACCCTCAAGCCTCTCTCTATCAAGAGTCAGAGAGAATCCCCTTCAGCTGAGCAGCAGGGAAAGACTAAATTACTCCATGGATGAATGTGAGAAGAGAGGGTTTGATTGCAGTGGAACATATTTTGTTTCAGTACCAAAGCTCTCCCAGAGCAGCTGTTCAATCCTTGTCCAACCCTCAGCACTGTCCATGTCTGAGTGACTTCCCCCAGCTCACTGAGACCAGCATCTGCCTGGTGAGGTTTGCTCCCTCAGGCATCCTCCATCAGGTTTTTTTTTGTGTGTGCCACGTTGTTTTGTTAGGCAGAAACTGTCTTGGGGTAGGTGTAGATGATGTTTTTTAGGTGATCTCCCATGACATCTAAGATGAAGCCAGGCATTTATGATGCCATATGTATTCAGAGGGGCAAGGAACAATCCAGACCTTCTACTCATCAGCGCTGTCAGACCCAGGCACCTTCAAGAAATGGATAAAGATCGTCTTTTGGAGCCTTTCAAATCCTTCCTTCATCCCTCCCTCAGTTCCCTCTGGGAATCCAATACATATTTAGGAGGAATAGTTGAAAAAACAATGCAAATGTGTATGCAAACCACTTAAATCCAAGAGGCAAACCAGATGCCACATCCTGTCTCTGCACAGAGATGAGCGGAAGGTGTTCAGTTTGGGCCCTGTATCAAACTTAAGGCTTAAGGCTTTGTGCTGCTCCTTGTTTTGAGATTTTTCACATCTTTAGGATGTAATATGCAGGTGGTAATGGGAAAATCCCTTGCCTCTAATCAGGAAACAGAAAAGCTTGGAGCCAAGGGGAAGGGAGATTAGTGGGAGTTCTGACACAGATGTAGTAAAGGGAGTGGGTAGTGTTTGATTTTCTGTTCTTAGAGTCTTTATTTTTGAGATAAGACAGTAGTTAACACACTAAAATTAAATTCTGAGGGGGACTCTGTGTTTCAGCATCTTCATTAGTTCATTGCTTTGGATCTAAAACAGGCCGTGGGTGTGGGTGTTTCTTTCCTATTTTAAGTTAGCAAATTCCTCAGGGCCTTCCCTGTTCTGTTTTAAAAATAGCTGATTATTTCTTAGCTGTACAAAACCCCCTGGAATTTACCAACCTCAGAGCCTTGCAGACCCCCAGGAAGTTTTGGCTGTTATCTTTGTTCTGGGAGCACTCTGTGGGAAAGGCCTTGTTTGTGATGCTGATGTTTGGGACACACTGGACCTGCTGGTAGCAGTTGTCAGTAGGAGACTCGTGATTTCTTCTGCCCACTGACAGCAGAGCCAGAAAGGGGCTCTGGATAACACTGTCTGAACCAGTGTCTTGAACTACAACATCCTAACACCCTCATAAGGCTAGGTTTATCAGTTCCAGGTGGTGTGAGAATGGACCTAGACAGGGTCAGGTCAAGATAAACAGGAGCCTTTGTGATTAATTTTGGTGTCTGGGCTGGTACTTAGGTGGGAAAATGAGCATTAGTCCATAGCTCTCCTCTTTCTCATGCTCATGCTCATGCTTTCCCACTGCAGAGAAGGTGGGATGCTCCTAGAGGGAAGCCTGATGGTGCTGTCTGCTTTCCCTGTAGCATCTGTCTTTGAATTCCTTGAGTAGCTGCACACAGAATGTATGAGACGAGATTTTTTTTTATGCACGCTGGGTAGTGAAGAGGAAAGGAGCCTGGTCAGCCTGCTTGGTTTCACTGATGAAAATAAGTCCTGGAGTCACTTTTCTGAGATAAACAGCATGGCACAGCGACACTGGCCATACTTCTGTTCCCATTCTTTGTGGTTCTGCCTCACCCCCAAAGCATGGCCGAGAAATTCTCATTACAGCGGCATATGCAAGTCAGTGCACAGATGAGCAGATGCCTTCTGATTTCTCTCTTCCAAGGAGAATGACTTTTATTATCAATCCAGTAAATTAGGATGGGCTCATAGAAGTCTCTTGCTGGAGCATGTTGCTGGAATGCTGCAGTTTATGGATCAGTAACAGGACCATCTATTGTGGAGACAGAGCTGCTGTTCGTGCTCATTAAGTCCATACACTGAGCACCTTCATGAATGAATAGGGGCAGTTATTGTTCCCATGCTGTGGTCTCTTTACAGGAGCAAATGGCTCAATTAGGTTACGTCTTTTATTTCTCTGATCAAAAGCAATGGTCCACAAAACACAATAATGGCCTTAAACTTTCAGCTTGAAAATTTATCCACATTTGAATAATAGGAGTGAGAAAACCATTTTTAAAAATTTTTGCTTTGTATTCAGTGGCTGAAAAATTAAACAAATTCTCACACACCTGCAGTTGAGCTGGGTGCCTTGTGATTTCAGTCTAGCAATTGGGAGGATAGATGCACCACAGGATCTGCACCTACTCTGGCATCAGCCCTTGGAGTCTTTTGAGAACAACTTGAGCACTTTGCCAGGTGCTCTGGTACCTGAATGCTGCAGGAAGCTCATGCACACAAATTCATTTTTGATCTTGGTTCTGCAATCCCAGCCTGCCATCTGGTTTCAGTGTAGTTATTTGCTGCATAACGAGTCAGAGAACACTGCTACTGAAACAATTGCCATGTGAATGCAAACACAGCCTCAGCTTTGTTTCACAATCCATAGCTATAGCAAATGCAGATCTACAGTGCATAAAAACCTCCCTCTTTAAAGGGGGAACGCTGCTCCCCTCCCATATCTTTGGTCTTTTCCCAGCTGTTACTGTGAATTCCTGCTCTCTTGTTCCCAATGCTGTCACCAAACTGATGGCTCAACCACTCTCTGCACTGTAGGGTTTTGCCCCTCCTTGGACCCTACTGTGAGGGGGGATGCCTTTTCTCTGACTGCCCTTGCCATCCTCAGTGAAAGGGAGGGATAAAAAGCCTGCTACATCGACATCTTCACTGTGTTAATCTTTCCCTTTCCATGACCCTGACCCATTTTTAGGATGGGTAGTAGCTATCTCCATTTGAGAAAGCCTCTCAAGACTGACATGCTTTGAGAGCAGAGCCCTTCTAATTACATTCCTCACAGGATAACCATCCTGAAGGAGTTGCATAATCCTCCCTTGCACTGTCCTGCTGATGAGCTGCAAATTGACACTATGTAAAAATAGTCGAAGCTTGGCCTCCTTTCTCCTTTTGAAACTATTTTAGAGAGCTTCTCTCTCTCTTCAGAGCATCACTTACAGATTTGGTTATTTGCATGTGGTGTGACTTCCTTTAAATTCTGTTTTATTCATATCTCTCTCTCTCTCTTTTTCCTTTGCATGCCTGTAGTGTTATGTCTGGGTTTTACTGGTTTTTAATGTATAGAAAAACGTGTCTGGCTGCAAGTAAAAGATTCTTCATTTGTGTAAGGTTCCTTCATTCAAAATTAGCTCCTATTTACTGCAGTTTTATCTCATTAGTAAAGAACCAAGAGCCTTGTAGAGGACCAGGTCAGGAAAGGAAGATTTTTCTTTATCACAGCCTTAAATATATGTTCAGGATTGTGATGAAGTCAAAGAATAAGGACTGTTTTCCTCTCTGGAATCTTAGCCTAAATTAAAGCCTGTGATGCTCAGTGGACTAAAGAGGAAGAAAAAGCTAAATAGCAGGGCTAAAATTTTGAGAAAGTGTTGAAGGAACAGAGATAGTATTTGACTGATACTCGCTGTGATGAAAATCTTTTCTCTGGGCCAGACTTCTTGGAGTGAGTGTTCAGAATGAATGTTGAAAATACTCTGCAAACTGATGAGTTTCTGTCAGGAAATCCTACTGGTTATGACTGATAATAATGAAAATGTGAATCACTTTATAATTTCATATCACAGATTTCATTCATACAGTCTGAGTAAGCTGAATTTTTCTTTTTGTCATTCCTTTTGCATGCTCACACTTTTTAGAATAACAAAGACCATAGAAGTGTCTGGATAAGTCGACACTGAGCTAATTAAATCTGTGAACGAGATCAGAAATGCATTTGTGAAAGATTCTGTGTAAGCACAGAAGATGAAAACATTTTTGCCCTGACATGAAATCAACCTCCAATTAAATGGATAAGATAAAGCAATAAGTGGAGAAGAGGTAAATTGCAACTTTCACTTCTTACAAATTATGAATTAGAAGATTTATCTGAATGACTCAGATAAACAGTTGAGTCAGATTAGTCTAATAAATCCCCTTACATCAGCTGAGTCTCAGTAATTTATTCTTCTGTTCATTAAAGACGATACTAAGTGGGCAGGTTTGCCATTGTTTGGCCATATGTATGGAGGCACACTTAATGCACCTCAGCAAAAGTGTCTGCTGATACCACGTGAGAGCAACGTTGGGATCATGCCTGGTGACCATGATCAGAAGTGAATGAACAAAAGCTGATCGGCTGAAATGAGTAAAGAAAAGAATGAGAATATCCTTTTTTTCCTAGAGGACTTAATGTGACATTGAGATCAGGTGAATGAAATATGAATGGAAAGGCCCTTTATCTTTACTTCCTGAGACACCAGGATGGTCTATGGTACCCTGAGGTCTGTGTTATTCTGGGAGACATTCTCACTGGACAGAATGAGGAAGAATGATTTGCTTTCTATCCCATCTCCCAAGCTTTAGAGAGACCACAATCCTTGCTTGTAATGTGAAATTTGTGTTCTTTCTTTTTTTCCTGTTAGTTCTTATTTGCCTTTTCCTCTCTTCCCTTTATTTATTAGTTTCTTTCTCTTGCCAGTTATTGACTGAGTTTTGTAGGAATCACATCCCAGAAGCAAATAATATGCAGCGACATACCCAATAAGGGACAGATTTGATACTTCTCAAAGATAATCAGACATAACCTCATGGGCAATGATGAGCTGAAATAATCATTAAAATGTGAGACTGTGTTTATGGCATTGGAGATAATGTGGTGTGGTTGTTCTCCTCTGCAGTGGAGTAGGATGGAGATAAAATATTGCATCCTCTTCTTACTTCTTTCTTCATTCTCTGTGACTATTTCATATTTTGCTTTCAGAAAATTAGGATGACTGACCTCGAGTAAACATGAAGGACCCAGCCTATCTTAACTAACTTTTTCCTTATTTTTCCCCAAAGAGCAGCTTGAGTACTCTTGTGTCAGAGGGCGTAAGTGGCATTGGTTTAAGAACCATTCTTAATGATTTACATTTCTGCTTCTGTTTTCTGTAAAGGTGAGAGATTTTTAATGGTAATTATTTATTGATGGATCCAAAAGCTTCCATGACCAGAACTCCAAGCCATTTATTTGATCAACATTAATGTAGCAAGGATGGAAACTCATATTTTGGAGGGATGTTTCAATTGGGCACATCACTGGATTCCTTCCATTGCCATTGTGTGCTTCAGCTGAGTATGTGGGAATACAAAACCACTGATGTATTTGGGTTAAAGCCCATTTGCACGAGTTGTAATGTATGCTAAAATACTGTATGTGTGGACAAGGGCACAGTGTCCATGCAGAAATAACAGCCATGTCTGCTGGTGTTTGTCTCTAACTTTCCTGAAGGTTGCGTTTACTATTTAAATTTCCACCAATCTTTTCTGTATCATTCAGGGGGAGGCATTTCTTCTCTAATCAACCATATGATCCTTCAAGTTGTCTCTTCAATGTTGAGAATAGAAAATGAGGGACTCATTTCTTTACTAAAGGGGAATTTTGAGTGCTGTGTCTCCATGCTCCTGAAAGCAGAAGCCACAGGCATGTAAAGCATGCCTGTCCTCCTCTGTCTTTTGTGATGATCAGAAGAATAGGGGAGGTTTATTGATGGGAAAGCAGTTTGGAGGAAAAGATAGAATAAAATTGATCAGATATGAATGGTGCTGCAGGAGCTTTAGCAAACGAGCAGGAACAGAAAGAATACAGAAATGAAAGAGAGAGCGAACTTCTTAAAGATCATATTTCACAGTTCTTTATAGCTGCCTGTTCCCTGTTCTATATGTATTGGGGAAGGAAAAATATAAAAACTGCAAGTACAGCGATAAATACTTCTCTGTGGTGCAAATGACTTCATAAATACTGAACTTGCACTTGTGTTTTATCATCCTTTCACCAGGCACCCATGGAGTGCTATTTATAGCTGTGTAATTCACAGTAGACTGTCAATTATCCTATAGGGAATTTCCTGACTGTTGGTTGGAGGGCAGTGGAATTCCCAGCTGAATGGCAGCATTTGCTGTAACATTATGGCACACTAGAAAATGTGATTTCATTGCAGGCTGCCTACGGCTGGGATGGAAATGTTAAGATAAGAGGGCACCAACAGCTTTTTAGCTTTCCTCTTTGGTGCCAAAACACAGCTATAATGAGCGAAGGAAAAAAACCTCCACTCTCTCTTCAGCAACATTTGCTTCAGTCACATTTTTGCTGTCCTTTATTGCTGGAAGTACGAAAATGTGAGACATAGCCAAGGTATAACACTGAGGAAATATGAAGTTTTTCAGCTTGTAGAGCTTTACTGGCTCTGTTCTAGCCAGTTCAGAATATAAATAAATGAAGGTAAGATTTCTTCTGCCCCTCTCAGTGTACATATATCATTTTTAAGACCACAGAATAATAGAACAGTTTGGGTTGGAAGGGACCTTAATGATCACCTAGCTCCAACTCCTCTGCCTAAATCAGGTTGCTCAGGACCCCATCCAGCCTGGCCTTGAACACTTCCAGGGCATCCACAATTTCTCTGGGCAACCAGCGACGGTCCCTTACCACCCTCACAGTAAAGAATTTCTTCCTTTTATCTAATCTAACGTCCTCTTTAAAGCCATTCCCCCTTGTCCTGCTACTCCATTCCCTTGACAAAAGTCTCTTTCCAGCTCTCTTGGAGCCCCTTTAGGTGCTGGAAGGGGCTTCAAGGTTTCAGCCTTCAAGGCTGAACAACCCCAGCTTTCTCAGCCTGTCTCCACAGGAGAGGTGCTCCAGCAAGTGCACGTTGATGGGTCACCCTGAGTCCTCATCAGCAAACACCCCCATGTCCTTCTCCTCAGGGCTGTTCTCAACCCATTTCCACCCAGCCTGTATTTGTGCTCAGGACTGCCCTGACAAAATGTATCTTTTTTAAACCTGTCAGCATAAGGATTAGCAAGCTACCCATGACATCCATGGAACAAGACCTCTTCTTTACCCGGCACAGTGTCTCTAGTAGGCCATTGATTTCTACTGTTTTGCCTGTGTTGAGCTCCAAATCTTAGTTTAATTTTACTTTTTGCTGCACAGAACCTTGAAGGAAGACATCTCTTCCTTCTCATCTGGAGAGACAGAGTCTGGGGTTCCACCATCAGCTAAGGGCATAGTCCCTGGCTAAATACTCATTGCTGAATATTCACATCTGTTTTCCTTCCTGCTTTTCATCTGGTATTGTATAAGATAGCTTTCTCACATGTTTTGGGGGCATGTATCCACAGTACATCAATTCCCACCAACCTGTTCATCTGCATTTCACTATTCCTTATAAAATGTGAAAATCAAAACTATTCAGTAACATTCTGGTCTCAGTTTTGGCAATGGTATATCAACAATTAATTTTTCATTCCCAGCTTTCTTTTTTGCTCCATGATCACCCATCCAGAACTCCTAAATGCTTTTGTGGCTCTTCAGGCCCCGGTCTGTATATCTGAACTGCAGCCCTTACTCGTGGAGACACATAGTGACAATTCAAAAAAGAAATGTTTAAAAAAATAGTAACCAAGATCCCTGTTTTTGCCTGCTCTGCAATGGAGATCTACAAATTTGCCTATTCTTATTGAAGTTACTAGCAGATATTTTTACTGGCTCAATGAATGTGTCATCCCAATCTCATAAAAAAGGACAGCTAATCTCTCCATTTAATGATTTCACATTAGCAGCTACTTTTTGAGATTGGGTTGTTGTCTAATCTGTTTAAACTGGAATTTATTATTAATGCAATGTTCTAATATTTTCATCAGATTGTTCTGTGCTCAGTCACATGTATTGTAGAAACCTAAGCACATTATATCTCTACTGTCTCCTTTATCAGCTGAACTTGTAGTGTCCTGAAGGATGTAATCAGGATTATGTGGCGTGATTTATTTTTCAAGAGACACTGTTGAGAGGCAGTACTTATATCCCTGTTCCTTACTTCTCTCTTAGATAAACGAATGCTCAGTCATGTTTCCCATTAATTTATTGGGGGTTATAGAAGGGGGTTTTGTTACTTGGGTTATCCCTGCTCACTTTCTGAAAATTAAGATGCGTTAGATTCTCTATCACTCCGGACGGTGCCCGTATCAGGTATTCTGAAAATAGACAACAGCTCTGCACAATGCTCTGAGCCAATTTTTTTTTTTTTTTGCTTCAGGCGCAATCTATTTTGCTTTGCTAAAGAATTTTCTTTCTTGTAGTCATGTTATAATACACTTCTGAGTAACTTATGGACCGGATAATACTTTGTCATGCTGAAGTGATAAGTGTTCTGCTTCTTCCAAAATGCATAATAGAATAAGTTTTTGAATACATTTGACTTCTCTGCATTATTGCATATCTGACTGCTTACCTACTCTTTTCAGTGTTTCTTTTCTTCCTAATACATTATTTTTTAGCCCTGCAAGCCATTCTTTTAACACAAATATAAATGTTTTCAATTTTCTGCATTTGAGAAACAACACAAATTAAGTATTACCCTTTCCTTTATACATGTAACATGTCAAACAGACAGATTGTAGCACCAGTACTTCTATTTCTGTCTCTATTTTCATATATCTCACTTGCAGTAATAAATCCAGCTATTCCCTTTATTGTGCTCTAAAATCAGCGTTGGCAAAGGTGTTTTTCAGAATTGTGGTATCAATCCTTTTTGGCCTTTTTGGCACCTCTTTGCAGTGTTTTTTTTTCTGACTTTCACACTAATTTTCTTCCTAAACATATACATTCCATCTGGTAACAGTAATCCTCATTTTCTCCTCATGTGGTTTGAGGAAGGCTCATGGTTGTGTTACTGGTTTCTTGCTGGTTTTTGTCCTTCTGGAATGCTGATTTTTCATGTCTCAGGTCCACTGCAGGGAAAATGAATTTGCATCAACTCCTGTCAAAGGTGATGCTCCTGCTCAGACCCAGAAATGGCACTGGAAAGGATGCTACTGAAATATTTCCTTAAAAGCCTTTGATGCTTTTGTTCCATTCACTTCTGAATGGGGTCTGGCTGTTTAAAATCTTTTGCTTTAACTGGCTGCTGCCTCCCTGTGTGCTCTAAGCAATGGTCAGCCAACCATCAGCCCTTCCTGCTTTGACATGGTCACTCTTAGATGCCCTTCTCACTTTTGGAGCACGTGATCCAGAATTTCACAGAAATAATGCCTTGCCATGTATTAAAGTTCAGTGCTTTGCCTCCAGGATTTCCAGCTGTCATTAGTTTTCAAAACAAGGAAAGTTTCAAAGCCATCATGTGAATTTTCCCTGCTCCATGACAAGGTCCCAAAAGTCTTCTGTAACCCCAGAGTTCCTCAAGATACCATGACCCCATTTACATTCCAGCTTTTCCCCTCCACCTTAATATTTAATGTTTCAGTAGAGTCTCAAAGAAAAGCCTACCCGGAATATTTTAGGTATTATCTATTATATCTATTATATCTAACTATCTATATTATCTATTATATAATATATATTACATCAAATTATATGATTTAGATGTTATTATTAGATACTTGGAATTGTCTTCTTCCCATCTTTAACACACTTGGCTGCACATGTCAAAGGAATATATTCACTTTTGGCTGCCATAAGGCTTTGCTACTCCAAAGTTAAATGTCTAAAGAGCAACTAGAAATAATTGTATGTAACTATAATGAGCAGTCAAGAAATATTTTTTTTTTTTAGAAAAAGAAGAAACAACTAAAGAAACAAAGAGAGAAATTCACTTCAAACAGGACAAAAACAGTAGCAAAGGTATGCCCAGGACACAGTAGAAATGTGGCCCTTGGTCTATTCAGTAACTTCATTTTAAAATTTGCTTCTGTAAATAAATTTTCCACTTATTTTTTTTCCTGCTTCTACCTGTTTTAATTTTTTATTGATTTCTATCTCTTTCAACATTTTTTTTTCCATTTTACCTTAATAAAGTTTTTCAACTCCCAGGACAGGCGAGTTTTATTAGTTCTTCTCGATGTTCACTATTTGGGCGTGTTATAACAGCATCCCAAATCCTCCATCTGTTTGTGCCCTTTACTCTTTCAGGATTGCCTCCATATCTGGTTGTATGCATCATGCAGAGCACTGCAAATACCTTCCAGATGGAGGATAGTAGATACTACAACTTTTTTAAGTTGAAAAGCTCTCAGTCAGACTGTGGGCAGAGTTTAGTTTCCATATCCAAACCTTGGAGGCAGATATTTACCTTCTCTGGGTTTCCACGACAAGATTTCTGTAAATGAAAGAAGACTGATTATATTTTTTATGCTTACAATAACTTAAGCAGCAAGAAGGTTCTGGAAGTGGACTCTGAAAGCTATTTCTGTCAATAAAAGAAACTCCTTCTAAAAAGGGAAGAATTAAATGCAAATTTAAAATAATGAAGAAAATTTTCACTCACAAAATGCAGGAAGCCCCAATCCAATCACCTGAAAAGCAGAAGACAGTTTGTAAAGTGTAGTTAATTAAAAATTCTCTTAGGTTTTAGTGTGATAAATATCTGATGTCCTTAAATGTGAAACCTGGTATTTGCAGGGAAGAATTCCTATAGCCTCTAAGTTTAAAACTATTCATAAGTTTATGCTGAATTTTAAAGATTTGATTAAGAGCACAATCAAATATTGGTTTCAGAATTTCATGATTTCACTCTGTGATGCCTGAGCTGAAGCTGGATCTCTTCAATATTTTTTCTGTCCTCTGTCCACCTCTTTTCTGATTCAGCTGAAATACACAGGTCTGGTGTCATTCTGTCTTCCTTTGATCTCCATAAATATAGCTAGAGGTGCCCCTTTTACTCTGAGGATATGTGTCCTATGAATTTAAATCACAAACACTGCAGGCACATTGTCCAAAGGCACATTCACCTTGGACCACTCCTGTCCCACAGAGGACTGGGCATCTGCTGTGGCTGAAATTGGATGGAAGTGATCCAGAGCTTGGGGTTACCCAACCCAGAGACGTGGAGAATCAGCAAGAGCGATTCCGTTCCTTTTGTTGCGTCAATGGGTTCCGGGGCAATTCCACCAGAGGAACATCAGGTTGGGACCCTTCTGGCTTTGCACTGCTCTGGAATTTGATTTGAGGGTGGTGGCTATCCAGCTCCTCAAGCTTTAGCAGCGTCTGTTCTGCATTTAGAGAGGTTGCCTCAGCTCTCCTTCATGGCAAGGCAAGACTCCTCTTATTTATACAGCAATCAAGCTGATCTGATTGCTGAAATAAGAATAAGTCTACCTATGCAAACCTGCAGGGGAAGGGATTTGCTCTGTTAATGAAGATATTAATTATTTGCAGACCAGCACAGTAGAACCCTTGGTGCAACCAGAGTTGAAGTCTCCTTGTAAAAAGCCATTCTATGGACATGCAAGCAAACATGGTCCATGTTCTGAGGGATGTGGGACATAGAAGGCACACGCATGTGCACATGTGGGGAGGTCAGAGAGTGAAAAAGTGATTGGGAAGAAGAGATGCAAAATATGGGAAAAAGCACTCTGGGAGTAACTCAACACCTGATTGACACCACTCAGCATCAGTCTTTGGCTTGCATTTTGAGGGCAGTAACTAGGGAAGGGTATCTGGCTGTAAGGGGCCAGCTAAGGCAAGAGAAGGAGCCAGTGAAGAGGCACAGATGATAAGAGGAAATGCAGATAAAAGAGAGCATTTTGGTGACGTTATGCAAGCAACTGAGTGGCAAGATGAGGGCTCGGCACATACGTGCTTTGGAGAAGTTTGTGCAGTGAAGCTATTTGTGAGGAGAGAGTAGAATCTAATTTGTTTGAACTCTACCATCTGTGGTGTAATTGCCTTATTGCCAGTGGGATTTATATGGGTAAATGAACACTAGAAAGAGGAAGAATACTAATAGTAGGGTTTAATTTTATATAGGACTGTCTCTGCTCATCTGTGTAAAGAATATGAAAATAAGTCAATTCAAAACTATTTTATATAGGGTTATCTCACTTCAGCTGTGAAAATTATATAGAAAATAGGTCAATTACTACAAAACTTCTACTAAAGAGGAATAGAAACACTATCATAAAAGGAATCTGATTGCACTCTAATTGCAAAGAATAAAAAATCATGTCAATTCTAAGATACATCTTCAAGAGAACAAAAATAAAATTGGAAGCTGACATCTTTCTTCTACAAATAGTTTCCTGAAAACTGCTGGTTTGACAAGCTTCCAAACTGACATCTTCTATTTATACATAAACCCATTGCAAGTTTTTTTCCCCAGCTGATATTTGGTAACAAGGCACTTAGCAGATGGTATGCCAAGTTGGATCACTTCTTTTGTGATACTGAAACATGTTTTTCAAGCCCCTTTCCCACTGAAACTAGTCTATAGCAGCTACCAGTGTGGTTACGGAGACATTCCTTCACCTTCACAAACCATGCCAACTAATATGTCAGGCAGATGTTGATGAAAGGCAAAGAGAGTTTCAGGTTGTACAGAGAATTTGACCATTTCACATAGACTGAGGCACTTGGAATGTGTGTGCATAAGGTCAGATCAGTTCTCCTTTGATGACAGACTCATACCCTGATTTGCTTCACCCACAAAAAAAGGTCTAAGAGTGCTCTCCCAAAGCTGGCCTTCAGCAAAGCAGCAGAGCAGACACTGTAGAAATTACAGGTCCCCTTTTTATAACAACCCTATTGCTGTGATTAGGACTGATAAAAGGAGACCAAGAGGTTGGAATAGAAAAACTTTATCAACTGGACTTGGGTATTAGACAATGTCCTACTCCTCTTCTTCAGCTTCAGCCACTTCCTGCATTTGATCTGGGCACTAGAATGAGCTGAGATGGGTGTGCTGTCACCATGGTACACTGAGAAACTTAGCAGGGCTTTGGAGTTGGCTCAAGGTCAGACGAATTTTCTGCTGGAGGTTGTGATGCAGTGGAAGTGAGGGATGGGAAGGGTTTGTGCCCTCCTAAGTGGACGTGGACACTGAGCAATGTGGCTTAGGCAGGCTCATATACTGAAAAATTGCTGCTGTCATTATCTTAAATAACTGATGATTAAAACACATTTGAATGTTCCATTGCGATAGAACATTTCACAGGTTTTGTGTTTGTTTTGTTTCAGGCTCCTGATGAGACACAGTGCTATGTGTCTCTGGTTCAGACAGACAACAAAAAAAGAAAAGCAGAGACACAACAATTTGTTGCTTGTGGAAACCACCGGATAAGAGCTCTTCTTCAATTTACTCCTGCTGCCCAATTTATTTCACAAGGGAGTAAATGGTACAGTGTTTGCCCACATGACTGGTAAATAAACAAGGCTTGATCCACTTGCTTTCCTGTAGGAGTCTTTAGTTGTTCACATAGAGACAACAGAATCCATGAGACATGAGCACTTCTCTGATACAGGTATGAGAGACCAGGAACACCCTAGCACAGCTCAAACGTCTTTAAATTCTTCCTGGTATCTGCGGTGTCAGTGCAGTTTCTTACATATAGTTTCTTAATGTACTAATATTGTGATCAAATCAATTTTTTTTAGAGTTCCATTCCTGCAATATCCAAGTACTGGCAGAATAGATGATGATTTTAAAGCCAAACCCACTGCCATTAAGTCAAATTATAAATTGAGATCCTAACTGACTCAAGTTCCTCCAAGAAAGGTTAATTCAAACTGACTGGCAATCATTAATATTCAGTTCTTACTGTTGCATTAGCAGGACCTGGTCATAAATCTATCTAAATCAGAGTCTTCCTGGAAAGTGGACAATGTGCTCTGATGACTAATATCCTGGCTGAAATTTCATGGGAGATTTTGCTAAGTATTTAGGAAATTAAGTTTTTTGATAGTCCTGCACTGAATGCTCATCTACACATGTTGCCATTAAAAAAAAACTAAAAAAGAGAAAAAATCTAATGAATCAATGGCTTCATTACATCAAGGTTGGAGCAAAATATTATTTCTGAGGTTTTTTATGTGGGTGGTTCCTTCTATGATGAAGTAAGGTTAGTTTAGAAAACTGGCTATGCCCAGTGTAAACATAAAGATTGGGGGAAAGCCAGCAAGTATCAGAAAACTGACAATTCCCACTGATACTTGTCATCTCTCTTGCAGCAGATAAATACATCAGGACATTCTGACATGGGAATAGTCTGGCATATTGTTCAGCCCACATGTCCAAGTATATAGGGCTGGTGTCTCAACAACTCCTCATTTTCTGGTTACTGCTAAATGCTGTGTTTGTGGAAAAAAAACCCAAACCAAGAGTTTCTCAGTAGTCTTAATTCTGGTGCTTAGCCCTGATGCAAAAAGATACGGAAAACCTTTTGTTACCATGAATATCAGCTCATTTGGGCAGAAATCTCTTAAAACAATTAAAGTAATTACTCTTAGCCTGAATGAATGTTGAACAGACTTCAGAAAGAGCCTTGGTGTGGGATACAACTGTCTGTTTCTGTCCAGATATATCTCACATCAGGACAACTCCCATTCATGTGTCTTCCCACTATATGAGGTCATTGAGTCAGAACTACAAATAATCTCAGTCCCTGAATCCTCTTAAATTTCAGTATTGCTCATTACAGCACTATTTGCCTTTCTTTCTTTCTTTCTATCTTTCTTTCTCTTTCTCTTTCTTTCTCTCTCTTTCTCTTTCTTTCTCTCTTTCTTTCCTCTCCCTCCTCTTCCATTTGGGGTGAAAAAATATTCTCTTGGTACCCAAGACAAAGTTCAAGGTCCCTGAGGAATGACCCAGCTTTCTGGTCAAGTCCTCTGTTGTCACCATTCCTATTTCCTTCCAAATCCTGCTCAGTTTTGTGTCATCCCTTTGCTCCAGCAATATTTGGCAGTGCCAGTAGTGGCTTCATGTTCATCAGCTGATGAAGACTGGGCGAAGATGAAGGACTGTGGTTAACTAAGTTTCTGCATAATTCATATTGAAAGTATTTGTGGTAGGTTGAACCTGAGTTGATGGACAGATCTTTTAACCAATAGCGCTTTTCGAAATTTCCATATTTAAGCCTGTGGAGACACAGGAAGTTCCTTTTTTCGGTTTGGAGCCTCTCGTGGAGAGGGGGGGAAAGATGGGCTCCGAGGCTCCATTTCTCGGAGCGGCCTCGGGCCTCCCCTCCCCCAGCGTTGGGGCACAGCCCCCGGGTGCCTTCGGGAGAGCCCCTCAGAGCCCCGGGCAGCTGAGGAACAGCCATAAATTGCTGCAATAGCCGAAACCACCGGCGAGGCTTCTGAGTGCTGGTGAACTCCCTTCCCCCCTCCCCCTCTCCACGTGGCCTGCGGAGACCCGGCGGGAGCCGATGGAGCTGAGAGACAACATCAAGCAGCCAGCAGCATAAAGGGAATGGGGCTTTCTCCATCACAAAGCCTGAACATCGAAGACTCTTNTTTTTTTTCTTTTAGTTCTGTTAATAAACTTTTTCATATTCTTTAAGCTTTGAGCCTGCTTTGCATTCCTCCAAATCTCCTATCTCACTGAAGGTGGGAAATGCAAACAAAACCACTACAGTGTAAAAATAAATTCAGCTGCCAAGTGCACTAGACAGAAATTCATCTTTCATTTACATATTTACAAATAACAGGAAGGACTGAATATTAACTCTAAATATAAGAAACTCTCCATCATATGAGGACTTTCAGACTAGTTTTAAGACTAGAAAGTAAAAAAGTTTAAGATGTAGACAATCTTAGCAATTTGGGGGAACATATTTTTTGTACTGATAAACTGGTGCAAAATCTATTCGAAGAGGCCGGCATTTCTGTATAGTTACCACCAGTGTTTCCACTGAAATTCCTAGACTGTGAATCTGCTTGCATTTGTTCAACTGAAACATTCTCCTGCTGAGAACTGTGAAGCTTCATTTCCTTTAAAATTTTCCAGGGACAGGATGGCAGTCTAGGCAGAATGCCCTAAGGGATATCCAGAGGAACTCCAAACAATGCATTTTAAAAAGCATGTCATTATAACTGCAGTTTTACAGATCTTACAAAAAACATTTATTGGGGAAACTTTCTTTTAGCAAATGTGATTGATACTTTGACTATTTTTCTTCTCTTTCAGAATGAGAAAAAATACCAAAACATTTCCAGTGAAGGCTTTTTTTTTCATGAAATACCTCACTATCAGTATAATAAAAAGGTCCAGTTCTTCATTATATGCTACAGAGTGGATTTCAGGAGCAAAATACTATTTTTGCCCACAGTGGATGTTTACATCTTAGTGTTAAAGACTGCTGTTGGCTGTTCTGTTACAGATTTGAGGGGAAAATGGCGACTAAACCATCTGAAATGGCTGACAGGCATGACATGTGATGTCTTCGTATTTGCTACAGAGAAGTTTTCTGTTTATTGCAGGGTCAAGAATCCTCTTTTATGGTGGACATGTCAACCAGGATTCTGGAAAACCTTGTTTAATCACTCACCTATCCCAAGCTGTGACAACTGGAGCAAATTATTTATGTGGAAATTCACCCTCACCTCATTTTAGCATCTTCCTGAGGTGCCTGTGATGGAAGACTTGATATTCTGTGTCAACCCTGTAGGCAACAGTAAGAGACAAAGGGGATTCAGGAGGAACCTGAACCCAGTTAAAATCAGATTTTGGGATGTACCTGCATCTCTCTGTTGCCCCCTCTGCTGTCCACTTAAAAGAGCAAATCTAGCCCTTTATATCTTGGTTTTCCACATGCAGAAGGAAAGCACTGCCATTCTTTCATGTGTTCTACTATTATTGGTTGTTTCCCCAGGTTTTTGTAACTCAATGCTCCTGTCTCTGAACTTAGGCAGCAATTTGCCTTATGGAAATACCTGAAAACAAGAAAAAGGCATGTTCATGTGATTAACATTAATCTCTAAGTCATACCATTAGAACTACTAGGAGAAATCTCAAAAATATTCAGTTGGAACCACTGGCTGCCTAAGCAAAATCTAATGCTCTCCATTCTCTTTAGTCTGGAAAGCCACCCCTTTGCATTTATTTACACATCCATGTTAAACTGATTGCCCTTCCTCTGTGCAGCTCAGGAATTATATTCATCATCTGATCCTGATGGTAGATCTGTGCACTGCCAGCAATGACATCGGTTACTTCAGTGCTTCTGTTAATGATAAATTTAGCCAGCTAAAAGGATGAGGTATGTGCCTTCAGGTTGATGCTAAATTGAAATTACCACTTAGCCTGCGATGAATTGCCTACGTTTTTATTAATAGGCTAAATTCCAGATCTGACCTTTCCAAAACTGCTGAATTACTAAATCCTGGGACAGGCATCAGAGTTCCTCTTACAAGGAGAAGTGTATTATGCAAACATGTAAGGTCACCTAGAGAAGAGCCCAGCTCTGAGTACCAGTAACCTGTACACACAGGTGTTAGCCAAGGTGCAGTGTTGATCCCTAGCTGTGGTTTACAGCTGCAGGATAATGCTCCTCCACTTCCTTATCCTTCTGGGAGTGTAACATGTCTGCACTGTCTTTTCTACCTTCATCACCTGAATTAGCACTGCTTTCCATTTCTAGAACCCCCCACTGTAAGCTCTGCACTGCTACACTCAGAACACAGGAATACCCATCCTGGTTGGTCTCTGCTAAATGATGCTGAGCTGTGGATGTATCCTCAGTCAGGTCAGAGGTCTTTGCTTGCTGCTTCCAGCCCCCAGAAAACAAATTAAAGCACTTATTCTGTCCATAGTTTACATATTGTGTAAAATTCACAGAACCATGAAATGGCTGAGGTTGGAAGACACCTCTGGAGGTCACCTCCTCCAGCCCCTGCTCAGGGCTTGGTCAGCTCCAAGCACTGCTTGGGGCTGTGTTCAGTGGGGTTTTGGGCATCCAAGGATGGAGACTCCACAGGATCTCTGGGTAACCTTCATTGCCCTCACGGTAAAAGCTTTTTCCTTACATTTTTGTGAAAAATGGGTGACTTTTAACATTTCTATTTAAGAGAAGGCACTCTAAGCACAGCTTCCCATTCTAGTGCTTCCCTGCAGAGATGCTGTTCAAGGGCTGAGTATTTTCTTACACAATAAATAAAAGACAAAGAATAAGAAATGGCCAATGAATTAATGGATTATTAACCACTTCCATTAACTAGTGAGGTTGGTATGGCCTGTATGACTGCTGTATTCAGTTAAAAAGAGTTGGATTTTGCTCTGGTTCTGATGTGGTCTGGAATTAAGGTGGTGTGAAACCACAAAACAATATAGCTGGGTGAATTCTCTGGTAAAAATAAACACCTATATCCCACATGGCATCTTGCATTCATCCAGTTTCAGCCACAAGTGGAGAACTCTGGAGATAAACAAATATTGGATGACTACTTGCAATATTTGCTAAATCTTAAGGAAGCTGCAATGTGTCCGTGATGAAACTGGAAATGCAGGTGAAGGTAAATGCTTGTAATCCTGCTGGTGTGAGCTGAAAAATAAACTGTTTCCTAAAGAGGGGTGAAAGTCCCCAGAAAAATAAAAACTTCACTGTCCTTGGCACAGAGAAAGGGATTGCATAAAAACCAGCAGTGGACAAGGCTTAATTTTCATTTTTTACTTTACCAAAAATGGAGGACTTTACAAAAAATAAATTAAAAATTTGTATAATGAGTTGGAGTTAAAAATACAGCAGTAATAAATAAGGAAAGTCTGAGGTGCCCAGCTGTAGCTAAACACACTGGGGTGAGTTGGCTGCATGATGTAGAGCAATCACTTCAGGCCTTGTTATGTGAAAGTTTTAGGTAAAATACATTAAGATTATCTGAGAAGTTTTTTCTGGGTAAGAAAGCACAGTCCCCTTTCAGAGTGGTGTGGTGTTGGCTGCAGAAGACAAGGTTCCAAGGCAAAAGGAAGAAAAGATGAGCCAGGAAAAGTGTCAAGTGAAGGAGGGAGGCTGGTGAGGAAGGAGTGAAGAGCTGCAGCATTTTGCACTAAGGGAGGTGCAGCACCAAGGATGCTCTTTATCCCAGAGTGGGATGGACCAGGGACCTGAGACCACCCAGGGGTCAGCAGAATCCTGGGGTATCTGGGCTGGGAAACCTCCAGCTGCCTTCGCAGTTTCTCCACCCAAAAATGATGAGAGAAATGTGTAACTGTATTGTTGCATGGAAAGTAAAGGCTAGCCAGTTAGTTTGTCATTTTTCTTTCTTTCTCTTCATTTTCTCTCTTCCCTCAGGATGATACTCTACTTTTAAGAGTCTGAAGGAAGGAAATATCACTCACTGTCTATGCAGAGACTTGAGATTTTCTACATATTTAAGTGCAGGCTCGGGGTAGTGTTTATTATCCACCCCTAGAAACTGAACCCAGCCCTGAGCGCTGCCCTCAGT
This sequence comes from Aleadryas rufinucha, assembly GCA_013397815.1. NCBI lineage: Eukaryota > Metazoa > Chordata > Aves > Passeriformes > Aleadryas > Aleadryas rufinucha. The sequence goes on from VZTH01012678.1 coordinate 648,855, forward strand.
GCTTAGCAGAAAGGGTACATCCCACCAAACTGATGATTCCTCATGCATCAGTCTCCAAATTTATGTGTCAGTCAGGGATAGAGCTAGTGACCCGGTTTATCAAGAAAACTTCATTTTTTTTCTTGTTGCCAGAACCCATGAAGCGAGACGGACCAACACAGCTCATGAAATCACATGCAATCCAAAATAAATTTTTCCAAAATGGAAAATTTTTACCAAAATTCTCAGTTTTCATTTCAACATTTCCAGGAGTCTTTAGAAAAGTGAAAACAAGCATCAAAAAGGAAAAGCCAAAGTTTTTCTTTGTACAACTTGATGCCAAGTCAGTGCTTCAGCAATTGAGGCGGGATAAGATCGATTATTTCCATTTCACTGCACTCGGCTGACATCACTGGGGGTGCAATGCCAAACAATCCCAAGCTACATTTTCATCAGCAATTCACTATGATTCATTGGTCGCTGCCTCTAGACACTGTGTTTTGTTCCTCAGATTTATTTTAGAAAAGATGATGCTAATTCTGGCTGGATAAGGACTCACTAAATAATGCTGGGCTTTGCCATAACCTGTAGCCATTATTCTGGCTGTACTTTCGATATGTGAAACCAGCTCATGGTGAGTGTACAGGAAAATGCTGCTGAGCTCAGTCTGCAGCAGGATGGGAATACACTGAAGAAACTGAGACCATCCTGGTTTTTTGCAGCCTCATCTGTCCAGGCTTGGATTTGTAAAAGCTGAAAACAGTTGAGAATTCACATGATTTCTGTGAATTCTGTATTTTCTGTCCGAAGTGCTCACCCCGGATGTCCGATGTGCTGCAGCCTTATCTCTGTAGGGAGCTGATTTCCCTAAGTTCTGCATGTCCCATGCCAACATTTCCTCTCCTTCCACAGCTCCCAGGTTCATTTTGGTATCTGGCATGGCTGCAGCTCTAGATGCAATGATGGGTTACTCAGATACCTCCAACCCTACAGCCTATTCCTGTAATTTTTCCTTGCCAGTCTCCTTTGCAGACACATCCCCAGGTCACCCTGCTCATGAAATCTCCTTTTGGCGTTACCTGAGACCCCACAGCTCCACCTGCCTCATCCCTGCTCTTACACTCCTGGGTTATGCCCTACATAACCAGGCAGTGCAGACCGACAGAAGCAGATGCACAGAGTGACACAGTTGGTGCTGAGGATGCAACAATCTCCACATTTCAGAGGGTTTTGCCTTAGCCCAGGTCCAGCCTGGTCCAAGGGACTGCAAGTGTTTGGATCATGCTAGCAGTATCTTGGAACTGCATTTTCTTGTTCAGTTTCAGACATAAGAAATCCCGTTTGGGCTCTCTCATTCCCTAGAAGCCTCCCCAACACTCCTTTCTGAGAGAAGAATCAAGACTGAAACAAAGCCTTGTTCCTCTATGCAAACACTGCAGTATTTGTGCTATTTTTTAACTAGAGGGAAGCAAAAATTTGTCAGTTTATTCCTCAGTAAGGAGAGACCTGAGTGTGCTGTAAAGAAGCTGTATTTGCTATTGAAAGCCCTGTATTTGTCATAAGGCTCTTATTCTCATTAAGGTAGGAGCTGCAGCTCATTGGAAAAGGCTCTTGATGCAAACACTCCAGACAGGGCTGTCCCCAGATCAAATGATATTTGTCATGAGGACAGTTGTGCAAAGATTCACAGTGAGGAAAAAAAATGCATCAGAAGATAGCTTACAAGGTCTCCTTTCAAGGGCAAATAATTAGGCAGAATTGTGCAGTTTGGCTTTATGTAAGACTCATTCTCTAGTCTCTATTCTTATTACAAACCAGAGGTCTTTGAAAGGGGGGAAAGGGAATTTAATAAGCAGTTTCTGCAGTTCCTGCCACAGGAAGGAAACTTTGGCATAGGAAAGCACACACTATTCCTTCCATATTTTCATATCACATGCAAATTTTACTGAGGAATATGATCCTGTGCTGAGTGAGAAATAGATACCCCCAGTTGTGTAGCAAAATGATAACATTTTATTTCTGACATGAGACACTGTATTAGGAGAAAGGAGAACAGCTGAGGCACACAGATAGAACAATGCTGCTCATCAATAAGTCAGTGAAACACAAGAAAGTGGGAGAGTGTCCTTGAAGCAGAACTTGATGGGCTGTGCTCCTTGTCCTGGCAATGGCTCCCTGAAGTGGAGTCCTTCTCACAACCCATGAGCAGGAGACAGCAACCGTACAAAGAATTTGAACAGGTTTTTATCATCATTGGTGGGGGCACCTCAAGATGTGATTTATCTTATCCAAAGAGCCAAGGGCTCATTCCCAGGGGCAGGAGTTTTGCACTGCAGGCCCCAGAAGAAGGGTGAATGTCCCATTTGAAGCCGCTGTCCCACATCGGAGGGGTGATGTTAGGACAGATTCCCCTCACCTCCAGAGGCAAGGGGGATGTAGGCACTGCACAAAACCTTAAGAATCATCCAGCACTTGTCTTTGGTCCTAATCTGTGAAGCCTCTTTCTCTGTTTGTTTGTTTGATGAGGCTCATTAGGGGCTAGTTGAAGGCTGCCAGCTCAGACTGCTGAGCAGGCTCTCAGCTGCGCTGAAGAGGCTCCGTTCCAGCCAGCGCTCCACGCACACACCGAGGCCGGATGTTTGCTTCCTTTCATGATGAGTTTCTTTGTCTACTTGATTGTGGACTTGATTTTTACGAGTGCTATAAAAAAATCCAACATTCTTAGTCTCAGCTGGATTCTTGCAGCTGTGGGTAGAGGAGGAGGCAGGGAAGCAAAGGCTCCATGTTTTCAAGAGCCAAAAGCTCCTAATCCATATTTTGTGCTGATTGCTGTCTGATACTTAAGGAAGGAGTTAATTAAGGTTCCAACTCCATTCTCTTCCTTCTACAATACTGAACAGCTATTTTTATTTGTGGTCTACCTGTTTAGTGTCCCATTTGTGCTTGAAATAAGGACACACCTCATTGTCTTTCCCAATAGGAAGCCAAGGACTCTTTCTTTTGGTACTCAAAAATAAAAAGGTTTAACTTTAGGGTTATAATGTCAAGTGCTTGAAGGGCAAGGAATATATGGAGTCCAGTATCCAGTCCCCTTTAGAGGCAGTAGGTGCATCCACATGCACACAGTATTACAATGCAGAAGGAAAATTTATGTGGACATGTATATTCAGGTGCCTTCACTCCTCACAGCAGTTTCCCCGAAGCAAAAGGATGCCAAAATTTGGCTGCAGCTTTGAATTATAGAGGACATAATTTCCCTGGTGGGAAATTATGACCCTTTCTCTTCAGCCTCCTCCTTTCTCTCCTGCATCCTCTCCACCATCTTTTGTAGAGCTTCTAATTTCTGGCTTATTCTCCAGCTGTCTTTCTATTTCTGTTCATCCTCCTCCTTGCAGACCTTCACCTGCCCTTCTGTCCCACCCTTTACTTTGCATCTCACTCCCAGCTGCCATTCCTCCCATTCTGTGTTGGATCCAGGCTTCCTTCTCCACTCTCCTCTCTGTCAGGCTGCCAGCTGCAGGAAGCACTAAAAGCACAGGAGAGGCAACTTCATCTTCTCAGTGCTGGAGCTCATCACGTGCAGAGCCCCTGAAGGAGCAGTAACCACAGGTGGAAGTGGTGCTTTGCTCTAAGGTACTCTGTACAGAGCAGGTTCAATCTGCAGATAGGGACAACCCCTGCAGCAGGCCCAAACATCCTTTGCCACAAAAAATTGCAGCTTTAAATCAACCCTAATAAAGAAGATCATCCTAATAAGAACTGGAAGTTTAAACCATGGCTGATTTGGCTTGGATTTTCATGGGAAGGATAAAAAGTGTATTCACAGTGTTAGATAGGATCCCTCCCAAAATCACACACACCCCAAATTTTGAATCCTGCAAGAATTCTCGGAGAAACTGTTGTTACCTTTGGTTGGGTTTCTTTTTATTTTTTTTTTTTATTTTTTTGTTTGTTTGTTTTGTTTTTTGGTAGGAAAAATCCTGTATTACTCTCTCTACTTTGGAAACACTTGAATTATTTTTACTGAGCCTTCTGTAGAAAAATCAGCTTGAGGGTCACACTTTTTCAGGCATGGGGAAATATCAGCAGAAACCAGCAGTTCTGGCAATCCTTTTAGCACTGGAAAAGCAAGTGCCTTTTTCAGCAGGCAGTGGCTGTGGCTCCCTGAATGCCTTGCCACAAGGTACAACAAAACCCTGATTTCCCTGAAAGCATCTGACTCTTCACATATAAACAACTTTTTCTAAAAATTAAACTTGTATCTGTATCTTGCTCATGTAAGAAAATGAGAAAAGCCTTGCTCAGAGAAGATGGGCCCAAACCTTCTGAACCCCTTTGGAGAAGACAGGTAACTCTGGTATAGCTGGTCCCACCTGACTTGGAGGAGCAAAGAAACTATAACTTCTCTGATATTTGGATTTCATTATGTGGCAGCTGGTAGAGTCCTCTGAAATGAGTTTTTCCTAGAAATATAATAAAGTAAAACTGGAACATAAATAGAAACCATGAAAAATTATAAATCTGAAGGCATTGAAAGTGCCAATATATTAAATTTTCAATTTAATCAAAGTCATGGGTCATTTAATGCAATATGAAGAAAAAATATTGAGAAATGAAATCATGGCAGTTTCTTATGCTGCAGTTTGTCTAAAAGACTCCAATTATATTGACTTTCTGTAGATCTCAACTTGCTTTAAGCAAGCTGACCCAGCCAATCTAAGGCTTGTGGGGTTGTTTGGTCACTGTTTAAAAAACCCCAACAGTTAATAGAGGTGTTTGGCTGTGCTTACAGTGTGTGTGGAGTCCAAAGTTGTGTATGGCTCCCAGGAATAAACTTCCTTTGGCATGACCTGAATCTAAACCCCATTAAACTCAATATATTTCGGCCGATTTTGGTATCTGTAGTATTGGCTGTAAGTGAATTAAGCTCTGAGCATTGTAACAGCAAATGTTTGACCCCAAGGTTAAGGCATGGGGGTCTTGTGAGCACTCATGAAATGCTTGGGATCAGGAATGGGATTCACTCTTCTGATTCCCCCCACTTTACACTTTGTTGCCAGGTCTCCTGCACAAAAGTGCTCAGAAACTTGAAATCATATTTTGATGCTGTGGTAGGAAATAGGGAAAAGTATAAACTTTCTGTAAGACCTAACTACTAGTCATGGAAAAAAAATGGAGAATAAAGTTGATGGTTCATGAGTTTTGACTCTGCTAAACTGGAACACAGATGCATCTGGATTTTAAATGGGGAGGATGTACAAAAGATTACTCCTGGCACATGTGATATTCCTTATATTTATAGTCATAAAAAAGAATACATTATCATAGAATTGTTTGTGTTGGAAGGGAACATTTAATTCCAATCCCCTGCCATGGGCAGGGACAACTTCCACTAGACCAGAATGCTCCAACCTGACCTTAAATACCTCCAGGGATGGGGCATTCACAGGTTGTGCTTTTTGTTTGTTTCCCCCCAACAGCAGCATTCAAACCACCTCCCTTCAGCGTTTGTTCCATGTCTGCCTGGGGCAAGCCACACTCGCACCCTGCACAGAAGTTCTGTGTGGAGGCAGCTGCCTGCAGAAGCCTTTGCTCCAGCTTTCTCTGGGCTTTGTTTTCCACTTAAATGGGAAAGTCTTGTATCTGCTTACTTCATCTAAAGCCAAGCTCAGAATGCATTTGATTCTGCCTGCTATCAGGGTAACTACTGTGGCTCTGAGGCTGTCGCATCAGAAATCACCCATCCACACTGCTGATCCCTTGCACTGATGGAGAGTAATACATACTTCTTTCCCATGTGTTCAACCTAACCATAGGCTTGCTGTTTCTGAGCAATCAATGAAACACAGATGATAGATAACTCTTTTCTGTTTCATTATTTTCCAGGTTTATCTCTGCAAGCCTGGCTGCACGCTGTAAATGGCAAACACAGCTACAGTACTAGGCAGCAGTGGAATGTGATGGTTCTGTCCTCCACCATATAATTTAAAACCTGCTTTCACCCTTGGCAAATCTCTCAATTAAAATCCCAATCACAGCTTTTCTTGGGCTTTTGGATATCATAAGCCCAAGGGGAGAAACATAGTTTTCTACTAAAAAAATCAGGTGGTGCTTCATCTCTACCCAATATATTAGTCATGCAGAAAAAAATGCATTAAAAGAAACTCGTGTTTCTTAGAACAAGGTAATTCAGAGCTTGCAAAGCTGCCAGTCTGTATTTTCAGTTCAATGGGATAAAGGAACTGGGCATGTAAAAATAATTTTCTTGCAAATTGTACCAGGATCACTTTCAAAAGCTAAATAATTACAATTACAATGACATTATTTTCAGGCCTTTAAGGAAAAAAATGAGGTTATGTAAGAATGAAGTGCAAGAGAAATATTCATTCTTTCATATTTTTGAACATTTGGATATGATTTGTCACTGTGTTTACATTTAGATGCTTTGTGGATCAAGGCATGCTGTAGGAATTAGGTTTCACTTATATGAAAATTCAGGAAAGATATTAATTTTGTTCTGTAGCCTTTTTTAAGCCTGGGTTTCAACATTCTACATCAACTGCCACGCTGAGACGAGTTAGGTGAACATCTGCCAGTAGCACCACAAGCAGTATTGGTGATTACGAGTAGTAACTGGAATTGGAAGATTTGCTGAAAATTATGAGGTTAAATAGCAACAAAAAACCAAAACATAACAAAAAAAGGAGTTATTTTCATCTGTCCTATTTTCTTAGGCATTCACATTTGCAAACTTTTCCATGCATCAGTTAGAGGTGGAAAAAAGGTTTCTCATGTGTTAAAAAAGAGAAGTTGAGTTTCCCATGTTCCAGGAGCTGGGACTGCTGAAAGGACGACAGAATAAATTCTGGGAATTGCAATGTTCTGTAACAGAAATAGTTGGTGAGAGTTGAAATAACATCACGTTCTTTTTACTGCATAACTTTGATATTTAAATTATCTTGCTGCATTCCCTTTCTCTGAAAACTGAACCTTATGTAATTGAAAAACAATCATCTAATATCATAATAGACTTTTATCATAGCCATTAGCCAGCACCTCCAGTGGAAATAAATGCCTATTATTAGTCCAATCTATCACAAGATCTTGCAGCATTTAGGACATTCCCTTGGGTCATCATTGCACACACCTCCTATAATGAATCTTAAATTGTGACAAATATTATTGTTTTCCTGTGGATGTCCCCTCTCTTCCATATTTGTTTGTCTTCCAAAACATAGCAGATTTTTTTATACAGCAGGGAAAATGGTGGTTAATGAATGATAAAAACCCATCATTTATTCTATTAAAGCCCAGTTCTTGTTTCCTGTTTCAGTGTGGTTTAGACCTTGTTGATGCAGAGACAGTATGATAAATACTTTATGAGCAGGATCCAGCAAACACACAGTGGTAGGATGCTGCCATGATTAAAGGAGGTGTTTAAACTTAGAGATAGATTCTGAGTCCAGCTGCCTTAAAGCAATGCTTACTCACGCTGGATCAGGATTTCCAGAAGCCCTGGGTAGCCCTGGCATGTGCACCCTTCTCCTTTCCTCCACTTTCCCCCCAACAAGGTGTCTCAGATTCCCTCCTGTTTCTCCTTAAAGGTCAGCTGGTCAGCAGCAGAAGCCCCTGGCAGTGCCCTCTTTGCCTGAGCTGCAGCCCCCAGCCTGCAACCCGCCAGCAACAAAAGGACATTTGCCAAAGACCTCTGTGCAAGTTATTCCCGCCAGGAAAATCCCCTGCAACTCCAGCTGCATCCAATTCCTCACAGTTAGAGCAGAAATTTAGCATCCCTCCCACCCTGCTTCCTTCAAGATCTTCCCACCAGGTCCAGCAAAGACATTATGACACCTGGCACAGGGAAAGGCTGGCTGCCTCCTCCCTGCCCAGCAGGACCCTCCTGCCAACCACCCTTCAGAGAATTACTGCTAATTGCAGCAAAGAGCTTCCTGCTCAGAATCCTGCCACTAAACAGACCTCCCTGAGCACTGCAATCCTGTCACCTGGCAGTAAACCCACCTCTCCCTCCTGGCATCACCAGCTGACAAAATGGAATAAGGACACATAAGGCAAGAAGTGCATTTAAAGCAGGTTTTGTAAAAGTAAATCCCTTCCCTGATAAAGATGTGGTGGCATCACAATTGTGGTATTGGTGAGTAGGAGGATATCTACTTTGGAAAACATGGTGACCATTCCAATATCAGGATGTTAGGAAGAAATTTTTCACTGTGAGCATGGTAAGACACTGAAACAGGTTTTCCAGAGAAGCTGTATATGCCCCATCCCAGGGAGTATTCGTGGCCGGATTGAATGGAGCTCTAAGCAACCCAGGATAGTAGAAGATGTCTCTGCCCATGGCAGTAGAATTGGAAATGGATGGTCTTTAAGGTCCCTTCCAACGTAAACCCATTCTATGATTCTGTCATTTTATAAGAAAAAATTTCTCCAGGCCAAGCAAAACCAATTCTATGCCAAGTCAAGCGACAGGATAACTCTCAGTTGCTGAGAAATATGGACCAGTGGGTGAAGATAGTGCATTCCCTTGCCCTCAGTGTATTACTGAGTGCCTGCTTTGTGGGTTGAGCTTGGTGGGTTAAAAAGGAACTCACATGTTGCCTCACAGAATGAGAATTAATTCTTAATGCACTTGCACATTATGCAAGAGTGAAGGCAAGTGGCAAACTAGTGGAAGCAAAATCCATTTTGTTATGACTCAGTTGGTAGGAGCAGGCTGGGGGTCAGCCAGAGGTTAAAGATGGATTTGCCTCTTTAATGTGTTCAGCCTCGGTGGTGGGGCTGGATCAGGAGCCATTCACTTCATGCTCTGCGGTGCCTGCCCTGCTGCAGGCTCTCTCCTCCTCCTCCTCCTCCTCCTGCTTTCCGTGCTCCTCATGCTCTCCCAACCCACCCAGCACCATCCCCTGAGCACATTCAGTGGCTCCTAAGGAAAAGCACAATCTCATTTTCCTTTTCCTGCTGGTTTTGCTGTTTATTTGATGTTCAGCAGTGAGGAGAAGGCCAAGGGGCAAACTCCTTCCTTGCTGCTGGCTCACAACCCTTTAGGGAAGCCCAGTGCAATATCAGAGACCAAATCCCATTGGCACAGCAGCCAGGCTCAAAAACCCTGCCTGGGCATGGCTGTTTCCCTTCTCTCTGTGTGCCTTAGGTGCACTCAGGTGTGTTCCTGCACAGCCCTCCAACATTCCCAGAGGAACCCCAGGCACAGCGACTGAATACAACATTGAACTGCTAATAAAGCTGCTTCTGCTCAGAAACCTCCCTGTTCCCTCCCCTTTCCATGCTGGCTCCGAAGCCCTGACTGCAGAGGGTGAATATAGAAAAATGTAAACAAGTCTGTGAGCAATTTTTATAGTGCCTTAAGTGCTGGAAGTGTCATCGACTGATCCGATGCTCTCGGAGGGTAATTTTTGTCTTACAAGAACGCCATTCTTACACTTTCTTTCTTTTTCTACAACATTTATATGACTCAATTTTCTGCAACAGCACCTTAATTCAGCCAATTTAAACATTAACTTCTAGACAGGGTCGAATTATTTGCAGATGAAATAACACATAAATTGCATTAGTTTTTTAGAAGTCAGTGTGGATCCCAAATGATACTTTTGTTCTAACAGGAATGTCAATGCTTACTAAAAAGGTGAGTAGCCAGTAATAAAAATTAGCAAAATCTTAGGAGAACACTACTACTGGTTTCTTAATTGTTTTCTCTAGTAAAAAAAGTGCATGCCCATCATGGTGTCAGATGCCCAATATGCTCTACCCTTAGGAAAGACACAAGGACAATTAGTGGCTAAGTCAATGTTTCGTTACCATGTGTCAAAACAAGCAATTATGGTTTAAAGTAATTCTTTAATGGAATATCGGACTTCCAGATACTGTCAGAACAAAAAAGGCAGAAAAATAAAGTGGAAATAAAAGCTAATTGAAAAAAAATGAGAAGGGATATTTATATACTTTGAGGGAGGGAAAAAAGGCCAGGAAAATACAAAGTAGACTGAGGATTTTGTGTCAGGTCTACATGGCTCATATTTGGTAACTGAGAGCTTATTCTCCATTATCACTCTGTAGTCCAGCAAAAGGCTAGATTTTCACTTCAAGCAATTAAATTAATCCTCCCCCTTTTTTTTCCGCACTTGTTCTTTGTTTCCTTAACTGCACAATGTCATTAATTGGTATCAACCCAAATTGCTTGTATCAGCTCATTCATCTGTAAAGGCCACCAGCTTTCAATCCAATTCCTCTTCATTCACTGTCCTGGTGCAGTTATCTTTCAAGAATACACATTAATTTGTGCTCAGCTAATGTTTGGTTTTTGAAATATGTTTGGATGTGTGTGCAGTGTCAATATTTGATGAATTTAATCAGGAAATGCAAAGGTGGATTTACTGCCTGAATCATTAGACTTAGAGATTTTTTATTCATTAGGCATTTGTACCCATACCACCTTTTAAAAAACACTTTTTCACCACATAGAGGTGATATAACATTGCTGGCAGGACCATTTTATTTATTTCAACACTTTAGCTAAGTCTGATGCTTCAACATCAGTTAAATTCCTTGATCCAAAGCCATCAGGCCCATGGAATTTATAATCAGCTATCCCTACCCTCTTTAACCTCCTTATCTCCCAAATACATTGTTCACAGCTAAGGGGTTTTTATTCTTTAAAACAAGGTGCTATAAAAAAAGGATCCCACTTTTATTTTTTTTTAATTTGGCTTCCATTAGGGTAAAGCTCAGCCAGGCACAGATAATGCTCAAACTACTTGAAATCTTGGAAGTTGTTTTGTTTAAATTCTTAGAGCCTCTTAAATAGCTCAGCCTGCTTTAAATGTTTAGAGTAATTTAAACCTCCTATAGGCTCATGACTGAAACAGGCACATGTGTGCACTATTCATGGCATTTGTTCAAGGTCATTGCAAAAATTCACTTATTCTTTTTTTCCACATCTTTTGGCTCAAGTCCCTTGTCAAACAAAAACCCCAGAGTAAAGTGATTAGAGGAACATGAGTAGAAACATGGTGAATACCGCTTAAAATTCTTGAATCCATTAGTGTCTCACTTTAAAGAGCTGTATCTTGGACATGCAATAAAAAAAGTCTGAGATCAGTAAAGAATTGTGTCTCATAAGTCTCTGCATCTGGTGGAAGGGGTCCCTGCCCATAACAGAGGGGTTGGAACTAAACGATCTGTAATGCCCCTTCCAATCCAAACCATTCTGTAATTCTGTGATTCTATGACCTGAAAATCCTTTCTGTGTACAAAAAAAAAAAAAATTAAAAAACCAAAAAAAAACGGAAAAAAAAAGAACAAGATCATAACTTTCAAGTTTGAAACTTCTCTTTTCAAAAAATACAGCTTTGAGCTGAAAATTTCTTGCCAGAACTTGTAGGGAAACCTGAAGGGAAACTGCCAGAACTTTGCCAGAACTCTAGGATGACCCTGCTTGAGCAGAGATGTTGGACCAGTGACTCACTGTGTTCCCTTCCATCCTTACCCATCCTGTGATTCTGTGATACTGTGAATTTGTAGTCAGAATCTAAATTCTCAGGATTCCTTTCAAGCTGCTTTGTTCCTTTAAGAAAGCCTTGGCCTTCAAGTTAAAATCCAGTACAGGGAATTTAAATCTGAATAGAATTTGCTGAAAGATGGCAGAAACAACAGCAATCCTGAAACAGTAGGGTTTAATGAGAGGGTTTGCTAGGAGACTCCAAATCCTGCAGATGATTGGTGCGTAACAGAGGGCATGTTCAGAAAATACTCTTCCATGTAATTTTATCATTTGTTCTGTTTATCTAAACAATGTAGCTAATCTTAGCAGCTCATATGGTCTCTATGAATTGGTATCTTGCACCTTCAAAATATCAGCAAGCCATCAGATTTGAAGCCAAAGAGCAAATATAAATACATCAGATGTAAATATTTCTGTCCATAACAATTTCAGGGCACCCCATGCCATGGGCTAAGAGCATTTGTGAGTGGAGGTCAAATTGAGTGGCAGCTGCAGTTCTTGCAAGACATCTCCCTGCTTCCAGCTTTCAGTCTGGGATGGGACTGACCTTGTTCCTGTTTTGAAGAATGTATGCTAGCTGACTGCTGCTATGCAGATGATGGCTGAAAGGAGGACGAGGAATAAGTAGGAAAAAGAACAGAGGACAGAAAAAGAGAAATGCGCAGTTATTCTGTTCCTTGCTTTCCTCCTACATGCAAAGAGCAGCAGGGGAGCAGTAACAAAACATCTTTGTCTTCTTGAAGAAATAGCACCAAAACCTTTGCAGATGTTCCCGAACTAAGGGGTGGTGCAGTCTCTGAAAAAATCTTGATAAATCAAGGAATTCCTTCTTCAAAGATACATGCACAACACTTTTTTATTTCAGTTTTAATTTCTTCTCTGAAGCCCTGGGATCCTGACTTCTTTTGAGGGTGTTTCTCTTGGTGATCCCTTTTTATTCTTCCTGCCTACAGAGTGTCTATCACCATGGGGGACCTTAGTGCATCCCTCAGACTAAGCAGAACTCACCTACGAGACCCCTCGGCACTGGTGGGTCCTGGTGTGTGACAGCATTGACAGCTGAGGTGGTGCTTGGGACTTGGCACTAAATATTAAATAATATTTAATTTATTAATGCAGATATAACTACAGAGCCCAACTTTGACAGCTACAGCCAGCAGCTCACCCTGGCTGGTGACACCCGTGGCCTGTGAGCAAGGTGCGATGCTCCCACACTTAACGGTGTCGTTATCAGTGATCCCCCATGGCCCTCGTGTACTCAGCCACTCAAACCCCTCTGCCAGCAGCAGGAGCCCTCCTGGACTCCCATGAGCTTGCCAACTCCCACAAGCAGAAAGCTGTTTTATAAACTGCAAATCAGCAGTGGAGATTGCAGTCACAGTTTATCTGCGCTGCCTCAAATGTGTCACTCGCTGGGCTTTAGCAAGTGAACACCTCACATGGCTCAGTGAAAGTCAGCCAAACGTTCCCTGGTGGTGTTTAAGGGCTGGGTGGGCTCTGGGCAAACTGGGCCAGTGGAAAATGTCCCTGCCCATGGCAGGGAGTTGGAACTGGATGGTCTTTAAGGTCCCTTCCAACTCAAACCATTCCACAATAAACCTGACTGTTTCATACCAATAAAGCCAGGACAAGCTCTTCTTTTCCTCTCTCCCTCCCTCTCCTTGGAACTCTTGAAAAATATTTAAACATTATTTAAATGTAAAATAATTCAAGTCCCTCAGAGCAGCAATTCCTTGCCAAACTTCCAGCAATTCTCAGAGCCAAACTGCGGCACCTTCCGAGGCGGTGCTTCCACCATGGGGAAAGGCATCCCAGCAGGATGGGACATCTCCATGGCATCAGGCCATGGCTCTGGTCTGCCCCTCAAGAGCCCTCAGCAGAGAAACAAACAAGCCAGAGACCCAGCCAGGCTTTGGAGAGTTTGCTTTTCATTTTTCTTCTGTTAGGGTGACAGGAGCAAAGAACAATTACAGCATTTTTAGTCCAGCTGACAAATTACATGTTAGCTCAATTTAGCTCAAGCACAATTTCCCAATCAAAGTCAAATCAAAACAACCAAACAGGCTTATGTTTTCTAAAATTCATTAATCCTGTTTGTCTTTTTCACCTCTATAGTTTACTATTATTATACCATGTCCTCAACCAAAGAAAAGAGCATGAGAGTTTTGGTTTTGTTTTCTGGTTGTATTGGGTTTTTTTCCTCCTCAAAGGTGTCTACATTGCAAGGTTACAAATACTTAATTAGAGAATGGAAATTCCACTGACTGACCAAATGCAATTAAGCTACCCAGCTCATTTGAAAGCTGGATGTGAATTTAAATAAGGCTCAGCTTTGTGGAAGCTGCCTCCCTCTGATGGACATTTTTGGTTTGGATTAAAAGAAAAAGAGCCTAATTTCTTACTAATTTCTTGCTAATTTCTTATTAATTTCTTTCACTCATCTCTGCTATTAATAAAGATATCCATTCACTTTCATTGACAAATTGCAGGGATGTTTTGTTTTTGGTTTTTTTTTTCAAAAGCTAAAGAATGCCAAAAAATGTCACAGAAAATGAAGGAAGAGAGGTAGGCACTAACACGTGGTTTGCTCAAAATCTGGCATTGATTCCCCAGGGAGCAAGATCCAGAATAACCATCTGTGTGAGTGGGGAGATGCCTCGAGCTAATCATTGTATGATACCACATGGAAAAGTGTCTTTGAACTCCCAGATTGTTCCAGTTCTTAGACGCTCGAGGCAGGAAAACAGATCCGTGGGATGCCACACCTGGAGCTGTCTGCTGGAGGTGGGAATTGTATCCATAATTTAAAAGAATTAATCTCAAAGAAAACTTCAGGTTTTCTCTACAAAGAAATATGCAGTAAAGGCTGTTTTAGTTATAATAATCATGTGTAGGCGATTCCTATTATTCTAGTTTTATAGATGAGGTGAAAAACTGCCCTAGATTTAGGTGCCCAAAATTATTTCTGACTTTTATTTCATTAACGTATTATTTTTATGTATTTATAATGTCGTGACTTTTCTTTTGTTTCCTGTGAAACACTTTGAGGATTTAGAACTCCCCATTTCCCACCTGGTAGGAAATTCTGTCTCATAGATTTTGAGCTCTTTTACCCTATTTTCTGAAGTTATGGGCCTTCTGAAACCTGTTTGATGGGAGAAATGAGGACAGGGCTAGCCTGAATCTAAGTTTTCCATTTCTGGAGGAAGACCTTATTTAATTTTCAGGTAGAACTTAGAGGAATTTAAAAAATATATAAAGAATCACCACTTGACTTTTGTGAACAGCTTAACCATGAAGCTGTGAGTAGACTTGCTCATTTGGATGTTTTGTTGACCAACAGACAGCAACGTCAAATTCTTGTCGCTCACTGAGCTTAACCAAACCAGGTGTCTGAGGGCAGGAACTGGATCCATTTTGCTCTTAGAAACATAACCTAGAGAACCTGCCTGGCAAACAGAGTGATTTCTCCTAAGTCCAAGTGTCCCACTTGGTGAAAGGAGGTTTTTTGGCTGTAAATTTTCATAGAATCACAGAATGGTTTCAGTTGGAAAGGACCTTAAAGACCATCTTGTTCCAAATCCCCTGCCACAGGCAGGGACACCTTCCACTAGACCAGGCTGCTCAAAGAAATCCCCATCCAGCCTGGCCTTGAACACTTCCAGGGATGGGATTTTGAACTTAAGTACCTCCCTCCATCTAGATGGTATTAAATTATACCTGCATATTCCTAAACTCCTTGATTAACTGTGAATTTTATTTTAAAAAATCCTAAGATACTGGAGAGCACCTAGGTGTGCATTTGTACCTCACCTTTTCCTCCTGCCAGCCCAGTTCCTCACAGACAGCACTTGCAGACAGAGGAAGCACTAACTAAATCACTGGGACTGCCACGGTTTTCCCAGATCCCAGAGAAGATAAATGATACTGGGTAGTTCTTGTAGCACATAATGCTTTTCATCCACAAAGCATGCAGCTAATATTCATTCAAAACCAGAGAGATTTATGCAATAAAATTCTGCTTATAGACACTTTCCAAATCACAATAGAAATGATTGTTAGACAAAAGCCAATGAGGCATTGGCTTAGCCATTACACACCTTTTAGATGTTTTCTAAATACATAACTGCTGGATTATTGAGGAAATTAGAGTTCCAATAGTCAAGAGATCATATATTTTAGGGCATAGTTAATTTTGCACTTGCACTTGGAGTTATTAACTTTAGATGTGCAATACTCTTTCAGTGTCTATGCACCTACATATAAAACCAGACACTTTCAATGTGTCTGCAACGTCTCCGACATCCTTTAGACATCCATTTTAGGATGAAATGAACCCATCCATAAAGGCCAGACTTCTCTTCACTGAGGGACAGAGGTGGGCTAGTCAAAGATGGGCATTGGAGACAACCAGTTTTGGTCAGATAAATGCTCCCCGAGTTAAGTGCAGCTGCTAAAGCCCAGCACTGTGCTGTAAGTAATCGTGAACACTTTGTCCACAATAAATACATATTTTTCTTTACTCTTTTTTTTTTTTTTTTGGTAGGTTGTTTTTTTTTCATCTTTAATATTTTGTAGGATTTTTTTATGCTATAGTTAAGAGATCTGGAAGACTTTGCCTATATCAGTAAATAAATTGGGACTCGGAAACATGGGATCACGTACTGCCTATGAGTGCCCATGCTGCTTAGTGCAGTGTCCATGCCAAGCATGGCCCTTGGCACACAAAACGCTCCCAGACATTGTACAGGCCTGGAGCAGGGAATAGTATCAGCCAGGGATTGGTCCCAGTAAGCAATTTGGACTGGGGATGTGGGGATGTGGAGATGTGGAGGTGGGAGGGGATTCACCCTCTTTGACCTCAGCGCTAGAAAAAGATCCTTGGTTAATTTTATTGGATAGTATAAATGTGGGTATTTCATTCCAAAATGCTGGAAAGCATTGCTGAACACTTCAGAAGAAAAAAGCCCAAATGGCTTTGACATAATATGGGAACTTGGCATTTGCTCAAGGTAAGGTATGGGAGTAGTGACACAGGATTATGGTGCCTCACAAGGCCATAGTCTTCTTTCGTTCTTGGATAAAGCTCTTTCTTTTCCTCTCTCTTGCATAATGCAGTGAAAGACATGGAATTGGCTTGTATGCTTTGAGAGAATCGTCTGTCAAATATTCCTGAGGTGGAAATATTGATTTTACTTTTGAGGAATGATGAAATGAGAAGGTTGGAGGTGGGCCGAATGGTTTGATGCAACGTCAGTCACAATTCCTTCACTTGACATCCGGTGTCAGAGAAAACACAAAATGAATGTTCACTTTTATTAGCAAATATAGATTGAAAAGTCTATATGAATAAATCTGAATTGCTATGGGCTCTTTACTGATTTAGTATCTTCCATGTTTTTGAGCTCATTACCTCACAAATTTATGAGAAATGAGAAAGTTGTAAGATTTAGATTTTAAACTTTCTCTTCACACATTGTTTTTGACAGCTCTGATAACCTGATTTCCTACCACCTCTCTGTGATTTCGATTCAAACCTGACTGAGCACTTAGAAAAAAAAATTCACTTGAGTGAGTCTGCAAATAACTTTGAGTACTTCTGTATGTTCTTCCATATTTGCATGATTCCACTAATTTCAGTGAGTGCTCACACAGCTCTGAAAACTTAGGCACAAATTAATTAGGACCAGAGCACAGCTCATGAAGTGCTCCAAATTACTTATGAAAGTCGATGACACTGTGATGCAATTTCTCAGGGGAAGATGAAAAAGTCAGGAAGCTTGATGGATACCTAGGCCAGTACCATGCACTTGATTTAATACAGCACCCAAACTTGTCTTTTTAAAGACAGCTCAGTTAACAACAGCCTGCTCTGCGTTGTTGGTGGAAGAGGAACAGCAGTATCCTGTAGCATCAGCAAGATTCAAAGAGCATGAGAAAAAAGCAAAGGGACTTTGCTTGAATTGTTAATGAATTATGGAAATTATGATGTTTCAGAAGGAGCAGAGATAAAATGGATCATTCTCACAACCAAAGAGAGGGGAAAAAGCTGAAGACTGCATTTATCAGAAGAGTCGATTCTGCTGCTGAGGACATTTTGCCAATGAAAAAATTAAATACCATGAATTATGGAGATTGTTTAATGTATGTGACTGCTCTGAATAGAAGAAGGTACAAAGGCATGTCAAAAGAGTGGGAAAATTAGCAGCTGAATTTGGCAGCTAGCGAGGAAAGAAGGCCATGTGCGAGTCATCATGACAGCATAAACCAGTAAACAATCGGGGAGCGCTGAGACGTGGCTTGATGCAGTAAGAGAAGACTGGATGTGTGTGGTGAAAAAGCCTCTCAGAAGAATGAACAGAGAAATCATGCTCTGAAGAGGCTGAGACATGTGGGAGCAGTCTATCAGAAAGCTGCAAGTCTACAAAAAAATGGGGCTAGAACAGAGCTCATTGGGGATGGTTGGAATTAAAGGGTTAGAAAGATTTGGTGTTTTGTTCTTACAATGGTTTTGATGCAAGAACACTACCTTGTTTTATATTTTCCATAAAAAATAAGTTTTAGCACAAATTCTAATGCCACCAGATGTTTGCCTCCAAGTTAACTCTTCTGTCTGAGAAATAATGTTATGCTTCCTCACAGAAGTAATAATGTGACTGATTTAAATCTTTCTCTCCTTTGTAGGTAGAGTTTTGTTTAGGCTTCATCCCCATGAGCTACCACAATGTTCCTTCTTGCACAGGCTATACCCCAAAGGAATTGTAAGCCAGCCATGTAGCTGAGCTTGGGAAGAGGAACATGAGGCTACTGACCCATTATTCCCATGGGACACCATAAAAGTGAAGTCACCGAGTTTCAGGGCATTTGGGTTTTCAACTTTGCAGATTTATCTTTAAAATAAATCTTTTACAGGAAAAATATCTTTAATGAGCAATCCAGCCTCGGTGGAAAAAAAGTTCAGTGTAAATTCCACAGATATTTCTGGAAAAGAGATCTGGCAAGGTAAGAAATATCAAGACCTAGGTGGTTTGAAATGGGAGGATGGTGGAGTCACTACCAGTGGCCAGGTTGTGTGGTTGATTTGTGAGATGGAAGATGATGGAACCAGTGGCAGTGGGTAAACAGGGCTGGGGAGGAAGAGAATGAAGAGGAGGAGAAGGGGGAAAACTCCGTATTTCATGTAGTGGAACCGGGTTGGGAAGAGATGGTACAGGGCAAGGAGCTGGGAGCAAACCGTTGTAAATTGAACACGGTGCAAAGTGCAAAAGTTTTTTTTATTTCCTTCTTTTCCCTTTCAGAAGCCAGATGATCACACATCTCCGAGGCCCCTAATCAGAGTTAAAAGGAAACAATGGAAAAAAATGAACAAAAGAGAAAAAAACCCCATAAATTCCATTCATGGATAAACAAAGCTATATCCTCCCGTATCCACGGATCTATTAGTGTAGGTATTTTAATTTGATTTGATGTTTTGGTCATAAGTTCTCAGTGTGGCATGAAAGTAATTAAAATAAAGGAGTTTGCAGAGGCATCAAATTCCATTTTCCCAGCTCTGTTGTGAAGCTTAAGGCTGGTTACATCTATAGACCAAGCACAGAAGTTTGCTAGACATTTATTTCTTATCTGTATGAAAAAAAAAAAATGTGCCTTTTTCTTACCCTCACAGAAAAAGGTCTTTGTGTCTAAGTCTGTCAGTGGGATTCCTTTGAACCTAAACCCTTATTTTGCCAACCATTTTTATTCATAATTGTAGCTATGGGGGCTGATCCTATTTTCACACTAGAAAATGCAGTCGATTTCAATCCAGCCAGTCGTGGTCAGACTTCTGTAAATGAGATTAGAATTGAGCCTATGTCAAACACAGTAGAGCCAGAAAAAGATTTATTTCTCTCATTGAACTCTTTGGGTGAGAATTTGTCCAATTAAAATATATTATCTATTATACTTTGGACAGCATGGCAAAACTAAACTAACACTCAAAACTGGATGTTTGGAAGGGACAAGTTTCTGTTTTTCTTCTTCAACACAAGATCGTTTGAGAGCTTTTGTTGATCTGGGAACTTTTTTAAGAGCCAAAGACAAGTTTGCAAAGATCAGGAAGACCTGCCCTGACACCTTTGGCAAAAGGCCTGGGCTGTGTTCCGAAGAAATGAGGGGGTGTTGTTCTGCAGGGTGCTCTGAGCTTGGAGCTTCACACTCTTTTGTAGTCATTGATGAATTGGCTAGAAAATGTATTTCATCCCCATGCCTTCAGGAGATCTCTGTTTGTGCGGTGAGCAGGGGCTGGTGTTTACCTCAGGTTTGGGCGACTGATCTGCCAAATCTTGGCCTGATCCCCATTGAACAGTAATTAAACAACCCCCTTTCTCTAGCACTAATGAGCCAAGAGATGTAGTCAAAACAACCAGCCTCACCCACAGGAGTGCATCTCCCCATCTTCCCAAAAGCCTCAAACTTACTACAACAACTCTGGCAAACTTCCAGTGCCACCCCCAAAATGTTCTTGGGTGAAACAATTTGGGACACGGTTTTCATAATTGCGTCTGTATCTGCCAGCAAGTTCCACAGAGGATTCCCTGGAGCCATGCTCCCATTGCCAGGCCTGGTTATGAATTTTCTTGTTTGACCTTGGAGATTTCCATTCTGTCTCTGAGGGAGGTGGCTGTTGTGCATCCACAATTTACCCTGGATAGTCATGCCTGGACAACCACAGTAAATGCCTGAAGTATTAAACATTGATAGGTACCTAAATGCCCAGTAAAATCCAGAAGACATGATTATTTTCAAGGTATTCTAAACATCCATAATATCTTTGAGTTTGAGAGCAAGTGTTTTTCATTCTTCCTTTAATCTGTGTTGACCTTTATTACTTTCGCTTGGCTTTTCCTCTGTTCCTTTCATTTCTTGAGGTCTCTGTGATGCTCCAAATATTCGATCCTGCCTCTCAAAAGACACAAAAATCCTGATCCTATGGTTCTCCTCTGTCTTTTGCAGGTCCCTTCTGCTTCCGCCGAACTCTTAAAATAAAACTCCTTTTCATTACACTTTGGCATTCATTTTTGGATATGATATTAGGATAGTGGCAGTATTTACCAAAACTATAAAAAGAACATGAAAGGATGATGTGATGAAGAAAGAAGATAAACAGGAACAAAATACTCCTTAAACTAGACCCTTTTAAACTTAGATATTGCATTCTAAAGGTGCCAGCAGTGCGGATAAAAAGGAATCACATCAAGAAATGTGAACCACAACCCTGTTCAAAGGACTACTCTGTAATTAGGTTTTTTCCCTCTTGGCAGACTCACTGAATAACTGTTGAAAGAAGCATTGATGGCATTGGAAGCAGGGGTCCAGAGCCCCTGCCACCACAGCACCATGGTCATCCTGAGACCCTACTGCAGGGTCCCCAGGTCACATCAATGCACTGATACCCACTCTGAAAGGCAGATTTTGGTGTGAAATATGTCATTCTTTTGTGGATCTAAGAATAGTTAAAAAGGTCACTGAACCTCAAGCTCTCCGCTACCTCTTCTAGCTGAGAAATGATCAGTGATCATTAAAGCAGTCCTAAATCCATGCCAGTGCAAAGTGAAACAGGTTTCATAAAGAAAACCTCTCAGTCTTTTCAGTCCGTGTCTCACTCAAGTCAATTAAGAACCATTTTTCAGCACAGGGTAGGAAACAGCTCTTGAGGCTGAAGGGGCTGAGTGATGACAGTCACCTCATCTACTGCTCACACAGAGCCATCTGAGAGATGTACCTCAGGAACTGACAGTTCCTGCTGCCAGCTACCCCTTACAGGGCAGTTTCATGACATTCAGACTTTGCATAGGCAAATATTAATTATTTATATCTACTGCAGCTTCAAGAAGATTCGTGCAGCTTTTCAGGCTGTGCATAGTGACTTCCAGATATACGCTAGGAATGAATGAAGTCAAGAAATGCTGTTGGTTAGAAACGTAAATGGGCATTACCTGTGTTTAAATAGGATATATTACAGTATTAGTAGGCATTCATTATTAGTCATATGACATTTCTTAATCAGTATTTACGGGGATAATTAGTTTTAGACAGCTTACATTCACAATTCCATGTTTACCTGAGCAGGTGGTTAAAGCATAGGGAAGAAATCTTAGCCAGGTTCTCTGTGTTCAGAGACTAAATTGTGAAGCTTTCAGGATATCTGGGAATAGGAACCTCAGCCTAAACACAAGTTCAGTACCAGGGAATGGCAACTCAGCATAGAAACCTTCTCTTATTAGTGTATCACCTAGTATACAATCATTTGACTCTCTGTACAAGTTTCAGGTGAGTTTTGTATTAAATTATTTTAATCTGTATGAAGTAACTGCAGACACTGATTTTCTGAACAGTGTAAACAAGTGCATCTCATTCAAGCTGAATTTCTGATCAGTGTGGGAAAGGACCTAACACTTTACTTACTTTTTAATATTCTTATTTCCCACATTTTCTCATGCTCTTTATTTCCTAATAGGTAGCAGCTCTTCCTTGACATTTTATCAAGCAGTTTTCATATTGCTGTATTTGATGTTATGCAGATGAAATATTGAAGTATACTAAATAAAAATGTTTAAATGATAGGCTCAATACACTGAAGATGCATCACAAAATTTACAGGTAGCCTGTAGTTAAGAGCATTTAAAAAACAGAGAGCTAAAGCACAAAACTAGGCAGCTCTTCTCTGTCAGTGAGAAAGGGTTTCAAAAACACTGTTATGTGGAAGCCTGCCTTGAGGCTGGTTGATGGGAGACCACGTGGTCCTCCCTGGGCTGAACAGGCATCCTGCTTTCATTGCTCAGGAGATGAACAATGTAGAGCTCTATTAATCATAATAAGGATTGCAATAAATCATAACAAGGATTCTGTCCCAACCAAGGAATGAAGCAAACCCTGAATCTGAATGCAGAGACAAGTTAATTCATCAATGAATTGTCAACAAAGAATGTGCCTTAATCTTAATTACTGGTAGACCACCATGCTGATGCGCTGAAACATGTCTAAGCACTAATACAAAGAGCAAACAAGGTGTCAGCATGGAGTGATGTGCTAATCTCCCATCCCGAGGTGATGCTGGATGCAAACAGCAATTCTGCCTAAATTTGCAGGCACCTCAGGGCTATCAAGCCCTCCTTGATGTGCTTGCCCCAGATGTAACGCAGGACGGAATAGAAAAGCACTTCTCTGCCTTCCATACTGGAAACTTTGGGATCTCAGGACCCTAAGGAAATGGTATTTTTTAATTTGTTTTTGTACATGAAGGGGAGAACACGTGGTTTCTTGCACTGAGACAAGGTAATTGTACAATCTTGTGGTCAGGCCTCTTGTGGGATATTAAGACAAATATAGCTGACAGTTGATGATTTTAATACGTGCCAGAGCTGTCCAGATTCCCTTTATAATAATGGAGAAAGGATTAGATGCTTCTAAGCTGAAATGCATTTTATCCTAAGATAAAATTAATTAATTATTACATTATTAATTTCTTTAAAGTCCAGAGGAGGCCCCAAAGATGATCAGAGGACTGGAGCATCTCTCCTACAAAGACAGGCTGAGAGTTGGGTGTGTTCAGCCAGAAGAGAAGACTCCAGGGACATCTCATTGCAGCCTTCCAGTTCTTAAAGGGAGCACGTGAAAAAGAGTGAGAGAAACTTTCTACACAGGTAGATAGTGACAGGACAAGGGGGAATGGCATTTAACTGAAAGTGAAACGATTTAGATTAGATATTAGAAAGAAATTATTTACTCAGAGTGTGCTGAGGCCCTGGCACAGGTTGCCCAAAGAAGTTGTGGATGCCTCATCCCTCGAAGTGTTCCAGGCCAGGTTGGATGGGGCTCTGAGTGACCTGGTCTAGTGGAAGGTGTCCCTGCCCATGGAAGGGGGTTGGAACGAGATAATCTTTAAGATCTCTTCTAATTCCAACCGTTCCATGATTCTATGACAGTTTTTCTTCAAGTGAGAGAGTTTCCTTGATCTGTGATGCTGAATAAAATTTTGCAACTTATCCCAAGATGAAAAATTCATGAATTTGAGTATGTTAAGTGCCTGACCTGTCACAGACACCAGCTAGTACTAGTTTCTGATCACATTTAAGAATGTTTATTTAAGAAAAAGTAAGAAGTAATCAGTCAAAAATACTCTGTGCTTTCTTGCCAAGCTCTTCACCTCTAAGTGCCATCCTCAGCAGTGTATTGTCAATGTCATTTATTTCTTTGTCTAATTCCTATGCCAGAAACTTCTCTATCACTTCAGATTTTCGTCTTCAAACATATTCAAGCAATCTGTCTTTTCCTATCAATTTCTGCCACCATTATTCCCCTTTTTTCGATATTAAAGCCTGGAAGCTCATGCAAAGCAATTATTGCTCTTTTTCTAACTTGGCAGCATTTTTTTGTAGTTCACAGTGTCTTCTTTCAAACTTGTTTCCTCCCAAACTTTTTTCCTTCTTACTCCACTTCTTATTTTATTGGTGCCTGTGAGCTTTTGCTTTCTAAGGTGACCTACAAAGTTTTTAGGGTTTTTTTTAATTGGACTTATACTTTGTCTCTTTCTGGAGTACAAAGATATTCTTTCTTTTTGTTTGTTTATTCATAGCAATTATTTTTTCTTGGCTATTTCAGGAATGTCAGTGCTGGCCTTTTCTGATTTTTCTGGATGCTACTTTGAATCTTCCCAAGGACAGTTATTATTAGCTCTTACATTGCAGCTGACTGGATATGGGTGTTGAAAGTTTAATCTGTTATCTCCATAAAATATAATTACTTGTACCCACCAACCTTGAAACAAGCCCATATTTATATAAAAAACCCTAACTATTTCTCAGTGAAAGCAAAATTTACTAGCTACCTCATCCCTTCCTGAAATGTTCTCCAAAACTGCTTGCTTCATTAGATATATATCATCTTCCCTTAATCTCAGCTAGGCTTTCACATCTATGTACATGTGCTTAATATCAATAAAGAAAAATCTTACAACCTCCCACTCCCTGTCTCAGGAAGAAACACATTGTTACTAATTTCCCTCAAAACTTCCCAAGGAAGATTTCACTGACACTGTGTAGTTCTCTAGTTTTTAGTTTCTTATCCCAATATTAGTGCTTGACGCTGGTTCAGGTGAATCAAACCTTAAATGCCTTTTTTCTCTTCTCTGAGTATAGAGTAACTCTCACAGCAATACAAATTGCATCCCAAATACAAATAAAATGGTTAGGCTCCATGTCTTGTTTCCATCCCCCATTTTCCCTTCCCCAGTGTGTCCCTCTCATCCTTCCTGAGCAAGGCTGTGTGGTTTGCAGCTCCCTCACCCCATGCAAAGCACACCATGGAGCCTCTGTGCTCTCAGCAGTAGCTGCTGACTTTTGCATGACCTTGAAAACTTCAGGCACAGTTTATGCCTGGACCTACAGGGGCCATATCCAATCTGCCTCACTGGAACTCCACAAAACACGAGGCCAAGCAGTGGCTCCTGCCAGTCCTGAGGGGATGCAGCCTGAGCTGGAATGTACCTGTGCCACCACAACAAAGCACCACCTAAGAGAAAAGCTCCCCATGTCTCTGTCATTTACATTTTCCACAGATGATTTTAAAACACTTTATGGTGATTATCAGGGCCCTTATGTTTATTAGTTCTTCTCACTCCCCAGGTTTATTTTTTGCCCCAATGGATTCTCTCTGTCTGTTTTTGCAGTTTGTTTTATTATACTGTGTAGACCAAGATCATTTACTCGTCTCTTAACAGCAAAACCTTTTTCCTCTGATCTTGTAGATCTTAGTAATTTCTCTTCCTTGTTGATGCACAGCCAGGAAAGTATTAGATATAAGTCTTTTACAGGGACTTCCTGCAGGGCCATTAATAAGAAATCCCTTTGTATGGATACTAATACTTAACATGCAGGAAACTGGACATCATGATATTCATAGCACTACTTCACTCCGTGAAATTTCTCTCTTCAAATTTTGCTATTATGGCTTTCATCATAAAACCATTTGGGTTGAAAAATTCCCATAATGATCGAGTCCAACCACTGAGTCTGACTGTTGCCATTTGGTGGAATAAACAGCAATCCTGTGTTACAATAAAGGGATCTGTGGTTTGAACACCAGTGAGGAGAAGTAGCTGTTGAATTGTGTCCTCTCCTGCTGTGGCCAACAAGCTCAATGACAGAGATAAAAGCATGTTGGCAGCGTTACTGGATCCATATTTTAAGCAAAAATTGAAGGCTTGCTTCTATGAACTGCTGACACGTCTATCTAGAAAGATGAACCATTAAGTACAGGATCCATCCTCCCTCCCTTATCTGCTGTGCTGAGTGCTCTGCAAGTTGGTATTTCACATATCAGTGGAAAGAGTCATCTGACAAAACTAAGAAGGTCTTCTGAGTGGAAAAAAATACCCTAAAATGAATCTCAGCCCTGCGGCGTATTTTAGGTGTTCTATCACATCTCATATACCACCAGGCACTTAAGTACCAAGAGATGAGCTGATCCCCTCGTGCACCAAGCCCCTAAACGTAAACTGTTAGATGTATCTGTGTTCAGCTCAAGCTGAATCTCACCTTCATACCTGGTCAGCTGAATCAATCCCACCTCCTGTTTGTGTCTTTGCAAGGGGAGGCTGTGGGCTGACCTGAAGGTGTGGAAGCAGGACAGGAGATGAAGGCTTCTGTGCTGGCCCCTTGGAGGACATAGACACAGTCCTTGGGACCAAAACATAGCCAATTATTATTTCTTGATTACTTGGTCCTAACTGAAAGGAACACATAATCAGTTTCTATATAGCTCAGCAAATTATATTTGTGAGCAAGACTCTGGTTACTTTAACCCTGCCCATTCCAAGAACAGGTTGATTAGAATATTACTCATTTTGTACAATAATTCATTTCTGTTTTGCCCTGGAGATCCATCCATCCATCTGGAGCAATTTCCAGATTTGTCCTACATTTCCAGAAAATCCTGTCTGACTTCGGGTAAGGGGTTGACTGCTAAGTGATGATGATTTGTAGATGTCAGCATCTTCAGTCAGATTTCTGAGTGATCAACTATTCTGAAAATTAGGCACATATTGTCTGATGGAGAAATTACTACTTCCTGTGCATTAAATGCAGTATAAGGATAGTCCTTGAGGCTGTTTCCTATGTTTTTATCCCTACACCCACCATTTTCATGGAGGAGTTGGCCACATTTCATATGTGCTGGCTGTTCAATTGCTTATACAAATGGTAATGATGATATTGAATTATTTGGAAATGGTAAACTTATTTCACTGTTTAATATCACATTTAGGATAGCCCAGAAGAAAAAGTCTGGGGATTAATCTAAAGAAGTATCTTGATTAAACCTTTGTGTTGAATTAGAGTGGATTGGAGCTGTAGGGCTGATACAACCATGATTTTCCAATATTTCCCAAAGCCAGTGTCCTTCTGTGCTGCTTGCTGGGTGATTCTTCAGAATTATGTATTACCTTCAGCTCTATTTAATTTGTTCCCATACGAGGGGTGTCTGACAACGACAAAAATGTGTGCTCTTAAAAGCGTAGCCATTATAGTATCTTCTTTTATTGTCTGGTGGTTACACTGTGTTCTATTACATTACATGAAAAATAGAGTGTCTCTTCTCTGATTAGATAGAGAGGAAAGATGGGAGCTGTATTTTGTCTGAATTTACAGCAAGTGATAGGGCTAAATGAATAAAATATTCTAAGTTAGTGTTTACCTTGTTTCTTCCTTTGCTGACTATTGAGATCTCTTCATATTCTTTCCTTTTATATAACAACCTTAGCCAGAAGCACATTTTTCTTTTTTTTTTCCTGATCTTCATCATTTTTTCAGTGGATGCTGGAACTTATGACAGTGATTCCAGGTCTTGCAGCAGATGGCAGTTTTCTGAGCGGGCTGGCAGGAGGATTTTTCTTGCACTCCCTGAAATGGTGCATTTAAATAAAAGGGTACAACTGACGGCTGGTGTTGACCCCCTAAAATCCACTAAAATCAACACTGACTAAGAACGGTTTCCTCTTTTGCTCTGTTCATGTGCGTAGAAGTGAAGAAGTTCTGTGATGGATAAATCTAAATCAAAAACCATCATTGCAGATTTTTCTCCCCAGAAGTTTAACCTTTAGTGCATGTTTCCCAGGAGGGTGGGGAGGTCTTTCACAGGAAAGCTTTCACATAGGAAAACCAGCCTATGAGTGAAGAATTCCCATCTATTATTTAGTATCTATTACTAGCTCTACAAAAAACTACCCCAGTGGAAGGATATCATGGTCTCCATCTCTAAAGGAGGCTGGTAGTTTTGAGGGGCCTAATTTTCAAAGTAATTAAGTTTCAAAAAAAGAAGGAAAATCCCCTTAGAGCCATTCTTGACAATTCACAGTCGAGTCATGTGTCTTCCTCTTCTTGTGATAGATTTTTTTTTTTCCTAAGCCTGAAAAAGAGAGACAACTTTGGAGGTTTGTGACATTTAGGAGAGAAGGGATTCCATTCATGCAAAGCAAAGAAAAATGAAACACTGCTCTATAAATGAGCCATAATCCATCTCCCGTGCCCAATTAAGATGTCGATACATCTCTCGCCTCACTTATGTCTCCGTTCAAACTTGACATTGCTAAAACAACATTCCTAATCTCCACCCCTTCCCTGAACTTGCATTCTTCTCTCCATTTCTGTCATTCTGAAAAATAACACTGTCATACTCATCAATCAGGCTTGTCATTTGGACATGATATTTACACGGATGGATTTCTCTCCATCACATCAAGCTGCTTCTAAACCTCACAGACACTTCCTGACAAAAAGCTGCAAATATTCTAATCCATGTAACAAGTTAAATTGTATCCAGGCTATTAGCACCTGTTGTCTCGAGCCTCAATAAGCATAGATGTTCCCATTTCCTTTTCTCATCTCTTTTGCAATGTCTATAAAAACTCGATAACATTCAGATTAGGTGAGTGCTGCAAACTACTCCTTGTAACATCATCAGTTTCTTTACAACTGCCTTTTTTGCTTATCTATTAGAAATTAGCTGCTTAAAGAGCTTTGAAGGAATCACTTTTTCTTTTATATATGTACAATAGCTGTAGAGACTACAGTAAGATTTAAAAAAAAAGATGGTTATTACCTTTAAATGCAATTATTCAAACAATTTCTAGAAGTTAACGGCTTTAAAAAAATGCATTGAAGCAGTTAGCTCTGTTCTAGCCAAATATCTGAGTAATCTTGTGAGAGTCATCCCCACCTTTATTGAAAATAATGACCTAAAATAAAGGTAAGTCTAAAAACATTTGGAGCTATCCTTTTCTATAAGAGTCCAAGGCACACATTTAAATGGGATCAGTGTTTACCTCTCATCTTTACTGAATTGATAATTTGCTTCATTCTGGCTTGGTTGCTCTACAAAATGAAGCTAATGCCTTCTAATAATGGTTGGCACAGAATAATGTGCTACTTGGACATGTTTACATGAATTTTACATAAATGAATAAGTAAAGTAATGGTGTCTGTCAGTGCAATATTTATCATTGCTTACTGAATTGCAAGTGCATAGTTTAAAGGCCATGGCTTGCTAGTAATGAGAACCTGCACAGGTTGCTCCAGCAAATGTAATTTCTTCTGTGATTTTAGCTTCAGCTGCAACCTAGTGGCCAGCTGTGTTAGCTGTGATTCGGCTGTCAGCAGAATAGAGCAGTGTCAGTGTAAAACACCTGCAGGCTCACAGCTCTTCAGGGCTGTGTTACTGTAATCCTGTGCCAGCCCCATTCCGACAGGTACAACTGACTGGGCACCTTTGGAGACCTCCAGGAGGGAGCTGCAGGAAGGCACAGGTGTCCCACAGGATCCCTGTCACCTCTGCCAGAGCCAGGTGGATGTTTCAGGTGTTCTGGTGCATCTCTGAAGGATTAAAGTCTGATCGTGAGTTGTGGTCTTGGGGCGATTTTCTGGGTCATATGTAAACCTTCCTGCAGATACCTGCAATAACTGAATTGAGACTGAATTACCATTCTAGATGTCTGTGTTAGCATACACTGACTGACAGACAGACAGTGGGGAGAGGGATATTCCCTGAAAGTCAATCAGCTCAGCTTAAGACACAGAGAATTAAATGAACCCTGCATATGCCTTCAAGATGATTTCATCCAATTGGCCAGGCTAAAGAAATGTCATAACTGTTAGACTTATAAAGTTTGTGGAAATTATTCCTGTCCCAAAATGAAAAAGAAGGAAATAACAAGGAAATGGAGCTCGTGATTTTTACTTAATATAAATCCCTCTGCTGATACAGAAAATGGACTGGAGGGGGTGGTTCATCAGCACTGAAAGCACATGACCCTGTCAGAGGAGCTGCAGAAATAGCTCCTAAGGGCTGGTACAGATCAATCTGAATAGTCTGAGGTTATGTTTCAGAAACATCCCTGCATCTGCCAAACCCCAACATAATATTCCTGTATTTAGTTCTTATTGTTGAATTTACCATGTACTTGCAAAGAGTCCCGCAGAACTGGGACTGAGGTTGAAAAGAAATCAGAATCACCTCACAACACAGTCCTGACAGACTGAAAAGGTGAAAAATCAACCTTGAGGAGTTTATTTTTGAATCTACATGTGCAGAATTTGAGGATGAGAAAAATACCAGGATGAGCCCAGCAAGAGATGACAGGAATTGGCAGCTGAACCAAACCCAAGCTCCAGGAAGGCACTTAAACTCACTCCAGAGGAAAATGTTCTTACTAAGGATAGCCAGCTATCCACAGTTTTTCTTTATTTGCAGTTTGCCTGTTTGCTACTTTGTAACCAGAATAAGAGAGGTGGCACATCCCCCAGATCCCAGAGTGCTTTCAGGACATGCTTCATAGGAATAAAGATAGATTCACAGGAATAAGGTTTCCTTTGACATATTTCCAAAGTGCTCAGACTGGTGTGGTGGTTTCCAGCCTTATGATGGGAAGAAGGTCCTTTTTTTTGCGTTACCTTTCACATTCCCAACATCCTGTGCAACACCCCTACATCTGCATTCAGCCTTATCACTCAGGTTTAAATTGGCTTAATTAGTAGCATTGATTGAAGTGAGAATCATGGGAGTGGGGGGAACTTATGTAATAATTTTTCAATACTTTTTGCTAATTTAATTCTGAGGTGTTGAACTGGAATGGTTGTCATGGGGTGTCAGCCATGGAGGGGATGTTGTGTTGGAGCTTGGCCCAAGTTCTACCCTACCCCAAGCTACTTCTGGTACTAACACAGGTGGATAGAAAAACAGAAGCAGTGTTTTAAAACAGTCCTATCTGAGCAGCTTGCAGTGATTGATGGATGAGAGCAATTCCTTATGGCTGCCTAAACTGGAGCCACCCTGGATGCAAGTCATCATGCAAGTGACACATTGGATGCTGAGCAGTTCTCAGCTGGCCACTGAGAGGATGTTTGCATCCATTCCAAGCTTATCCCTTCCCTATGACTTGGACTTGGTGAGGTTTTAGCAGATGGTTCCCTCATATCAATAGATTTCACAGTGTCACTCCTTACCTATGAACAAAATCATCATGACTATAAGTTTTTTTGAGCTCTAGGTATCCAGCTTCAGTTCACACACGGAATGTGCCTGGGGCAGGATCTAGGTTGGTCAACAATTCTCAGAGAGAAGAGGAGATGCTAAAAAGGACTGACCCATTAACAGACTCTCTGTAATTTCCCTTGCATTCAAAGTGGTCTGTTCTGAGTTATTTTAACTGAGAGATCACATTCAACATGCAGAGCTGAGATTTCATTACACAGTTTATCACACCCCTGAGTTTAAATCAGGAGTAACACTCCCTAGTGCTTATCATGGCCACTGTGCTGCATATAAAACCTACAAAGCTCCTCCTCCATGAAGTGAAGAGGATCCACACAAACATCAGCAATCAAGGTGGCAGGCCCTCCTGTGCCTCAGTGCCCAGATTATATACATAATTATATCTGTAATGTAGTTATAATTATATAAATATAACATTACATATCAGTTAAATGCACTATATATATAATTATAGCTGTAATATAGCTGTATTGCATGTTTGATTTTATCTGTGCAAGAAAGAGTATAAACTATGAGCATATAAATAAAAATCATACCTTATGCTCTTTCATGCATAGGTAAGTCCTAAATCTGGTCTTGCTGTGTATCTAATGAAATGCAAATAATGCCTTCAGCAGCTTTTCTATCAACTTACCTACACACTTCCTGTGCGCTCTGTTCCTGGAGGGACAACCATTTGGGTGTGGGTGTAATCTTCACAAGGTATATGGCCTGCACTGCAGTGTGCAGCAGTTCCCTTCCACAGGGATTGCATTTGGGTTATGATTTTGCTCCAGATAACACAGGAAACATCCTATTTGAGACTCTCTGACTACTGCTTCCACAAGGAGCAGGATTGCAATGTCTGTATTTTTCCCAGTGATCCCTCAGGCAGCTGCAATCCCTTAAACACCTGGATGTTCCACATTATGCAGAGTGTTCTCTGTGAAGGGCTGGGATAAATGATGAGATTCAGCTGCTGGGGGAGTAACCTAATCAACATACAAGGTCACATTCAAAAGCTTGAATGTTGCTTCCCAATTAGAGCTATGTATCAGATGGAAGGCAAGAGATCAAATATTGATGATTTTCTTCACTGGGCTAGTGATTTTTTCAGGGAAGCAGCTACAGTTTCTCAGCCTGTATCCATATGTCAGATGCATCTTCCACTAGGTATTTTTTCTTTCCTTAAGTCAGAAAAGTAAATCTCAAATAAAATTTTAAAAAATACCCCGAAGTGAAGACAAACTCAGAGGTGGTGGTGGCTTTTTTTTTTTTTCCATTATTCTTTCACACTGTGGATGGAAATGGCAAAGATAATTAGCCACATTCCATTTCCAATTGCCCCATTTTCCTGATCCAAATTCTACTCTACTGATATCATTAGGGATTGCATAGATACTGCAGAACAGAATTAAGTTCACACATGTTCAAGGCAGTAGGTGCTTCCAGGTGATGTGTTGGTTGTTTGACAGGAGATGTTTCTGGACGAGATCCAAAGGGAGCCTTGGTGCACTGAAACAGCTGAATCTGAGCACTGTGAGAGGTGTTCAGGACAAGGGAGTTGGATCACTGGCAATGAATAGGACTCCTTCCCTCTTCTGCTTATAAAAAGTGACATGGCAAAATATTTCAGTGTCCAGAAGAGATTTTTAGCTGTGTCTCTCACAATGACAGTTTCGGGGCTGTAGCTGTCACCACACTGTGCAGGCAGAAGCCTTCTGTGCACCATTTCCCTACTTACTGAGTCACACAGAGTTTTGGGTTGGAAGGGACACTAAAGGTCACCTAGTCATGAGCAGGGACATCTTCAGCCACATCGGGTTGCTCAGCGCCCCTTCCAACCTGACCTTAATTAAGGAACAACCCTTATCCCTTTTACCAATGATTTATTGCCTTCTCAGCATCACACATTTGTGCTGTAGAAGAACTGGGTGTAATTTTTCAGTGATTTGTAGATTCATTGCACAAAGGCTCCAGAGCAGTTTGAAAGTTAGCATACTATTTGGAGAACAGTTTCTGACTACAAATATTGACATTTACTTGAAACTGTTTATTTTCAAACTGAAGTATTCACTCCCTCCCCCGATGAAATAATGGTCCCACATCACCTGGTCGTATCACAGAATCACAGAATAGTTTCTGTTGGAAGGGACCCTTAAAGGTCATCCAGTTCAACCCCCTGCAATGAGCAGAAGTGGATCAGTTTGGACAGAGCTCAAACACCCTTGAATGTTTCCAGGGATGGGACATCACCACATCTCTGGGCACCCATTCCAATGTTTTACCATCCTCATTGTCTAAAAATTCTATTTTATGCCTAATCTAAATCAAATATCTTTTAGTTTGAAATGATTGCCCTTTGTTCTATTGCAACAGATCCTGATAAAATCTTTTTTATAGGCCCCCTGCAAGTCAAAAAGGCCATGATAAGATATCTCTGTAGCCTTCTCCTCTCCAGGCTGAACAACTCCTTATGAGATGTATTGAAGGTAGTGAAAAGAGAAAAAAACCCCAAACTAAAAGTTTCATGTCAAGGCCATCAAGTCCACCATGTCCTGAAAATACTTTGTTTGCAAGCTCCCTTTCTTTGCTTAGACTCTTAACCTTTCTTGATCACTGGATATTGTTGCTGCAATAACTGCCTCATTGTATAATTAATTTCACTGGAGAATTCATTCGTACAGTTATTGCTTTGCATTTTTCAATAATTAATTCCCTGTAAGTAGGTTCATATTTTTTGTATATTCCCTGTATTATTCCTGACTTGTCTTCAAGGTTACTGAACCAATCTTCTCCCCAGACCTTCTCTCTGTCCTTTTCTTGTCTCTCTTACCCTGTCCCTCAGTCCTGCAGCACCCTCCAGTCCTCACACAGCAATGACAACCTCTGTTCCTTTCTCTGTGGCCAAATAATCCCAGTTTCAGGATACACAGGAAAAAAAACAAAAAATAAAATAAGTATGGATGAGGCAGTTATAAGACTTTTTGGAGAACAGTTCAATCTAATGCCTGGCTAACTCTGATCTTCTTGGCAGTGGTAGGGTGGTCCCAGGGACAGCAGGGTGGGCTGGAAGTGGCCAGTAAGGGTTTGTGATTTCTGAGGTTAAGGACTTGGAGGACTTTAGAGGGTTTTATGAGGTTCCAAAGACCTGGAGTGTGTGAAAGGACCTGGGAGGAGATTTCAAGGTGCCATGTGAGGGAAACATGGGATGAGGATATTTGATGGTGTTTCAGAGGGCTTTTGGTAAAAGGAAGTAATTTCTGCGTTCTCGTTGTGAATAAATAAATAGAGGAAATTTGGCAAGCTCACATCTCCTGGGAGTTTAAGGAAATATTCTGTGTGTTTCTGGATCATAGCACTCAAGTCTTACTCATTTTTATTTTGTTTCAAATGTTGACACTCACAAAGTTTGTGTTTCTTCCCAGGAGGACTGTTTTTCAAACACAGCCTTGATCTCAATACCTGTTTCTTAATTTCACAGAAAGTAATTGTTTATTAGTTGGTGTCCCCTCATTTGGGGTTTCTGATCAAATAAATCACTGTTAGGGCAACAGTGCTTTGGGGTTTTTTATCTATATGATACATGATACTGATCACTGTTAATAAGTAAATGGCTTTTTGGTACAACTTTGGCTTTGCAAGACTGAACCTGACGCCAGACTTTTTAATCTTGGACAGGAGTTATGCCACTGTTTCATAGAATGGACTTGTTATACCCCTTAAGTAGATACAGCCAGGTGAGATGGATCCTCCACACAGTCTCTAAGAAGAATTTCTTAAGTGAATTTTTATGCTTCCAGGTTTGCAAATCTGCTATTGGAAATATTTTCTTTGTTCTTTTTTTTCTTCCAAGTAAAATTTCTGCCACAAAGCTTAGTTACTCTCTAAAGGAGGTGAAAAAAGAAAACTCAGAAAAATTAGAGCAACATATTAGCTGCCTCCTTTGCTCACTCGAAAGGACACAATCCAAACTTTCCTGATGACTTTGTTTGCCTTTGGATTAAGTTCTGACTGCAAAGTTTGGGTTTCAGGCACGTTTCAGAAGCACGAAACACTGCTCAAATCACCAGCCCCAAAGGGATCTGTGCTTCAGGGGAAAGCAGTCAGAGGACAATTAAATGATGATGTCTGGATTTGTCAGGCTTATCGAGACTTTTTGTATCAGAGCAAAGCTCACATCTTAATATGTCAGGGCTCATCTACCTTAAATAGTCCATGATATTCCAAATATTAGGTTCTAAGTTGCATCTGAAATATTATCAGTAACCATTGTTAGAAAAGTGATACACTCTTTAGGGATTAATCCAAATATCACCAGAGTTGTTAGGAGATTTACTTTAAATACATTGGATTGGAGATACACCTGATTAATCCGCTTTTAATCTGCTGATTTCATGGCCTTTTGCAGCCTGGTATGAGTTCACTCAACCCACAGTCTGCAATGGCCAGAAGCTATTAATAATGGCAGCGTGACACTGACTTTGAATTATGAAATCTTTTTTCCCTGTGCAGCATCAGAACTGGCTTTTCACTGATGGTGACTCTGTAGCTTCTCCTCAGCTTGGAGTGTGGACACTGGAGGAGCTCAGGTGTGCACACAGACCCTGAGATTGGCTCAGCTGGTCACAGCCTGCTGCCAAAAACACCAAGGTTGTGGGTTTAATCCTCATATGGGCCATTTACTTAAGAGTTGGACACGATGATCCTTGTGTGTCCCTTTCAACTCAGAATATTCCATGAATCTGTGAATAAACCAGATCCTTGGCCCTATTAGAAGCACAAAACCTTTGCTGCTGGAGTTCCTTATGCAGGCACAGCACATCAGGATTAGCACATTAGATGGACTCAAGATGCTCAGAAACTGTGCCCTTGCTTATCCCTCATTAAAACAAGATTTAATATGAACTTTATTTGAATTCATTAGCATACATATATTACCATTATTCCTTAATATTTCATCATGAGAACATATTAAGATGGCTATATATGGGAACTGAGTCTCTGCTGGATGAAATTTGCCTGCATAATATGCTCACATAGGATTCAAGTTTTCCCTCATGCCTGCCAGCAGAAGGTATTGTTAATAATATTAAAATAAAATTTTAAAAACTGTGAAGACAGGGGTGTACATGGCTCATTGTGATGGAAAAAGAGAGGAAATTTACAGTTCAGGTAAGTTAAATTAAAAAAAAAAAAAGAGAAAATAATTTACATTTAACATTTCACTATGAAATGACAATTCTAAATTGAAAAAGTTATGAGTTATGTGATATGTTTCTTAAAATTTTCATCCTAGTTTAGGATGGAAACATTTTGGAAAATAGTTTCCAGTCGGGCCAGTCTCAGTGTTTACCTCAGGATGGAATCTCACGTTTGCCATCGAGTTGCAGCCTCCACAAATATTATGTACAAATTCTGGCAAAGACTATGTCTTCCATCAGAGAAAAGAGAAACTATTCTCACTTGGCTCAAGGTCTTCCTCCACACTCAGTGAATTCCTGCAACAAATCTCCATCTTCCGAGCGTTTCTTGCTTCTTCCAACAACCTGTGTCCTTGGTCCATGTGTCCTGTATCCCTGACAGAGGTTTCTCCCATGAGCCTACTTTGTGAACCAGTAATGGTTTTAATTCTGATCACTGCAATCAAACCTTGGAATGCAGCTTTCTGGTAGCATCCTAATCACGAAGAATAAATACGTGTACCTATGCTTTCCTTGTCATTTCAGAGAGACTTTTCAATGAGATTGAAACTCTAAACTAAAGCACTTGACTCAGATCAGCTTTAATCTGAGAGGAGTGCAGAGGTTTCATGCTCACCATCTCTGTCATCAGATGTCATCATTCTGCTGCTACAGAATTTATAGATTCCATAGGTTCTTTCCTTTTTATACAGAGAAAACTATAGACTCTATAGAGCTGATAAACGTTGGATAAAGTTTTCTCCCGTAGATGAAACTTGTATTTTCCTCAGCAATTTTGAAGGCCTGCTATTTTCAATAAAGAATTATTTTCTTCACAGAAATGGATTCCTGGGACAGTCTGCATTGACTAATTCCATTTGCTCATACATTATTTTTAACAAAGTCACATATTCCAAAGGAAATCTATCTTTCTTTTGATTTCTGAATAGCTTTTACATCCAATTGTTCATTCTTCCTACCGCTCAAACACACTGAATCTAGGAAGGGTAGCTGAGGCCTCCAAGAATATCAACACATGTTACTGCTTTGTTATTAAAATAACCCAAACAAACACCCCCTCAAAAAACCCCACAGCTATTTACTTCTTGCTTTAGTTTGCTTTCATTTTAGTGGTAGCTTTTTAAGCTACTTTTTTAGAAGATGTAAAGAAAAACTATGTTTTACACTCTTTGAGCCATTCTCCAACACTTATTTCAAGCAATGATATTCTCTTTCCTCAGTTTTCTTTCTGTCTTACATCTTCCTGCTCTTCACTTGCCATCACAAGACAAACTCACGGGATTTTTTGCAGTTATGCTCAGCACCAAGTTATGAGAATATATCATGTTTACATTTTTGGCTAAAATATACACGTAATTTTACATCTGATGTTTTTTGACATGTACTGATCTGTGAAACTTGGTGTTGATGCAATCATGCCAAAAAACTTAAAAGAAAACAGAGACTGGTGACCAAAAGCTAAATTGCTTTCTTCCACACCCTCCTCCACCAGATATGTTTTGCATTATGTATTAGGCTTTTTTTTGCTGCACATACTCTTTAATGTCACTGGAAAGTTAGGGAGGAAGAAAAGGGAATGTGTTTCAATGTTGGATGCCAGCCAAACTTTCTTTGGCAGATCTGAGTGAAAAAAGAAACAGTGAAGTTTTCAGAAACCTCCTTTAAAGAGAGATCTTTACCAGGAAAAAAAAATTAAATTGCCTTAGCGTATTAAAAAGCACTAAAAATTTTAGGAGTGAAATCCTGACTTCATTGAAATCCCTGGCAAAACTCTGACTTGTTTCAATGAGACAAAGGTGTTTGTTGTAAACTCTCTGATCTTGGAAGATTTTGGCTGATGGAAGTAATTGCAGATGAACTAATTTGGACAAGGAACAATCAATTAAATGATGAGGGATGTCACAATGTTCAGCATCCCACTGAAGAAAAAAGTCTCGGCCTGAAAGATACCAAATATCAAGTCAGGCAGGGTTTACTGTAAAGAAGAGAATTAGACTCACCCAACCTTTGTTCTTCAAACTCAGGCCTCTTCTCTGAGCTTGCTGAGGCTGAGATTCAGCTCCATCTTTGGATGTCTCCATGCTGGCACCCACATGCAGGTGGATTCCTCAAAGTGTTTAAATTGCTATTGGGATCAGAGGGAAGCTGGTCAATGCTGACAAGCAACCTGCAAAGGGATTTGACTCGTGCTACACTCAGTGTCAGGGTGCTGTTCCCGGTCACTCAGGGAGGAAAACTGCTCCTCTGGAGGGAAATTTTTCCCATTGATTTTAAGATAAGGTGGACTATGCTCCCCTATAGGCCATTTGCCTCCTCATTGACCACAGAGGGAGCCCAGAAAATGAAAAATAATTGAGCTTAGACCTCTGAATTGTCTTTCAAATAAAAGAATGTTGTAACAGGAGAGCTTTTGCAAATGTTTGTGGCAGACTGACATGTCAATCAAATTGATCCCTAATCATTATAGACATCTACTTGAGTCCAGTAGCTTCTTGGCAGGAAGAGGATGGTGATGGGATAATTGCCCAGGGAAAAAATTCTGGCTGGAAAAGAAAAAAAAATTCAGAAAACTACTGGCAATGAAACTTTGGGATCAATAAGGTGCTTGAAATTTCTGTGGGGGAAATACACGTGAATGTCTATACCAGCCTTGAGCATCACCATCATGTAACATTATGCCTTCTGCATAAAAAATATGTCTTAGAGCATTTTCCTCTCTTGGCATGAGACTTTTTTTTTGACATCTGACTCCTACTTAGGCATGAGTCCTTACTGTGCTTCAGAAGGGAGGGTGGCTGAAAATAGAACCAATGCTGTTTTAAAAATAGGAAAGCTATTGAAAATAGGACACTACAAAATTAATGTTTTTATAAGTAAATGCTATTGTGAGAAAGGAAATTCCAGGAGTCTAGCACTCACAAATTTAAAAAAAAGACAGGGATGCAGTGTAGAAAAGCTATGCATTTAGACCTGGAGATGAGGAGAAAATGTAAATTAGATAATGCTTACCTTGCCATTGGAAAATAGGACAGATGTTTATGTCTCTTATGGTGGCTCTACATAAGTGTTGTCTGACATCCATCAGGAGCTGTGATTACTTGCCAGAGTCAGGCAGGACCACAATGCCCTTAGTGCCAAACTTTCCCCTTCTGAAGATACAGATAAACAATTTGGAAGTTGTCTAATTCCCTGAGGTACAGGAAAGTAGAAATTATGGAGGAAACATGGCAAGACTGGCATCTCTGCTAGCAGGAAGCAGCATGAAACTCTGAAGAGAAGAGACTAAAGCTGCCAAATTAATATCCACAGCCTCCTTACCAGGGCTGCACACCTTACACTAGAAATTCAGTCCCTCAGTGGGAAGTGAAGTCTTCTTGTTAAAACTAAAAATATTGCCTCTGCTTCTAATGAACATCAAAATCTCAAACTAGAGCTTATGTTCTCCAGGTGAAGACTCACAGGAAGTCTCTGTGAGGGGTAACAGAAGCAGGAAACAGGCTGAAGGCAAAATATAAATAAAAATGGACAAAGTGGAGAAGGAGCAGCTTTGGAAAGGTTGATGTCAGATGGTGAAGGAGGCAGGAATTTCTGTATAGGTACTACCATGCATTTTATAAATGAAATTCAACTAGATGGTCAAAATGCTCCATTCACAGGCTCAGCTTTCTATCCTGGGAACTGAGCCTGTGAATTTTATTAATTGGCTACAAAAGGCTATGGTCTCTGCTTTTCATGGATTCCTGTTTATTATAGCATGAGAAATCATCAGGCTAACAAGAAGGATGGTCCTCATGGGTCTCTGGATAGAAAAAATTATTAATTCTTCTGAAACAATACATCCTTGAGATACTGAAAAACTCTCTCTGTAGTTTCTTCCAGGAAGCACATATTTCTTGAGGCATTAGCAAACTATAGACAATGACTTTTCACCAGATCCACAATTTAATAAATGCTTCCTAAAGACTTTTAATTTTTTTTCTGGTATTGGAAACACTACAAAACATTACGGCAAGAATGAGCATAATTTTAATGTTACACGGGGTTGGTTTTGTCAGGAACCGTATCTGGCCAATCTCAGAATCTTGTATCTTCACGCAGCAGTAAATTGACACAAATGAACAACGTATTTTGTTTACATTCTATTTTAAAATTTCATTACTGGGCACATGGTTAGGGTGATAATGCCCCATAAGATACATGGTACTGCCAGGTTGCTCTCTCATTTGTTCCCACGCACAGCAGGTGAATTATTAGCATCCGTGGAGAGGTTGTAATTCTGCAGTGACACCTTGCTCCATGCCCTTCACACATGTAGGAAGAAGGAAATAGGCCCCTTGTCTACCCAGCTTCCAGGACTTTTCCCACTTCTTTACCCACTCTGATCCATCCCATGAACCTTGATGCAGCCCCATCACCTGTCTGTTCTAAGACCTGTCCTACTTTTCTTGGAGCCTTCAGTAGTGTGAGGCTGGGAATACCCACAGAACTGTAAATTCAGTACCAAAATTTGCTTAAGGGATAATGTCAGTGCAATACAGTTCTGTGACAGGATAATGGTCTCCTGACACAATAAAACTGCCAAAAAGAAGCCAAGCAGTTTATAGATAATAAATGTCAAACAGAGGTAGATGTTTATTTTCAAAACATCACAAGCCTATTATCCTGTCAGACCCTCCTGTTTTGATTTCTTTATTTCCATTACGGTAAATGAATAAGGAACAGTAAGGAATGAGATGTCCTGCAGGCCAATCACAAGCTCATTCTGCCTAAAGGCTCCAGCAAGGCATTAGTTTACCTCAACATATGTTTTTTTGAGCAGCTGCCTTGCTCTGGTTCACTGACACATGAGCTTTAGTCAGACAGAAATCCCTCCACCTCTTCCAGGAGGTGTTTGTGTTCCATTCTTGAAGTTCTCGCTGCTGTTAAACCTTTTTCATCCTGTTAATCTTCATTCCAGTGAAGGGGGGAACATGGAGGGGAAACAAGGGGAAAACGTTTGTCCCTGCATCACACTGCTGGCGTCTGAATCAGCTTGGCAGAGATGAGACCTAAATGGTCTTCAGAGGAGGTAGATGAGGGTTGTGGGCAGAGTCAAACAGGACAGATTTCTGTAGGGATGATCACCATGAGTTTCTAGAAGTACAAAATGGGTATCTCCAGTTTTGTCCATATTGCAAATAGATGGGGGTTGAATAAATCCAATGTCATCTTTTATCACAGAATCACAGAAATCAAAAAGTTCCAAATCCCCTGCCATGGGCAGGACACCTTCCACTATCCCAGGTTGTTCCAAGCCCTGTCCAACCTGGCCTTGAACACTTTCAGGGATGGGGCATCCACAGCTTCTCTGGGCAGCCTGTGCCAGGGCCTCACCACCCTCATAGTAAAGAATTTTTTTTGACATATGTTCCCTCAGATGAGCATTTTGCACTCTTTACTCCTCTTTTGCTGTTATTGTTGTTGTTGTTGTTATTGGTGGTGATGGTATTTATTAATTTTTAATTATCTATCTATTCATGTTTTATATGTGTTTAAGTATTAAATAATCACTAAATTATTATTAATTTTTATTATCATTAAACAATAAGCATGGTACTGGTAAAAATAATCTGTGCCCCAAAAGATGGCACAGGCTGTTGCTGAACAAAAGAAAAAAAGGGAAGTAGAAAAGGAGTTGGTTGTGCTTTTATTTGCTGCTGCATATAACAAAATTCAGAGCTGCTGTAGTGGCAGGATGTCATGAACAGGCCATGCCAGAGTGGGTCTGGAGAATGGATAGAAAGGGAAGCAAGCAGGAGTATCTGAAATGGGTGAAAAGGGTGTTTCCAAAGGAAAATATGCTGAAAAGTAAAGACCATCATGCAAGGAGAATGCTGTGGTGACATTTGATCTTACAAACATTATTTGTTTTGTGTGCAGCTTTCCATTCACCATCTAAGTGAAGTCAAAAGGCCTCCAGAAAAAAGCAGGATGACTAAGGGAACTCTTGGCAGCTTTCCCGTGCAGAGAATGCCAAGGGCACAGTATTAACCTTCAGACTTCACTCTGGTCCCTTTCTCTTCCTTCACTGCTTTTCCTGAGAGTGCTCCACCTTCTCTTGGGGGAATGGCATGGCAGTAAGATGTTTTTACTCTCCTTCTTTCTTTATGGCTGAAAGAAAAACTTCCAAGACAAAACCCCTCCACAGAGGAGTGTTGATCTGGACATGAGCCCTAATATTCCATGGACAGAAGTCTGGACTTCAGCACATGTACTGCCTAGGAATGACTGAACATCCCATGGTCAGCACCTGAAAAAAGCACTTCCAGGGGGAAGATGGATTTGGGCATCAAGGGAAAAGCCAGAGTATCATGATAAGGCTGTTTCAGGATTATCTCATGGTAGATGGAAGCAGTTCTTTGTGCTTGCTGTGACTCTTAATCACATCTGTTCACAGAGCCTCGTTAATTAACATCAGTACAGAAGGGGAACAGATTTACTGAAACATTCCATAATTTCTGCCCATAGGGATCCTTCCATGCCCTTTCTGTGGGTTTTTCATCCCAGTTGCAAGGAAGATGTCTTTGGTAAACAACCTGGATGAATGATGGCACCTGACAACACAAGTGACACTTATACTCTCTTAAGAGTGCGGTCATCCCACCTGACTTTAACCACCTTTACATGGGCAGGTAGTGACAGGACAAGAGGGAATGTTTTAAACTAAAAGGGCAGATTTAGATTAGATTTTAGAAAAAACCTTTTACTGTAGAGGATGGTGAGGCACTGGCACAGGTTGCCCAGAGAAGCTGTGGCAGCCCCATCCCTGGAAGCATCCAAGACCAGATTGGACAGGAGACAGTGGAAGGTGTCCCTGCCCATGGGAGGGGGTGGAATGAGATGATCTCTAAGGTCCTTTTCCAACCCATTCAGTGATTCTCTGATCTGAAGGTCAGGGGTCTGGTCTGAAGAAGCCGTCAAGGAGCCATCAATAGTACCTGGAGACAGACAGTCATGTCCAAAGGCTGTTTCATCCCCATCTAAAAAGAGTTAAAAGTCTACGATGAACCTCCTCGTGAAGATGTCTTTTTGATGATTATTAATGGACCTCCCTAACTTGATAAGACCAGGTACATATTTTTAAGCAGCTAAAGTTATGTGAGTTGCAGCCCATCCCATAAATGAATTTCATGACTTCCTATTCCACGTTATTTCAATATTGCAATACAAAATACACTCTGCAAACTGAAATCACAGGAAAAATGAATAGGTGATAAAATTATGAAAGTTAATTATATCAGATGAAATGATGGGATTTTCAATTATGTTTTTATTTCAATATTATCTGTCCTTAATATTTAATTTTAAATTCTGACACCTCTGTTAATCTACTTAGAATAAGATGGGACTGAGATATTACTTCCATTTATATAAATAATTTAAACTAATTTCAAGAAGTTCAGGGTTCTTACCAAAGTTATAAAAATGTGAAATCATTTAAACTATGAAAAACACTGAGCAAGTAGCAGGAAGCTGGAATTTAGGAATCAAAAAGGTGGGAAAATTTTTTGTTTCTCTGTGGAAGGATGACATTTGCTATGGTGATGCTGTGATAAAATCTTATGGAGTTCTGAAACTATCTGTTCAATTTATTTGTACACATTTTAGTTTAGCTTCATCACAGATGCAAATCATGTCATTGAAAGCTCTCCAACCCTGCTTATGCATCTAGGACATTTAAGATAATTTTATTTAACTAATAAAAATTATTTTTAAAACCCT
Source organism: Aleadryas rufinucha (assembly GCA_013397815.1). NCBI lineage: Eukaryota > Metazoa > Chordata > Aves > Passeriformes > Aleadryas > Aleadryas rufinucha. Next base: position 692,895 of record VZTH01012678.1, read on the forward strand.
TGGTTTCTGTACTTTAATTAAACTCTTGGATCCATGTGAAAGTCATTTGGCACCTACTATGCAGGGGGAGGGGAAGTTAATTACATCTTTAGAAAATAAGAAATTTGTCATTCACACTTTTTCAGCAAAACAGACATGAAAAAATAGAGAACCCAAATAAGGGTAATCTGTGTTATTCTGTATATTTTGTTAGGTAAATGCATACAGACAAAGAACATCCAATATTTGCAAAAGTGTGTCCCAGATTCTCCCGACCACTGAAGGTGAACATAAGAACAGATATATATATATATATATA
>VZTH01012678.1:693223-720097 GCA_013397815.1 Aleadryas rufinucha
ATATATATTTGTGAAAAGTATTTTTTCCTTTCTCTTGATGCTTTAGGAAAAAAACCCCACCAACCATGTTTGCACTTTTTTTCATCCCTGAGGAGGGTAAGGCTGGAGAAATATGATCTGCTCCAAAGCTGATGAGTTTTGTATCCATAGTTCAAGACAAGGAATAGTAGGAAAGTCATAGCAGACTCCTAAAACCATCTGAAGGAGCTAAAACCAGCTCCTTCTCCAAGCAGCTGGTGACAGCACTTGCCTGTTCTCTGTGTTAGAAGGTCTTGGTACAATATCCAACAGCCTGCTTGCTGAAGTTTCATGTTATCCCAGTAGCCAAGGTCATGTGAAACACACTAATTCTTTCTTCTTTTATATCTGCTTTCTATATATTCGAAAAAGACCGTCGTGCCCGCTTTGTTCTTTGCCTTTGCACACGCATTCTGCAAAGAATATTCTCAGAGGGACCAGTACTGTCCCAAAAGGATGGAAAACAGGTAAAGCATGAAGAACTGAGAAGTTTGAAGAGGGGAAATGATTTAGGATTAGGGACAAATATCATAAACACTTGGGAAGGGGAAGGAGTGCGATATTGGCGGTGAGATGCTGGCACAGGTTGCCCAGGGAAGCTGGGGATGCTCCGTCCCTGGGAATGCTCCATCCCTGGGAATGTTCAAGGCCAGGCTGAACAGGGCTTGGAAGTGGTGTGGAAGGTGTCCCTGCCTATGGCAGAGGATTGGAATTGAATGATCTTTATTTCAGTCCCTTCCAACTGAAACCATTCTGTGATTCTGTGATGATTGTGTGATTCTCAGAGTATCACATCATATTCAATCAGTTGGTCCTAATACACAAAGTGCTTCATGATCTTGGCATGGCATTCCTAAAAGACAAATTAATTCATCTCCTTTTGGCAAGACAGAGCCATTCACAAAAAAAGACAGGGCAATCAGGTTGACTTATAGCAGAGCTCTCTGCAATTAGTTTACTGAAATTCTGCTTCATAATCCCTCCCCATGGGAGAGTGTCACCAAAATCAGCTCAGCAAAGATGAAAGAGGCTCTTCATGGGTTTCATAGCCATTTCAGCAGGGCAACTTGACTTCATAGGAGATAGAAACAGAAATATTTAAACAGAGGTAAATTTGCTTTTGAAAAGTTTTGTTTATCTTTTATTGCAATTTAATTAAAAGCCATTGACAGCAAATGATGAGGTTTCTGCTGCAGCAAGTTGCTCAGGCAATCATTTTCATGCTGATGATAACAGAATCTTGAAGTCAAACACAATAATTAAACTCAGCAAAGAACGTCAGAGGAAAATTGTTGACTGAGGCATTAACTCATGGTTTGTTGAGGTAGGACTCATGCCATGCAGTGGAACCTGCTTGCAGTGAAGTCCATTTGATGTTTTGAGACTGTTACTTGGATAAATGGCATGAGAGAAGTGGTCAGTGATGCCTTGCTATCATGCAGATATGAATTTGCAAGGCACATAGAAAGAGGACTGCAATGATAGAGTTCTCTGCAGCTTGGGGAAAGTACAGAGGGTGTGATGATTTATATCCTCCTTGGAATGGGAGTAGAAGATGACAGTCACATTATATCAAACCCAACTTATCTCGTCTCCTCATGGTTTTTCATGTATAAGCAATGGAAATGGTCTTTCAACAAATGAATCATGGGTGACTTTTTTTGTCCAAAAAGTAGAAATTAAAGTTTAGAGTACACTATCATAACACAGCATTGAGACAGGATCTTTCAAACAGCAACTTACCCTTGAGCTGTTCACTCAGAATTAAAATTTCAACTCTGGACCACACTTGCCCAAATCAAGTCTATCTCTGGCTCATCTCTTTATAACTTTCAGCAACACTGACATTAAACCATATCAGGCCTTAAGGTGTAAGCAGCAGGATTATGTGACATGTCTTAGAGACACCTTCCATGTGATGCTGGACTCTTTTGGAAACCACCCTATTTTTTTTGAAACATGCACAGATTGTGATGAAGTGAAAACTCATTCTCCCTATTTGATCATCCTCATAATTCAAACTACTTGGTAATACTAGACAGAAGAAAGAGTCTTGACAAATCTGCCACAGTACATCCATTTGGAAAATGAACCCATACATGATAATTACTTGCAGGCAGTCATTTTCTGAACAGTTTTCCACCCATCTTACTTTAGATTTAGCACGACCATCTTTCTCCAGTTTGTTATTTGTGATAAAATAACATTAAACAATATTAGCAGGCATCCTACAGTCTAGTATTTAATGACTGCTTTTAGCTATCCTGAAGCCTGTTGTAGAAGGAACTGACACTTTTTTTCTTTACAAAACATCATTTCTGCTCATTTCCTTCTGTGATCTTTCAGGTAGTTGTTGTTTCATTACCTCTGGTCGACTGGTCAGTAGCCTTTGACCAGCCTAAGTAAACTTACTATTCCTCCTCTTTCTCTCTAAAAACATCCGCTTTATTTGCTTTATCCTATCTTATGGGACCTTACCTGACTTCTAGGAGTTCACAGACATCTGACAAAAATTCCAAGATATCTTCCATTTGTTATCTGAGAATCCAATTTAAATTCATCCAAGTGTTTTCACAATCTCTTCCACTTTTGTTCTCCTTTAATTCATATTCCTCTGTTTCTGGCATCAATTTTTTAGCCATCTGATTTGATCACACCTCACCCTCTTGTTGAAAATAGAAGCAAAAATGTTATCAAATATTTATAATATCTTGATGAAGAGTCAAGAGGATCTAGTCTAAGAAAATGTTAATTAGTGTGATGTACCACAGTGTCTGTTCCTTCATGGAATGATCTAAACCATCAGACATCAGAGGTCTTTGGTGGGGGCTAGAATCCATCATAGGCAGAAGAAGATGCTTAAAGGAGACAGTTTTAGAGAGCCACTAGATGCATATGGAGAAGGAGGGGGGAAAGGAGAGAGGGGTGCATTTCTGTAATGAGGGAGACTGTAGTGACAGTGTCAAACTTTCAATGAACAGGTGAGGTCTGTGTCAGAACAGAATTGCCCATTGATCTTCTCCCTGTTCTGTGCTAATTCTGACATTTCAAAATTAACAGGTTCATTTGGGACTGGAGCTTTTTTTCTACAGTTGCTGACTCTCTCCTTTCCTCTGTATTCCTCCCATCAAAGTTGCCTGAAATGACACCCCTGACACAGTTGCTGAACACAGTCACCAAAAAAAAAGAGAGGATCTGTAAAACACAGGAAAATTTACATACAGGCTGAGGTATCTTGCATGGCCAAGAGTTTCTAGAGGAATGTTTTTCAAAAGGCCAGAATGCAGGGGACGTTCCAAAGGGTGGGAAGCCTTGTCTATAATATGTGTCAATAATAAACAAAAAATATGTCCTGAGAAAGCCACAGCAGCATCAATAATGGAACTGATGCAGGGTAGGGGAGAAGGCAAAATTAATGAAGAATAAATAAGTAAGAAGGAATGTAATTAATTAATGCTAGTCACCAAAATTTTACAGAAAACATCTCATAAAACAAATGCAATTTAAATATTTGATGATTTTCCAAGGGTGGCTAATTAAGGTAATAACAAAGCTATAATCTATTTAGAGCTCAGTCTGGTGTTTGACTTTTTGCTGCATAACATTTTGATTAAAAAATTGGCTCCACATCATATTAATAAGGCAAATGATAGGAGATTAAGAAGAGGGTAATGCACAAACCTGCAAAAGGTTTTGTCAAAATGGGAAACTATGATGGAGAGAGGATGCTCTAAGTAGGGTTCTGCACAGACTGTTGCTAGGTCTGCTGCTATCCCATGTTTCCGGAAGGCTCGTTGCAATTGCCATTGGTTGGACTCAATGATCTTAGTGGTCTTTTCCAATCTAAATGATTCTCTGATTGTTCTTATATACCTTTTCCTTAGGAGGGATCTAGTTTAACTGGGTGATCTCTCTAACCAACAGCTGTATTTTTGGCTCCTATCAGAGCAGTCCTACAGTAAGCACCCAAATTCCCAGGCAAGTAGTGATGATAGGTGCCTTGAAACCCTTGTAAAGATCCACTTTATCTAATTTAGGTGATTGAATTTAGGCAGGCAAGATATCTCCTTGAAGGCCTCCAGAGCACCCTGTCTATCTCCGCTGACCATGTCGGGAATTTCAGCTCTTCTTTTGGGAGGAACTTGACACTCAGTCAGATAAACTGGATCATGTCCCCTTGGATCACTTGGGCTATATAAATCTACAGTCTCAATGGGGAAATCTGTATCATTCACTCAGCCTTTCTTGCTTTTAAGTTCATTAAATTAGGCCAGTGCAACAAAAACCTGATACCACACACAGGAATCACCTTTACTCTCTATAGTGCATGTGCTGTGTCAAGAGTTAAGAGCATCCAGAGTTTTCATTGAGGACAAAATACTACCTGAATTAAATTCTTTCTTTGCCAGGAATTTAGGGCATGAAAATTGAATTTCCAGCTGGTGTAAGTGGAGAGAAAATCACCGAGTTCCTGGTTTTATGAAGAAATAACAATCTTTCCTTTTTCTACCACTCTTTTTCTTTTCTCTTTGCCTGTGTCTTAGTTCCAGTCATTCATAATCTGCTCTTCTATTTTTCTATTTTATAGCCATCCCACAGGAGTAATGTGAAATATAACCAATCAGTATTTGTAAAGCACTTTGAGGCTATCAGGTGGAAGGAAGTGTATAAATGCAAATTGTTACGATTGCTCTTACATTGCTGCCAAGGGACCTGCAAACAGAATCAGGTCCCCATATATTCAGATATACACAGACTTAGCCACACCTTGTGAAAGCAGCCAGAAGAGACAAGCTGAGGAAGCATAAGAGGACAGAAGTTTAATAAAATATAGAAAAAGGTCGTTCAGGGATTGTTTATGAGTTCAAGACTGAATCACGGTTCTGTCACAGATTTTTGCTCAGTTTTGCTTCTAGCACTGTCCCCAGTATCTGCTTTTGGAATATTATCACACTGTGTTGTCTATGCTGGTTTGTGTTCATGATGTAGTGACCTGGTCTTTCTGGGCTCCTCTTGCAGTCAGAGTAATCTAATACAGCTTTAATGGAGCAATCCTCGTGACTGTGGTCAGACATCCACTCAATGCTGAGTAGATCTCATATGCTGACACAAATTACGGCCAAGTGTTTCTCATCATCAACTGTGCATTGTCTGGGGTAGACCCAGACAACTGTCCCAGATGTTGGCATCTACATTTGATTAGACAAATCCCATCCTATAATTACCTCTGTCAGTAGATTAAATGCTTCCAGGGAACATTCCCAAGTGCTGGAATGCAATCATCTGTCTTCTTCAGTTTTAGAATGGCGCTTGGAATTATTTTGGCCTGAAACAACGAGCACTTTCCCAGTGCATTCCTGAGCATGGCTCAGGATCCAGCACCAGCCAGGGACCATTCCAAGTGGTTGGTTTGGATGTAGCTACCCTATTCCAGAGACAGGGATATTTTATTGCTATAGACACTGACAGGCTGTGCCAGCTGGACCCAGAGCTAGAAACTGGACCTTGGCACTGCTTGGTTTACCAGGAGAGTTGTACCCACAGCTCCACACCCATCACAACTGTGACTGGGAACATTCAGTGGTTCACAAAAATGCATCCTGATGTCCCAAGCTGACAGAATGTTTACAGCCCTGATGGATCAGAGCCTTTTCAGTACCATTCTGTGGGAAGAATGTGGCAAAGGCAGGAGCAAGACCATATTCCCTGCAGGCAGCTTTCAAATGCTTCACGCTCCTGCAACCACGCTGGGTCACACTGGGTTTGGTTTGTTTTTTTGATTGGCTTTTTTTTTTTCCTGTTTGTGTTCTTGGGGTGTTTTTTTTGTTGTTACTGCTTTGGGATTGTTTATTCGTTTGTTCTTTGTTAGTTTTGGTTTGGTTTTACATTTTTGGTTTTGGTATGGGTTTGTTGATCTGGGTTTTCTTCAAATGTTGCATTACTCTGTAAAAGACAGAAAGAAAGAAGCTGCGCTGATACATTTTGCATGGACTCATGACCATGTCGGTTTGCTATTCATGAAACAAGTTCTCTGTCTCCCTGTTATAAATATCTTAAAGTAATGCAGCTTTTAGGAGTAATAAAGTACTTTACTTCAGCCTCCTTTCCTGGGTAATAAATTAATTAGTTTTCGTATTCCTTTTTACCTCTTATTGAAACCACCATGCCCTCATGATGTTTAACAGCCAACAATACCACTACCAGAGATTTATTGCATATCTCTTGATTTCATGTCAGTCTTAAGGAATAAAATCCTAGATCTGGCTGCTCTTTGCTCCTCCTCATCAGTTTCTGTAGCAGCTTTTCTTACCACACTCATCCCTGCCCTCGCAGGACTCACAGCAAAGGCCATCTCAGACCATTTTCTAAACAGGAGACTAAGGAGACAGAATTAGCAGAAGCAGCTTCAATAAAGGAGAAGCAAGAAGCCTCTTAGGAGGATGTTTTATGAAGGTGGTCTCTCCTACAAGATCAGTAGTATTGCCTTTCAATCCTGAACCCACCTTTGTAAACAGAAAATAACCCTGCTGTGCAGCATCACCCTCTGATCTGGGCTAAAGGACAACACTGCCCTCCATCCTCCATAAGGAGGTGAAATAACACAAGGCAAGCATCCAGGATGTTGTCAGACAAGAATTAATACCATCTATTTTCTTACTGGGATTCCTGTGCTTAGGAGAGGATTTCCGCCTTCCTCTGGAACCACAACATTAAAAACACACTGCAGTACGTTCCCCTGTCAGTTTGAGAACTCGCAGCATAGATTTGGTGTCTGTGTAAAGCCCTCACGGAGGACGTGGGTAGCAGGTATAATTGACAGTGCCACAGATCCCCATCTAGGGATGGGCTGTAGCAGGCACCTTTGTTTTCAAAGTACTTTTCCAAATAGGCAGGGACACGAGGATCAAGTCATATGGTGACAGAAGAAATGAATATTCATTGTTTGCCTTTTATGATAGTAGGAAGCACAGCAGCAAGAGCTGAAACGATGGGGTTTAATTTTTGCAGAAGTGATAAGGAACACATGTGGGAATGCATTTGTTTGATTTTTTCACTCATCTGAGGTAGCTTCCTCAGTCATTTCCATTTTCTCCAGATGAATCAATATTTTCTCTCTAACAAAAGAAAACAAAACCACAACTTAACCTCCCCACCCACACAGAACATATTACTTAACTGCCTGCTGCTCCCAGCTATCTTCGCAAGCTGTGTTCTTGCAGCATTTTAATTTTTTAGCCCTCTCAAGAAATATAATAACATTAACATTATGCATTTTATGATGCTCTTACTTGTTACAGATCTTGCAGTTCTTTTCTAACACTGGGAGCTTTTATCAGGTTACAGTGTGAATTAGCTATAAAAGCTTAGAAAATGGCAAGGATGATTTTGCAACCAAAAAAAACCTAAACAGGAGAAAAACATGTCTATATCTCTCTAGTAAATTTCCAAGAAAGTTTCTAATTTTTGGTTAAAACCTCTGAAATTTAATAAGATTTTCAAAATTAATGAGGGGGAAAAAATATTCAAAATACATTCTAAAAAGCTGGACTTTTTAACTGACAACTTTTTCTTTTCAAAACTAAATTAACTTGTTGTAGGCGACACAAAGAAATCTACTCAATGTGCAGAATAAAGCACTGGATTTACACCAAATATTTTTCAAAATCTGCTTTTCATATGTGAAAGAATTGGCCAAGTTTATCCAACAAATATTAACCCTTTGAAAACCCTGGCTTGGCATTCTTTACTTATTTTAGTGAGCAGTATTTTAGCAGCTTCCCTAACTGCTCTGCAGCTACTTCAGGAAATAGAACCCAACTGGGGGAATAAAACTTTTGCAATAAAGCTGAATACTTGAAAATATATCAATACATGATCCAGTACTTGTTTCCTCCCATACCAGAGATTCAAAGCTTTTACTCTTTTCCTATTACCACTACAGCCTCCTGTGCCTCTTCTGACAGCCTGGCTGTCCACGCTTTTCAGCAGTGTCAGGTGTTTCTGTATAAAATCTCCAGTGCCAATGGGTGCAGGTTTCTGGTCCTGCAGGGCCTGACATTCTCCCTAAAAGGTGCCTCAAGTGTTTCATTCCCTCTACTTCTTCAACTGGAAGGGTTTTCTCCACACAGCACAGCACAGAAACAAAACCACCACACAGCACAGGTCACCAACAGTCAAATCAACCACAGTAACCACTGTTTTTGCTTTGTACTTTCTTTCCCTGAAGGGTCACCCCAGTTCTTACACCCTTTCTCCACTGCTGTCATCCCCCAGTAGAACAAACCTCCTCTGTCTCCCCCTTCCCATCCCTGCCCTCCCTGTGTAGTGCTGGTCCTGCTGTTCAATGAAGTTTAGAAGTGAAATGAGAATTCCTAAGGGATTTTTTCTTATGATCCACATTTCTAAAACTAAATTCTATAGCACATTAGAGTTTTTCTTTCCAGTTTGAGGTAGAAAATCATAAAAGTGTGTGAACATGAACTGTATGTTGGTCTGAAGTTTGTTTTACTTTTATGTACACAGCCTCTGACACTATTCTGAATTATCCCCCTGCATTATTTTTTCACTATTTAATGTCTTTTTATACCATTAATTTTTGCTATGTCCACCCAGGTATTAAACCATAACAGCTAAAAATCACTATGTCAATATGACCATTTTTGCCTTTACTTGTTTCTGAATCTCCGTAAGGGAATCTGACTCCTGGGTACCCAATATAGCTTTTTTCAGTACCTAATCAGTGCACCTATGCCACCCTCTCAAGCCTGTTGATAATTCTTATTCACACTATTGTGTCTCAGTAGCCCCTTGAGCTGAACACAGTGCACCTCATCAGTGCAGCCTCATCAGAGAATCAGATGGACTGTTCCCATCCTCCTTGCTTTAGGTTACCCTGCAGGTAAATTTGATTTGCTTTGACTTTCTGCTGTTTTCCAAAGCCTTTTCCAAAACCATATCTACTTTGCCCTGTGCTGTAATCCCCTTATTTTCTTTGTGCTGAATCAATTGTTTCCAAAGTTGTCTCCTTTCTGGGAATAGGCAGCTTCAATTATTTTCCTCAGACAGATGTGCACTTTTTCCAAGTTGAATCCTCTCAAATATTTTGGAGTGTTTTTAGTTTCTCTCTGTGGTTTGCTATTTCTCTGAGCTCCAGACTCCATGAACCATCACTCAGTTCCCCCAGCTAACATCCCTGACATGTCTGTTATTCCACTTTAAAGAGGATTCATTGGATGACACGAGGGAGGATATAAATATCAGCATATCCCAGCACTGTTCTCAGAAAAGGTGCTGATTCCCTGCTTGTTTCTGAGACGTACTTCAAGCTGACTTTTTAGATCCTCCATGGATTTTGCCATTTGGGATGACCAATATAATGCACTGCTCACTTTATCATCCACGTTACCTGCAGGGTAATACTTGCAGGCACCTTCAGATCAGCAGTATCTAGGCCACTACACAAAAACAGCCTGAATTTGAAAGGCACGATGTGCTTGCAGCACCCATTCAAGTATCTAAAAATTAAGCCAGTTTTACCGGCACTAATGCCGGATTACACGTTGTTACTGTGTACTCCCAGGGACAGGCAAGGACAACTGGCAGTGCCCTTTGGCACTATTCTTTATCCTCCTGCTCAGGAAGGGAGCAGCATGTACTCAGTCACACCTTTCACTGCACATCTTTATTTGCCCCCTCTATGTATGTGTTTCAGCCATGCCGTGTTGGAATGCTCCACTGCAGCATCCAGGCAGTCCTTGTCCTGGTGTTGTCCAAGACCTCGAGAAGCTGCAGAAAAAAATCATCCTTTGCCATATCTTATTCAGGCACTGGAGGGACCTGCCTGTCCCAGGGTGGTCCAGTCAACTAGTGCTGTGCTCCTGAACTGTTCCTGTGGTCACTGGCTGTAATGAACCATCTCAATTACTGTCTGCAACCTAACAAGTCAATGGAGAATAGTTTTAAGGTTTAAAAAGTGTAGTGAGTCATTGGAACAAGTTGTTCAGAGAAGTTGTGGATGCCCCATCCCTGGAAGGGTTCAAGGCCACATTGGATGGGACTTTGAGCAACCTGGTCTAGAGGAAGGGGTCCCTGTCCATGGCAGGGAGTTGGAACAAGATGTTCTTTAAGGTCCTTTATAACCTAAACCATTCTATCATTTTATGATCTGGCCAAGCTCCTGAGCAATGATCAGCTTTGTGAAGGACCCACAGGGCAAGGCCACAGCAACCAAGGGAAGTGCTTCCAGGTTTTTCGCTGCTAGACCAGCTCCCAACACCATCTCAGTCACAGGAGCAGTAAGTGCCAAGGATCCAAAGGCTCCAGGCCCACAGTGCTCAGGCATCTCTGTCACCCACAGCTTAGACATGGTCACATACTCTGTCAAGGGCTGTTACAAGCCTGAACGTGTAGAAATTAGGAATCAGGCTGTGGGTTCCCACTCAAGGTCTCACTTCTGTGTGTAAGTAAAAAGGCTCGATAAAGCCTTTGCATTTAGACTTTATTCTCTGGGAGCACTCAACCATTGGCATAAGTACATCATAAAATAGACAAAGAGCTGTAATATGTACCAGTGGAGCTTAGCATTTCCTGGGGTTATTGAGGAAGGCAGTACCTTATGATAAGCAAATAGATGGCTGACAGGGTCTTTTCTACAGAACTTCCCACCTTAGACCTCTCCTTCTTGTTGCCTGTAAGAACTCCAGTCCACATTTGCAGATCAACTGTATCTAGGCCACTAAATAAAAACAGCCTGAATTTGAAAGCCACTATGTGCTTGCAGCACCCAATCAAATACCTAAAAACTAAGCCAGTTTTACCAAGGCAGTTGTCTCCACATTTCTGAAGGACTTTAGGCTCCCAATCTGAATCAATGCCTCTGCACCCTAATGCAGGCCCTCCAAAGCTGTCACAGATGGGCTCCTTCTCCTCCAGTCCTGTTCATCCACACTGAATCATAGAGTCAGAGGATTATTAAGGATGGAAAAGACCTCAGAGATCATCAAATCCAGCCATTAGCAGCAGTAGAAGCATGTGTGGAAGGGGTGTCAACATGAAAGGGACAGCTGAATACGCTGTTTCGTCTCCAAAACACTGAAAAATACTTCAAGCTGAGTGCTGCCTGCTGTTGGTCTAGTGCTGAATCAGACAGAGGATGCTAACTGACATTTTTGAGCTCCCCAGTTTCCACTCACCCTCCTGTTTCTGTAGGGGTTTATTATGGAAGAGCCTTGTTCTCTCAGACTTTGCAGTGTCCTTGGTCCCATCTCATAATAAATAATTTCTGCTTGACAAAACTTGTTAAAACATAACAGAAGTTTGATGAAAGGGGAGACACCAAGCAGAGATCTGCATTTTTTGGGTTTTGCTTTTTAATTACATTTCTGGGATTTAGAATTGCAAGTTAAGTACAAAGCTCCTGCAAAGCCAGCCTGCCTTTCGTCCTGCCTTTCCTGCAAGGGGCTGTCAGCTCTGCTGGGGCTGGACCTGCTGTCCCAGGCAGTCCTGGCTTAGGCTCCCAGAGGAGCAGACCTTGCTGTCTGTAGAGTTGGTGGGCAGCTTGCCTGCTGCAAATGCATTTCCCTGCTGCTTTCCTTTGGTCCGAAGGAGCTGCAGAATTTTCCTCCTCTTATGTAATGGTCTGCTGGTGTCTTTGCTTGGAAAATCTCTTTTTCAGCTGGAGAGTGTCAAGAGATGTGTCCTACCTCTCCTGGGTCACTGCTGAGAGAGCAGCTGGCCGAGGAAGATATGCCAGGGTGTGAGGCAGCAGAAAGGAGCAGCTCCTCTCCCCTTCCTTCCCTCGTGTCCAGCATTTCCCGGGGTCACCCTCCTCCCCATAAATGCACGGGGCAGCCCCGCCTGGGCGACCCCGGACAGCAGTTGGGGAAAGGGGAAATTTGGGCTGGGAGTTTTGCCTGGAGGGTTTGTGTGCCGTGTATCGCGTGTCCCCCGTCCCCCGAGAGCCACAGCGCGGATGGGGCAGAGCCGAGCGAGGGGGGATGCGGTGGGACCGGGGGGCAAGAGCGGAGCGCGGCGGGGGAGATGCGGTGGGACAGGGGGATGACAGCGGAGCTCGATGAGGGGGATGCGGTGGGACAGGGGGATGACAGCGAAGCGTAGCGAGGAGATGCAGCAGCCGCGGGACCGGGGGATGGAGAGAGGAGTGCGGCGTGGGGATGCTGCAGCCGGGGGACGAGAGTGGAGCGCGGTGGCTGCTGCTGCTGCTGCTGTGGGAAGCGGATCGCCAAGTCTCCGGGCTGAGCTCTCCCTCCTCCGGCAACCGGCGTGGATGGGGAGGGGGAGCGAGGGAGGGGCACGGAGGGGTCGGGGGACGTTAAAATGCAGCATCATCCTCCGGTCCCGGCGAATTCCGTGTGTGTGTGTGTGAAGGGGCGGAGGGCAGAAAGTGGCAGCGCTGCCCGCAGCTCCCGGAGCAGCGGGGCCGGGCGCGGAGCTGCGCGGGGCTACGCGGGGCGCGGAGCGGAGCGGGCACTGCGGAGCCGGCAGCGCTCCCGGTGCAACGCCCGAGCCTCGCCGGAGAAAGGGGGGCCCCGGGCTGGAGGGGAGGGAGGGGAAGGGGGGCGGCGGTGCTGCCTGGCTTGAGGAGAGGGAGGGAGGAGAGGGAAAAAAAAGAAAGAGAGAAAGAGGGAAAAAAAGGGAAGGAACCCCCCTCCCCCCTCCCCTGCCCGGTCCCTTCCATCTCCGGCACACACACACACCCGCACGCACACACACACCCCATTGATCAATATTTGGCTGTCTTGCTGCAACTTGCTGCAGTCTTTTAAAGGAGTAGTAGAGAGAGAGGGAAAGGGAAACTGGCAGGAAGGGGTAAGGAGCTACACATGTCACATGTGCTTTCTAAGACGGCCAGGAGCATCTGCAGGCTGGATCTGGTGGAGGATGCTGCGGCAGGGGATACACAGAGGGCTCCAGTCGTTTTTCTACAAGCTGGGCTTATTCGTGAGCAGGCATCCGGTGTTTTTCCTCACTGTGCCCGCAGTCCTGACCATCATCTTCGGCTTCAGCCTGCTCAACCGCTTCCAGCCTGACACTGACCTGGAGAGCCTGGTAGCCCCCAGCCACAGCCTGGCCAAGATCGAGAGGAGCTTAGCCAGCAGCCTTTTCTCCCTCGATCAATCCAAAAGCCAGCTGTATTCGGACTTGCACACCCCGGGGAGGTATGGCAGGGTGATTCTCCTCTCCAAACCCGGAGGCAATATTTTGCATCAGGCTGATGTGATCCTGCAGATCCACCGAGCCGTGCTGGAAATGAAGGTGAACTACAAAGGCTATAATTATACTTTTTCCCATCTGTGTGTGTTGAGAAATCAGGATAAGAAATGCGTGCTGGATGATATTATTTCAGTGCTAGAGGATCTGAGGCAGGCTGCCCTCTCCAATAAGACAACAGCCAGGGTGCAAGTGAGCTATCCCAACACTAAATTAAAGGTATGCTCTTACTGCATGCTTTTGCCAATTAAAGAGGCAGCACTTCATTTCTTGTCCTAAACAGCAAAGAGAAATATATTCATATCTATCTCTCTCTATCGAAATGTGTGTGATCTGGGCTTTCCTCGTGAAGCAGCTGAATCCGGTGCCTTGCTTTTGTTCTGGGCGAGGAGGGAGGGTGGGGGACTGGACGCTGCTGGAGCAGGAGAAGAAGGGAGAGGAGAAGAGCCTGAGCACCGGGAGACCTTGCAATGCCTTAAAGGTTCAATACATGGGGGAAAAAGGACAGGAGGTCGGTGGGGGGTTGAGAGCTGGTTTGCACTATCACCTTTTCCAGCCTCACTGCTGTGGTGGAATAATTTGTCTTTAATGTGGCCAGAAAAAGCTTTCCTCAAAGGCACAGTGAGGTCCTGTGTCTCCCTGCCCCTGCCAGTGCTGTAGGAGCAGCAGGAGGTTTGGGCCAGAAGCAATTTCAGGTATTCTGCCTTCTTTATGTGCATGCAAAGAAGGTGAAGGAAAGAGGGATTTTTTTTTTTTTTCTCAGTGTGAAAATTATTAACTCTGTCGCTGATGGATGGGCGGGAGTTTTGGGATGGATCCCACCAGCTAGACACTTCCAGCAAAGTTGAAACAAGGTAAAAGGTGAAAGAAGTTTCAGTCCCCCAATTAAAAGATAAACAATTTGGCACAAATTATCTCAGGACTATTTCCCTGGCACACAAGCACCCATCTGCTTTCCCTCCCATCTGGAGCAATTCCGCTCACCAGGACTAACCTGCTGTGAGTAAATAAGGCACAAAGTTTGCAGGTGGCTCATGAAAGAAGTTTCTGTGGATTACAGTATATCTGCATGATCCTCTGGGCATTGCACCAGAGGCAGGATTAATCTAACAGTGTGTAACAAACTCCCTAGGACACTATTTACTCATGGCTCAAGTCATAGGGAAGAGGATGTGCTCCTTCTTGTAAATCAGAGATCTCTGGGTTTACCTCTCCCACTTTACCTCTACCACTTTTTCAAAGAGTTCCTCGGGGGCTAAGGGAGGTGCTCTTGCAAGTACCAGCACTAAAATCCTGAAGCTGTAATTTGTTTCTTACTGTACATTTACCAGAAAAAAATCCCATAAAGTCAGTCCCTGTTCCAAAATCTGAAGCACAGACATAGATTGATTTTTATCGGTCTTTTTTCTTCAGTAAAAGTGCCAGGTGGAACAGCTTGGATTTGGTCCCATGGCTGTAGATGTTACAGTAATTGCTTTGTACAGAGTTGTGGCTGCCTGAGTTGAGTGTGTGGAAATGAAAAGGTGTCCTTGCAACTGCTGGAAAGTCCTGAGTGCAAAGAGTGCTCAGACAAACAAGTTATTCTGGATTAAATAACCCTGAACAAATTTTGTCTTCTGGTTTGCTGCAAAGACAATCCCGCTATTGCAGAATTAAAGTTGTATCCTTTACATTTTGCTTATTTTTAAAATTAACATTAAGGTAGTTCAGTGGAGAACACTGATAATCTAGACTAACAGTGTTATAAACCAGCTTTATATAGAAATAGTCACCCTACTCTCTCAATCCAGGTTAATTTTCTTCTGTAGAGCCCTGATTGAGCTTGTCAAAACTAGGATGTGGTCACTTGCAATGTGTTTTTTTAACTAGAAGATTGACTACAACTCCTCCTTTTTTAAAGATAAAAGCAAAGGAAAAGATAATGTGGTCTGTATTAGTTACTTATTAGGCTGACAGATAATTCATACAGAGAAAAAGGTTTTCCCAAAGCACAGATGTCTAACTCTGAGCGCTGCCCAGCACCTTCAATCCCCCAAGGAGTTGTTGTGTATTATCTTCCGGGTGAGGGAACAAAAGCCCTTAAGTATCTCAGTTTAAAGCTGGACAGAGCAGGCAGCTTTCTGCCCTCTTCCCAGTGAAAGAAGGTAAAGCAGCCAAAGTCTATGACTGCACTTCAGAGAAAAGCCAGCAATTACAACCCATTTCTGTGGATAGGGAGAGTTCCTGCTTTTACTGAGAAAGAGGAACACACTTTGCCACAATTTTCCTTCTTCTTATATGGCAAGGACTCTGTTACGAAGCGGTGGTCAGCCCTGAACTCAGGCTGGTCTTCAGTGATGGTGTGTCTGCAGAGACTCACCTTCTCTGGTCTCTTTGGCCCCAGCTGCCTGGATTAAATTACTGTTTTGTATAAATTAATTCACTAGTTCATCTCTGTCATCTCTGTTGTCCCATCTACCAAGGGTTAGGAAGTTGTGGGTAACATCTCGTGATCTCCTTCAAACCATGGCAAAATCTTGGTTTAATCTAGGCTCCCAAGCTGTTTACTGGCCTCCCTCTCTTTACACCTCTAAGCAAAGGCTGTAGAAACTCAAACCTGTATTTCTTGTGTTGAGGTGTCTCATTGTGTTTAACCAGAAACACCTCGAATGCTGCACCCACTTGGGTAGATGAGTTCCTGGATGTTCAGCGAAGGGAAACATCCCCTGTGGCTGTATCTGTGGGGTTTTTTATTTCTTCATACTTGAGTTGTGACACTAAGGAAAAGTTGTGGCTAAACCTCATGGGACTGCAAACAAGAGGGCCAAATCTGCCTGCTCTTATTCAGTGTGGGCCAGGGTTCATCGCATTCACTGGTCCATGCCCTTGGGATTCTTCTCAGCTAAACTTTCTTGCACCCTTAGGACCCACCAGGATTTCTAGGTTGCCTCATTTTCCTGAAGGGCATGCTGCTTGGTTAATACCGGTAGGTTTTGCTCTGTCTTGTTCTTTTAACAATGGCCTCAGATTGAAGAAAAATCTTCTAAGAACAGTATGGGGATTTACAAACCATGAAGGTGCCCCAGATGTGTTTAGTTTGCAGCTGGCATGGGTCAAGTGTCAAACTGTGCTGGTCTGGGAACCACAATGACAATGTTGAGCTGTTCTACTCCTGCTCCATCTGGGAGCTGCAAAAACATCTTGTAGTGTTTTATTACCCTCAAACCTTGTGAGTAGCTTTCACTTTGTCTCTCTTCTCATCTCCTGATGGAGGCCAAATAGGTTCCAACCTCTCAGGTGAGGCTGGCTGAAGGCTGACAGGGGGTGAGTTCTTGGCAGGTTTCCCACGGGAACTTTGTGGGAACCACTCAAGCAGGTTTCAGCAAACTGCTCTGGTTTTGAAGCAGCTGTTATTGGGCTGCAAAATCTGATGAAACTGCTTGGCTTTTCCTGAGGAAACCTGGATGTGAAGGATAATTGTTTAACTGTTACTTGCTGTAGTGCTGGAAGAACTTATAGCCCTAAATACTTCTACTTTCATTATCCCTCTGTAGGTCAGGAAGTTGGTGTTTCCATTCACCACAGAAGCAGAGACACAGCACTCACATTCAGAGCACAGACTGCAGGGTGGTTTCCAACCCCTGAGATAGGTTTAAAATCCACTCTGGCAACTCAGGGGTCATTGTAGGCTAGTTCAGCTGAACCAGGCTAGAGGAAAATGCCAGCTCCCATTGCTTTGGGGACACAGTAACCTGCTCACTGCAGTCTGCAGCCCAGTCAGAGAGTGACTTGCCCAAGGTCATGCAGATAGACCGTGGCAGAGCACGAAAACAAAGCTGGGTGTATGAAAGCTTGATGAAGACTTTTGAGATACTTCCTGGAGAAACATTGCTCATGCTTTCCTCAGTTCAGGATGCACAAATGATGTTCCTGTGCTTGGGGTCTGGACTGTGCCCTGACTTGCATAGACTGGGCAAATCTACACTGAGCACTCACCATCAGTCATCAAACTGTTAAATCTCCAGTTTTGGCAGAGATCAGCATTGCTTTTGTCAGTTGAGACTTCCAGTACAGTGACTGGGCATGACTTGGGAGACAGCATGGGAAAGAGTCCACTCCGGGTTGGTGAATCTGATCCATCCTGCCGATAACGGTGCGTAGTGTTCTTAGAAGTGAACACATCGTGCCCCTGCCTCCAGGGTCAGAACGTGGTCTGAGGCACAGTTTATTTGTTGGTATAAACAGAATTATTGATGACATGAGGATTACTTCTTGTGTACCATGAAATGTAAGGGAATAGATTGCTTTTTTACTCTGATTCGCCTATAACCACAGAAAATTTGCTGTCCTATTCCAGAAAAAAAAACAAAAAACCCAAACGAAAATAATGAAAATTATTTCTGAACACAGTCCTTATCTGGAAGGGAAAAAAGGAAGCATAAAAACATTTTTTCAGGTATTTAATCTTTACTGTTTCTTTGTTTCTTTTCATGTTTATTTGCTAGTTTGTCTGAGAAAAGATAATAACTGAGAACTTGCCTGTCTGAGATCAAAATAAATATGACAACTGCTGGTTTAAAGGAACCTTTGTCAGCAGATTGGTTTCTGTAATACTGCCATCAATTAATTAAGTATCAGTCATTTATGAACACTAGGTGAAATAGCAGCCAATAAACCAGAAATCTCTATTACCACATTTGTGATAAACGCGTCAGCTGGATATTGAATCTGCTCTTGCTTAAGCAGAAACGTTACTTTCATTCATTTAACATCCTGAAACCTCTAATTGCAGTTTTGCTACTGGCCAGATTCTCAATTTTTCTCACATTAACAGCTGTACTTTTAAATGAGTCTTGCTCCATTTGCATTTGTGGAGTCTTTCTGACTGCTCTAAGATTAATCCCTCCTTAGATGACCCTGAGGCACAGGCCACCTCCGTGGGGCAGGGAAGACATTAAAGCAGAGCCCACCTACATCAGAGTGGGCATCCATGCACCAATAATATCCACATCCTGATTATTCCTTCAGTAAAATCATTTAGAGTGCAAGATTGTCCTAACTCCAATGAGCAGATGCTTCCTTGGAGGTGGTGTGGCTCTGCACCCATTTGTGACACCACCCGTCCCAATCCAAGCATGTGGCTGAGGATCTTGTGCTCTGTGGCCGGAAAAAAGCTACCAAGTCAAAGCAAAATAATAAAACATGTGCAGGGAGAAGATCAGAAGAGGGAGGCTGGAGGCTGCAGATAGTTTTCATCTCAGCCTCTCAGATGAAGACAGGATGGGGCAGGCTGAGCTCAGAATAACTGCTCAGAAGCATGAAAGCAAGCAGAAAATGTTTGAAGGCTAGTAGCATCTTTTGGCTCACAGATTGGGAAACTAATTTGGGAAGAAAAAAGACACTTTTACTCTTCCAACTGTGCTTCTGTACTGTCCAGCAGCACTGGGGAGGGCTCCTCACCCTCCTCACCTGGATGGGCTGGTGGAGCTGTGCCCTTGCTGGGAGATGTCTCTGCAGATATCAGTTCTTGAGGATGTGACCAGGCTGCCTGTCTGCTCAGCGTGGACAAGAAATTGTTTCCTGGCATTTTTAGGAGAATTCTCCACTGCTCCTTTGCTTAGTGCATTAGGAAAGGTCTCTTCCTTGGCTCTGATAGACCAAGCATTAAGATAACTCTCTTCTGTAAAAGCAAAGCCAGACTATGAGCCCTGACTGCACTGGGGACATGAAACTGGGTTAACCTGTACCACAATAAGCTATTCCAACATAAACAAACAGCAGAAAGGCAGCAGAGACCTACCAAAGCAAGAACAAGTGTTTGAGTGGTCTTTTCACACTGCCATTCTTCAGTTTGAAACTTAACTTTCCTTGTCAGTCTCTGAGGGAAATTCCACCTTCAGCTGATCAGGGAAGTAGACAGCAAATTCCTTGGATGTGGGGTTCATTCCTTCCCATCCAGCAGTTTAGAGCAGTGGCCATATAGAAGACTGAAAAGAAAATATTCTTCATTGATCTTTTGGATGACCTTGGTCATCTGTTTCGTGCCTTTCCCTCCCAGTTATTCCACTTTTTAGTTTAGTCAGCACTTGCAGGGGGACATGGCCTTTTGTACAGTGCCAGGCCTGGATGTGAATAATAAAGAAGCAATTGGAAGGTTGTTTAGGAGGACAGAAGAGCAAGATGCAATTACAAACCCCTTCAGTTAGTAACAATGTCTCATCCCTGTGGATCTGGGATGGATATCATCTGCTTGCCAAAGGGAGAAAGCCCAGTAGAACTTTGCCATCTTCCTAAAAAATATAGTCCTCTGTGGGCATAAAAACCCATTCATTTCCTTTGCTAAATATTTGTTTAATGCTTGCCAATATTTCTACACTGACATACTAACTTCTTACAACTAACTTCTTACAATACCTATGTTCTTCCAAAATGTCTTTGTAGCTCTTTACTGTACTGGCTGTGGGAGCTGTCGGAGGGCTCTGAACTTCTCTCTTCAGATTTACAACAGATGCGTATTCTTGGTATTTGCAACAAAAATTAAAACAAATTCAGATACCACCTAGCAAGGCAGGGGAATAAAATTGGTTAGAAGATGTGACATATTCCCACAGAAAGATATTTTTGGAAAGGAGAGGAGAGGAGAGGAGAGGATTCTTATACATATTCTATGGTAGAAGTGAGAGGAACTTAGTAAGGACAAAATTAGATTGATGAATATGGCCACAAAGAAGTTCTTAAATTATTTAGCATCCTTTATACATATGTGGATATGCGTATTACATACATATCTTAGTTGGCAAACAATGATGTAGGTAAGTCTGGGCTAGGCATTTGGAAAATAGTAATCTAAGGGCAAAACACGTATTAAACCCCTTCAGACATTGAGATAAAAGACCTCTATGCACTCTGTGCACCGGTTATTACAGAAATCACAGTCAAAAAATCCTGCTGCCTGGTTTTCCAAGAGAAGTGAATTGAGTTGGGGAAACCGTGATCTCGCATTTGTATTGAAAGCTTTTAATTTATGCAGGCCCCACATCCACTGCCCCTTCAAACTGCAAACAGGGAGACGTGGCTGGGACTTGAGCTGTGAAACAGCTTTAAATACAAATGAAAGTCTTCAAAAACGTAGGAAAGCAGGTGCTGTGTGTGACGGAAAGGAGAGGGGAAGACAATGAGAGGCCGAAGGAGCAAGTTATAAAAAGTCTTTTATACCTCTTTTTCTCACTGTATTGGTCTTGTTCTCTGTTTTCCTACTTACCAAGGTGCAAGGTGCTCATGTGGAGAATAGGCAGTAAAGGAAGTTCTTGGAAGTGAGGCTGTGAAGCATCCTACAAAGGAAGAAAGCAGTGACCGAGCTCCTGAGCATTACAGAGACGATCACATGCAGTGGCACATGTCATTGCCCTAGCCCTGGACTCGCTGGGTGTGAATTACCCTCACTTTTACACTGGTCAAGCCACTTGGGAGCAGGAGCTTAAGGTGAAGTGCTAGAGATCTTTGATGACACTAGCAAGGGTGAGCCGGGGGCAGCGGGAAGATTTCCAGCTGAAAAGATTTACTGTGGTACCAGCTCAAGGGCAAACTGGTGACCATATTTTTTGGTGGCAGCTCTGGTATGAAATTTTGCTGAAGTTTTTTTCTTCTCCTTAGCACCACTCACACAGTGGTAGGCAATTCCTACACAACAGCATTTCTGCATGCCCAGCAGCAGCTCTGTGAGACACCAGACAGCACTCACAGCTGTGAGTTGGCCAGATCAGCTTTTCTCCCCAGTTTTATGTTTTGACATCAAATACACCTTCCTCCAGTCCACTCTTGCCAGCAAACTGGCATCACAGCCAGGGAACTGCTGGGTGATCATGGGTTGTGAGACTGGCATGTCACTAGCTGGCTAATTTGCAGAAAGTTTTGGTCTGATAATGGTCTATAGCTAAAAAAACTAGTTGGCACTACATGTGTGTAATATTTCCTGAGTACACATGATGGCAAATATTTTGGTATCTTGCAGAAAAATTCTTCTTTAAAAATTTCACAAGCCCTAAAGCCTGCTTGTCTGTGCTGAGAAGGTAAAGGGCAGTCCTGCCTTCCTGCCCCACAGCTTTGAAGGCAACACACACCACTGAGACTCTTAGTGCAATGCAGTGTAATCAAGGGTAATCAAGGGGGTTAAAGATCCATCTCCATTCTGCCACAGTCATTTCCTTGTGCTAATGGGGGGAGACCTTGGAGGCCCCATTAAATTCTTCCACAGGGAAGCCCAAACACCTGATGTGTATCCTCTCACAATATGGAAGGATAAAGATCACCTACAGGGCCGGTTCAGGGGGCACCTAAACCTCATGCCCAAGTCTGCGGCAGAAACAAGACAGAAAATCTGCCCTCGTGTAAGACAGGGTCTTGCTTTCCTTACACCTCGTGTGATTGTTTCCACCAGTGTTACATGAGTGCTGTCAGTCTGATGGGCTGGTGTTATTGTTACCACATGCATGCTGCATTTTCACATGTGTCAACAGCTCCCTAAAGGGTGCTACGGTTCAGCAGTGGCCATGGAGGGTTTTGCTGCTTCTGTTCTAAATGCTGCATTACCTGGACTAAATCGTGCATGACCTGGCTGGCCCGAAAAACTTCAGCTGAATCTTTTTCTATCTGAAATTACAGTACTTTTGAAACCAAAAGCATTTTTGAAACAGTCTACCTTGCCCCTAATTTCATTTTGGAGGATGGAAAGAGAAGGGCAGGTTCCCACGGTTTCATTTTGACCTGCCCCAACAAAATGTTCCCTTTTTTTTATATTAAAATGGTTCTTTCTAGGTACTCCTTCAAAATTATTCCAAAAATATTTTAGATTAGAAAATAAAGGAAGAAAAAAGCAAAGTCACTTTAAGAGGAAGTGTTTTCCCATGTTCAAACTTTAGGGAAGGAAAATCGCAGCACAATAAAGTCATCCAGGTGAGGACACAGCCCAGTCCCCCTGCACACAAATTTACCCCCCAGGAAGGTGCTCTGGTTCTTGTTAATGAGGTTTTACACTGGAGACCAAGGCACTGTATTGATGGGACAAGTGATCCTGGCTTCAATTTCCAAGCTAGCTTAGTTTGTAAAAAATTGTGCAGTTCATTAAGAAGAAAGATGTTGTTAGCAGTATTTCATGATGCAATTCCATCTCCTTGACAGAAACTGTGACTTAAATATAAATCACCTTTTTCCTTACCATTTTCCAGGATGATTTGTTAGTGCAGATTTTAATACATTAACTAAATACATTAACAAACTCAGTGCTGAGTAGATGTAACATGGAAATATTCATGTGCATTTTTCCCCTAAAATCCACAGTTGAGTTTGTTCATGTTCTTGACTCCCTGAGTGAGGTTTTATTTACAGATAAGCACAAAACATCCCCCAAAATACATTTCACCATGTAGACTTCTGCATCCAGATGACAAACCCACTTCTCTTCAGGAGTGCCTGGAATTTGTGGTAATAAATATTTTAACAGTGGTGTTTCTTTGTTAACTAACCTTAATTTTCCTGTCCATAACTGATTTCTTAACTGAATGTAGAAAACACTGGTCACCCAGTTGGTGCACAACAGATTTGTCACTGTAAATTGCACAGAAATTTGGAACACCAGCAGAGAAATGTGAACATTTCTGAAGATTTACAAATGTCTCTCCACTCCTTTCTTTCCCCAGGCTTCAAGATTAGCACAAGCATTAGGCTTTAGGTATATACCCTAAAATAAATTTCACAAGCTTGACAAGCTTAAGAGCTCCCCTGCTCTCATAAAGCATTTGATGTTTTGGTTTGGGGAATTCATTTTTTTTTAAAAAAAGGGTGGCTCTTTTCTTTTTCTTACTCCTAAAAGAATAAAGCTTGTATTCTTACAACTTGTACTATCTTCCTGCCTCAAATATCAGATTTTGGAAGTGGGAGAAAGAGGACATCCTTGAAGAGAAATTTGTCTTATATAAATGCCAAATGCTGTAATTGCATATGATCCGTGGTCTTTTCATCACAATATTCACCTCAAAAGGCAAGTTAAAACAGGTCATTTGTCACTACTTAACAGATCTGAACAAAGCTCCTTTAGGAACTATTCTGATGCTTTCGTTGTACAAAACCCAATCACATTCTGAAGTAGCAAAAATAACAAAGAATAATATGGCAGAATGGGATGTGCTTTCATTTCCTTTATAACAACTAAAAAAAAGTAACCAGGATAGGGAACAGCCCAGGATGAAGCTCAAAAACTCAGGTTCACACCTAAACCATTTGAATTGGCTTTTCACACAGCCTCTTCAATGAGGATGCATTGGACACAGACAACATTTCAGAAGTTGTCTGGTAAAGGAGCAGTTTTGGGGTATGGGATGGTGGTTTTGGTGCAGGGCTATGCATTCAAGAATTCATATTCTGCTGTGACTTCTCCTTTACGTTGACTTTTCCTATCATAAAATAGGGCTGTGGTGCTGCTGGAGAAATTCAAAGAGCTGTTGGAGTTTTATGAGCCTCTTCCATGTAACATCAAGAGGCCAAAGACATAAAAGGTTTATAAGGTCAGTCTAACCCATTCCCTGGCCTGTGCAGGATTATGAGAAAAACCTAACAGAGAAATTAATGCAGATTGGCTTGGATGGGAAATCAGTCATGTGAGTTGGAAACTGGCTGAAAGATTGTAAACGAGGAATCATGATAAATGATAATGTAACAAGTTTATGGAAGGTATCTTGCAGGGTATCTGGAGAATTTGTGTTAGGTCTGGTCTCATCTAACATCTCTATTAATTATCGGGAAACGGAATTGAATTGCACAGGAGTGAAGTTCACAGATAATATTAAGCAAGGAGGACATGTCAGCAGCAGCTGAGTCACAGAATTTACACAGACAGATCCAGAGCAGTTAGAAAGCTGAGCAGAAAATAATACCATTTTCTGAAGAGCTTTGTTTGCATTCTGGTGTCCAAAGGGCAAAGTAGGGTTCTCTCTTGGAACTGGTTCCTGTTAGCTGAGTTCTGCAAATCTCAAAGTGGAGGTGCAGCACTGAAATGACAGGACCAAGGTCAAACACAAAGTTGATGCTGGAGTTTTGCAGCCCCCAGAGAAAGGGCACACACTTTTACTTCTGACTCTGACACTGCTTTGCAAGTACGGACACTTCAGTACTCAATGTTCTCCTTCCTCCTTCACCTTCTTGCAGATCAAGCTCAGCAGGACCCACACAGCTCCCTGTGTAGAGCTTGAACAGTGCTTTGGAGGCTGCAGAGGATGTGTTAAATTATCAGGGAAACCTTGATGGAATGTTGCTTTCCTTTGTTCCTTTTGTTATCTTTCTAGAATGAAACAAGTGCTCTTCTGGAGTTTTGTGCTGACTGTGGATTTTTGATGGGTGATTTGATTTGGATTTGGATGATTTCTGAAAGTCCTTTTGCCATGTTGTGCATTGTTTGATTGTTCCCCAGCACTTCAAATTCAAAAATCCTCATACCCCTAATGTCACCAATTGGCTTCATTTTGACCCTGTTGAATTTTTTCATTTCTTAATTGTATTCTGGTTGTGCCAAGGAAAAATTATGGTAACAGACAGTCCTAAAACCTAGTTGAGCAGGATAGTTATGAAATATTCAGCTGTATCATTCCTACTGTTTCTTGTCCAACTTGAGCATGATTGCAGACAAAGTGTCTAGGAAATGGTTGGTGATGTTTGTGAAAAGAATTGTGGAGTCAGGCCACTTCTCCTCTTTTTGTCCACAAAGTCAGGGCCTTTGCTGCAGTGGATGGGACCTGGTCTAGTCTTCAGAGTCAGGCTGTGACCCTGCCACTGAGGGTCCATGATGGAGCAATTTGTGGGTGCTCGTGCAGAGAGTCATGATAGGAACACATCTGTTTCCTCTAATTTGAGCCTTTTTCTATTCAGCATCTTATCTAAATTGGGCCCCATGTGCAATGAGAGGATAGAAGGGTGAACCTCCAGGAGTAATTCATTTCAGTTTTTCTGAACATCTACATTAGGACAGGATAAACTCACCAGTCAGAGACATCATGGACCAGAGAAATAATATTCATATTATGCATTAACCTTTCAGATGGTTAAAATTAGGTGAGCTGAATGACACTATATGTTTATTTCAAAACACCCAAAAAAAAAGTTCTGTGAAATTTCTGTCAGCATGAGGATATGCTAAATCTAGAGATCTTTAGAGAAAGGGATCATGTCAGGTAAAGCACTTCCAAAAATCCTAGGGAATAATCTGTGTTTGCACTGACATGAGAAAAAACCTCCCAGAATAATTCCATGGGGAAAATCTAGGCTCCTTCTCAAGTCCACTGCAACTTTTTCTCACTCCAAGTCTCTGACAGGGCTTTGAAAAATTCTTTTTGGAAATTATTATTAGACAGTTGCAAAAGAACTAAAATACATTAATCTGAATAAGGAATTAGCTCCCACTGAAGGAAGTGGAATTAAATGCCATCCTCTTCCAAAATAGATTGCCAGATATTGGCAGTTTATTGCAGCAGGGAGACAGAGATTTTGCAGAGTATTCAGAAGAGAAATGGTGAAATTCCATCATCTGGAAGTGCTTTACCATCTGATTACTCTTTGGCTTATTCTATCAGAATTTTTCCCTAAATATTTGCTTGAAATCCAAAGGTGGCTAGATACCACAAGGTCCCACCATCTGCAGCATTTTTGTTTTAAAATTAAAAGTCCAATCCTTCCTGTTCTGCCAGAACCAAAACCTTTCCAAACAGGCTATACTAATATAAAGTTGAAAAATCACTTTGCACAGCAGGTGATTTTGAAAAGCCATTTTTTTTTTAACATCTATTGCATTAAAGTAATTGTAAAATGTATATTTGGGGAGAAAAGCTTTGATGCATTGCAGGGAAACATCTAAAATATGTTGAAAAGATGGTTGTTAATACTATTATTATTTACAGAGTAAATTCTGCATTTCTCCAGAAGTGCTTATACACAGTAATTAAATATTCATCTTAGTCTGTATCTTGAGCTCATTCTTAACAGCAGCACTACATTAACATATACATCTAGGAACACACATAACCTAACTTCAAGCATTTTATAAAGGCACCTAAACTAGGCTTTGCAGCATCACAGGCTTTAGCAGGGCTAAAATCCCTAAGAATGAGATTCAGCCCATTTAAGATCAAAATTGCCCTCCACAGGTGCCCTGTTTTCCTCTTTTCCTGGAGCAGGCAGTGCAGTAGTCCTGACATTTTCACAGTAGTCCTGACATTTCCAACCTGACGCCTTGGTTAGGCAGCCTGACTCAGGACCTCAGAGGCTAAATTCTCACTTCTCGTGTTCTGAGCTTTGTTCTGGCTGAAGAGGCACATCCAAATCAGAAACTCTCCTTGGAGATAATAGGGATTGTGTACCCAGAGTAAGGACAAATACTCAGCTGTGAAATACAGCCACCTTGAGGATGGAGCCGTTCAGGTGTGGCACAGCTGATGTCATCACCAGACTGGGGGGGTCTGAGCAGAGACGTTAAAGAAACCTTCTGCCAGATGGCAGCAAGGAGGGGATGAGGGGATTAAATATTTGGTTTTTCTTTTTTTTTTCTTTTTTTTTTTTTTTTTTTTTTTTTCCTTCCTTTCTATTTTGCTTTACACAGATTTTTTT
>VZTH01012678.1:721782-802479 GCA_013397815.1 Aleadryas rufinucha
CAGTCCTCCACAGCACAGAGGCTGCATTGAGATAATTTTCCAGTCATGCAGAGCTTGTTCATTGGCAGCCCCTGCAATCTCTAGGTGAAGCGTTTGGGATGATGTAAAATTTCCTGCTTGTCTCACACTGTTGTTTAACACTTGTTTATCTTTGCAATGTGCCCTGTGCTGAGACAGTGCAAGACACTCTCTCCCACAGAGTATGGCTGAGAAAATACAGAAATCCAACCCTCGCAGTGTCAGTGAGCTTCCAGCATAAGAGCTCTGCAGTG
Source organism: Aleadryas rufinucha (assembly GCA_013397815.1). NCBI lineage: Eukaryota > Metazoa > Chordata > Aves > Passeriformes > Aleadryas > Aleadryas rufinucha. The sequence continues at coordinate 722,055 of VZTH01012678.1, forward strand.
AGGAGAGGCAATGGGAAGCCCAAAGTGGAGAATCATAGAATTGTTTAGGTTGGAAAGATTATCAAGTCCAACAATTAACCCAATGCTGGCAAGTCCACCACTAAACCATGTCCCCAAACACCACATCTGCATGTTTTTGAACAATTCCAGATGATGCCATGGGCTTTACTTTTTTAACTGGAATAAAAATTAAAGAAGACCTGGTAGAGGATTGCACATGACAACACCTGCATCTCTGTGGTCTACTAAGAACACAAGATTTTACCATGAAGGGCGCACGTTACAAGGTGATCTTGAGGCAGAATTTACAAATATAAAAGCTACCTGCTGATGTTCATACGTGGGTGTCAAAAATCTCTTTGAATGTACCGAATTCAAAAGTACCCTGGGTGGGAGTCAGCAGAATCCCAGCTTCAGCTAGATTTTAATGCATAAACACAGGCCTATTTAATTGCCTCATTCCCACTTCCCCTTCCCAGATTCTTGTCCAGCACCATGAAAAAAAAAGAAAAAATAGTAAAAAAGGAAAACGTCTGAAACTAGACATTTTTTTGGCTCTCTCCAGCTAACAAATGGCCAAACTCATTAAAAACCAGTGTGTGCTGGAGAGAAGGGAGGGATGCTTCACGGTAGAGAAATTGCTTCACAATGCCAAATTTGAGAATAATAAAAAAGAGGGGAAACTGATTAATTATCTCTTAGAAAAGAGGAATTTTCAACTAGAAGTGTTAAGTGTCCTCAGCTGTATCTGCTTTATGCAGTGCCTTGTTATATCTTACTGAGCATTGTGAGAGTAGAAGTCCCTGCTAGGACTTGGATAAGAGCACAGCAGCGTCTTGTATTCAGAGGCTGGGCTTAGCTAATCCAGTTTAGCTGTAAATTAACCTCAAAACCATTCTAGCCTCAAAATCTTGCCACATCACACTTGGCTCTGTCTGATTCTCAGCTACTTCTTTTCTTCCTGCCTTTGATAGAACATTTTTGCAGTGTTTCAGTACTTTGGCTGCTGGTCCCTGGAGAAAACAGGATGAGCAGAGACAGATAAAATTAAAGAGATGTTTTCCAACATAAAACATAATTTAAAAAGAAAAAAAAGCACCCTTTTCTGTGTCATTATTGCAACTTCAGATTGTAAGAGCTTAAATGATTCCTGTGGATCTGCTTTATTGCTCACTTCTTATTCTCTGCTGTTTGTTTTTTAACATTTCCTTTAAATGAAGTAATAAAACCAGGCAAACCCAATCCCTTTCACTTTCTGGCAGATTTGCTTCCTATTTCTTCTGTGTATTGGACTTCACATGGTGTAGGAACAGCAATTAGAAGAGGCACACTGTGGGATGCTCACAAAGCAAGAGGGCCCACGAATATGTCAATTAAAATCTGTGTCCTCTCTTTAGAATCCCCTGTTAGGGACAGTCATTGGATCCCATTCTCATCCACCCAAACCTCTTCAGTCTGGGTTCATGGAGTATGCAATGAAGTTTTGCAAGCAGTTTTATGTCTTTTGCTGATATAGAAAGAAGACAAGAAAGAAGGTTTTCTATGCTTTTGGTGTATTCTGCTGTCTTTTTTAATTTAGTAATTAGGATCTTTTTTAACCTATATCTCCATGGACCTCAAGAAATCTTAAGATTAAATATTCTCAAGAGATAGAGTTTTGGTCGAATGTTGTCCTGTTTACTCCATTTGGAGAAATCCATGACCATCTTAACAGATAACAAAACTGTCTTGGATCTCACTGGGGTACAAAACAGCTTTAATTCTTTAATTTGCTTACTTTTTGTTGCTAATATAATTCAAATCGCTGCATTTAGGAGAAGGATTTACCTATTAAAAAAATTGAACAGTTCCGTTCTTCCTCCTACTTCCAAGCAGCTCGTTTCATTCCTTTTTTATTGAAGAGCTGGAAAATCAACAATACTCTGAGACTCCCAAAGGCATCTTCCATCTGTGCTGTGGAAGACACTGTCTTGGTGCATCATGGTTTAGAAATGGACAGAGACTGAAAATTGGGCTAGATGGACCACTGGTCTGCACTGCAAAAGCATTCCTTGGTTTTTTATGCTCTTTGCAATTTCCTTCCTTTCCTTTGAACATTTTAAATATTGTGCTTAAGCTGGGGAGGAAATCAGAATTAATATGGAGTATTCATTGATTAAAAGTATTCATGATATAGATTCATAGAGACTGCCAAATATGAGAGATGGTAAATGCATTCTTCAAACACATTCCTGCATATATCAGTGAGAGTGTTTAGCTGTATATATTCAAATATTGGTGTTTTGTGCAATTCCCTTGAGGCATTGCTGTCAGTGATTCATTCCTGTGTTTCTCCTTGGCACAAACAAAATCCTTTGGGATGAACAGTAGCTGTGGACAAGACCACAGAGACAAGCACCTTTTCCTTTTTTTTAATTGTACCTGGGCAGTTTTCATGACTTAGCAACTGGCAGAGGTTTAGATGTCCCATTCTGCGTAGGTGGAGAGTCACAGCTCCACCATGCAATGCAGGGGCTTGGATTTCCCCCCACCTGGCATCTCCTTGCAAAAGTTCTGGTCTGCACCGACTACTTTTACCATCATCCTTCATCCTGGAGGATTTAGGGGCCAGATGCAGCCTTACCTTTTGCTCCATGATTCCTGCACTGGTAGGGACCGGCTGTGAAAAGCAGAGGCTGGTCCCAAGGTGCTGCCTCTAGGGTTTGTGATCCTGGGCAGGGCAGAGCACAAACTGCAAGGACAATGAACAGTGAGGAGGGAGCAGGAGCTCTGTTCCTGCTGAGAACAAGAGGATGGTCGTGTTTTAATACCTGACCTGGTAGATTTACACACCCAGGGTAACCTACAACTTCAGAGGTCCAGCTGACACAGATCTCCTGTGGAAGGTGAACTTGTGTCACCTACAACAGACTTTGCTGAGCCACCCACATTCCTCCTGAGAGAGCCACCCCAGCATCCCCTTTGGGCATCCAAAGCAAGCTGTGCCCTTCACCCCTGCACCCATCTCGTGGGGCTGGGGTGAGGACATCAGCTCACCTCCCTGAACTGTCCGTGCCAAAGCCGTTTCACTGCTGTGCCTGTGCCCTGCTCCTGATAGAGGGAAGAGCAGAAAAAGGCAGAGAGACTGGGTGTGCCACAAAATTATCTCCCAGTGCTTGCAGTTCTCTTTGTGCTGTCTGTGACCCCCCCCCATCTTCCAGCACCCTTCCCTACCTCGGGAGGTGAGTGATCACAGCCCACGTGGGTATTGCTCATCAGCTTCAAGGACACCTCTGTGTCCTTGGGTGCACGGGTGCTGTTCAGGACGGCTGGGGACAAAGCTCTGCTGGGCAGTTAATCTATTCCTCTTTTCTAAGAGGAAATGGGATGGGATCTGAGATAGATGAAATGGGAATCTGACCCTGTGAGTGAAGGGTTCAGTTGAGCAACGAAGAGCTTGAAGATAGGACAAAGCATGAAGGAGGGTTGGAAAGGATGTAAAGGTGAAATATAGTCTAGGAGGGAAGTGGAGTGGAGCTGGTCTAGGAGGAAGAGGGCTTATCTTGTATTTTCATGTCAGAGGGATGTGCAAGAGAAGCAGAAGGTGAAGTTAGAGACTTTTCTCCTTCCCTTCTGTCCTTCCCTTGCCTTAACAGAGATGTCCATTGAGAGTGGTGAAACACAGGAACAACTTGCCCAAAGAGATTGGTGGATGCCCCATCCCTGGAAACATTCATTCCAGGTTGGATGTGGCTCAGGAACCTGATCTAGATGAAGATGTTCCTGTTTGTTGCAAGGGGTTGGACCAGGCGACCTTCAAAGGTCCCTTATGCCCCTGACCACACTGATTCTCAGAAAACCTGACAGGGTGATGCTGAAGGAACAAAGTGAGAACTACTCAGAAACAGCCTGTCCACTGCCAGAAGCTCCTCCAAAGAGAAGAGCTCTCTAACAGCAGTCACCCTTTGCTATTGCACCCTTATGAATTCTTCTATAATTTGATTTAGTTCTAGGGACATTTCTCTTATTCTCTGTTATTAACACTACAATATATAAGTCTCTTGGAACACTTTTCATCTATTCTTGTCTTTTTTATCAAAATCTAGATCCCAAAGCTGTTGAGGATAGGAGCACAGGCCCAGAGTCATCAGAAAGAGGTGCCAAGTGGTTATGGTTCCCTTTTGTGTGCTTTATGTACTTATCTCTTTCATGTAAAAATCACACTAATGGTCTGTGATTTCCCTGGGAAGAGGATGAAGGTCTGTGGGATTTTTAACCTGCAGAACATGTCTGTGAAAGGGCCAGCATGAGTCAGAAATGACAAGGCAAGTCAGGCAGGTTTTAGCATGATAAAATCTTGGGTCAAGTCTTAAGTAGTCTCATGCCTCTGCCTTAAATGGTGAGAGACAGGCAACTGCAGAAAACAAATCTGCTTTTGACCTGTACCTCAGGATGGAGCAGATCATCCTTTGGATGTGCCTGACTCTTCACAGTGACTATAAACCAAATTTGCTTGACCAGTTGGTGAGCTGAGCCTCATCATTGCTGGGTAGCTGGAAATAAATGAATTCTTCTTTATTGCAGCAGAGAGTTAGGCAATTATTTCCTGGATAACTTCTCACGGCCACTTTCATACATTTTATTTTTGCTGTGTGAACAGACCCCTTGGCCATCGCTGTATCCCTGTTCCCAGCCATCCAAGGTGCAGCTCTACCTCAAATGTGCTGCCCTCAGTGCTCACCCACTCTGGATGCTCCCTCCATCCTTCATCCACACAGAACAGCTGCACAGCAAACAGTGCAGGAGCACCTACACAGCTGCAAGGGCAAGAAAACTGCTACACAAAAATGTATGGGGAAATGCTGACATGAATCAGCACTACGTGCTTTGTGCTGGAAAGGAATGCTGCAAGACTTTTTGGTAACTGGTGGCTGTGTAACAGGGATCGACTGGTACAAGATCTCCATGCATAACTATACTGGTGACAGGGACAGAAAAATCAGTTTGATTGAAGAGAAAAAACCTCCCTCTAAAGTTTTGCAGTAAGGCTGAAGGGAACATGAGCAGCCCAATATGTTAAACCTTAAATGGAATGGTATTTAAATATTTTATTATTTTTTTTTACCTTGAAAACTGGCAGCTGGCTGAAAAGCAGCTTGCTTCATCCTAACCTCTGTGGTTTTTAGCATAACACTTTCTGTGACCTACAGTAGAGTAGGAATGTCCTTATCAGAGGGAGAAACAACTGCATTGATTTCATTAGGATGTTTATCACACAATGTATTTCAGCAGACATTTCTGGTTGCCCTCTGTTGAACAGTTTCAGCTTTTAAGACGAAATAGCATGCAACCAGGATGGCATGCTTTATCCTAACATTTCTATAATGTAGCTTGATAATGATCCATCACTCCAGCTGATACGAGGTAGCAGTTAAAGAAAAATAAAAATAGAGATAAATTTGCTGGCAAAAGTCCTGCAGGTGTACTTGAATGAGAGTGATCAAGCGGTAGGGAACAAGGGCTCCTTTCCTCCTTGCCAGGGATCTGAAATGAGTTTTAAAACCCTCACCAGCCCAACCTCTGCTGAGAGAATCACTAAGAAGGCAGGAGCCACGCCCTCTCAAAAATACCTCAAACCCTCCCTTTTTCCTATGAGAGAAAAGACAGTGGAGGCTGATGCCATTCAAAGCAGAGATGAATGGTAGAATAATTTATGTTGGAAAAGACCTCTAAGATCACTGAGTCCAACCATTGACTTCCCACTTCCAGGCCCACCACTAAACCACATCCCTCAGTGCCAATGCCCCCAGCTGGCCCTCCCTACCATTGACTGCAGTGACTACAGTCCTGCTTTCTTTCTAACTTAATGTGGTCTTGGACAAAGAAAATGCCCCAGCAGATGGTGAGGCCCTGCCCTGGGCTGGTGCTGCAGTGACCACACAGAACCCCCGGGTGGGAGCTGGGCCTGCAGCAGCGGCACTGAAAATATTAAGGAAACAACAAAAAAAAAGGTCACAGGTAATTTTAGTAGTGAGGGAGTATTTCTAGTGTCCCTCTGGGCTGCATGCTGAGAGGATCTGTGCCTACTACTATTATCACTAGCAAAAGATATTTAGCTCAGTAGGAGCAGCTGGTTTTCTCTAACCTGAGAGGCCCTCAGCTCTGGAGCAAGTCAAACTTCCCATGCCACCTACATATCTTCTTAGGAAATTAAGGGTCCAAGCATCCAAGATAAGTATCCAGCCTGAAACATGGTAGGGGTTTATTCTGTACCCATCCATTCACAATTAGTGAATCTTATTGCTGAGCAAACAAGGAGTTTGGGTTTTCAACCACATACAAGGTCAGGTCTGCAGAAACACAGGTGGCAAATTCCATCATGCTGGGGGAAGAAGAGAGTGAAGCTGCTCATGCCTGGCATCTGAGTTCTCATTCTCCTCCCTTTCAGAGTCTAAATATATCAAATGGCTTTGGGGCATCTAGAAGAAGAGAAGGAAGAACACAAAAACCAATTTAATAGTGTCCATTGAAGCAAAGAATTTTGCTTTGCCCCCATTTTAGATGAAATATAACATGCACCAGCAAGTGATTTATATTTCATTACATCTTTAAAGATGCTTAGATCTGGAGAGAATTACCTGTCATCAGAATCTGGGAGAACAGACATTGTTAGGACACTTTAAAAAAATTAGAAAAGAAAAGAGAAAGACACATAGACACAGCCTGGGAATCTCGAACAAGATTCCAGCCATGCAAGTGACCTTGCTAAAGACAGTTAGCATCTCCTGATGTGGATCCTCTGGAGATATATGGGTGTAAAATCGTGTACAACCAATAACTGTAATTATTACTTTTTTTTTGGGGGGGGGGTGTTTTTCTGCACATAGGATCAGAGAGTAGCAGCAGATGTAGGTAAAAAGTGTAAGGAGTCTGTAGTCTGAAATATTAACCTTTTGTGATGAATAAAAAGTAGCAGCATGTAGGCATATACCAGGAAGGACGTGGTAATTATCAGCAGAAAGCACCTTTTTTCATGAAGAACTATATGGAATCTTGTTCAGAACCTGCCTGGATCTCCAGGCAACATTTATACAAGTCATTGTGGCCACATTTTGTTTCCCAAATCTTAGGCTTAGTTCAGGAGTTTAGCCATTCATGCCTCATTCTTTCACTAAAGTTGTCCTGGAGGACAACAGAGAACTTGGGGCAGGGAATAACTCCCCTGAAGCTCCCATGAGACTCCAAGGAGTAGGTAGGTCCGTGGCTTGGACTCTGGGAGATGCTGAAAGTCATGTTGGCAGCACTGGGTCTCAATTTTTCCACACATCAGTTGCCATCTGTAAAATGGGATAAATGAAAGACTGGTTTTCCCCATATTTCTTCAGTTTTCCTTGCTAAGATGATTGTAAAAACTGCGGAGAAGCTGTGGCTGCCTGAGCCCTGGACATGTTCAAGGACAGGTTGGACAAGGTCTGTAGCAGTCTGGACTAGTGGAAGGTGTTCCTGCTCAGGGCAGGGGGCTCGGAATGAGATGATCTTTTGAGGTGCCTTCCAATCCAAGCCATTCTGTGATTCTACGATTCTCCAAGAGCTGTATTAGAGAAGAGCCCCATTTTCCCAAGAGCTGTGGTGCCAGGTTCATGTTTGCACACTGTAACAGCAGCAAAGGCAAAGCCCTTGCTTAGATAGGAAACAATCTGCCCCCAGAAGGAAGGGAACGGACAAAATGTCCTCACAGCAATCCAGCACCCGCGATTTCCTCGATTCCATCTGAAAGCTTACTCTCTATTTTGCTGACATATGAGCTGGGTGCCCTATTGTACATCAGTGTAAAAAATAGCCTTTATCTGCTGTTTCATGGGAGATACGGCAGAACATGATTTATTTGTGCCTGCTCTGCTGCCTCCTTTGAAACGCTGCCGTCGCTCACTGCACCTTTCGCAGGGGAAGGCAGATGGTCATCGCAAAGTTTCCCATAACCTTGTCGTGCCTGCTGCATAGTGAATCAATGAAAGCTGAATTACAGTGCTCTGCCTGGGCTGGGAGCTGTGCTGCTAAAGCATCCTGCAGCGCCTGCAAGCCTCTGAATGTCAGCGCTGCCCAGACACTGAGGAAATGTGAAATTCCTCTCCAAAATTTCAAAGCAGTGCCAAGTGGGGATTTTTAAGCTGCAAAGTTGCATCCGATGTGAGCCAGGACTGCATTGCTCAAGCCTTAATTACCAGCTTGGAAATGCGCTTTTTGTGAGTGTGTGAGAGTTAGGTGTGACCTCTCCTTAGAATGAGTAGAAATAAAAAATCCAAACAGGATTCGAACATGAAATGCTGGGGATGAGGATTTTTTGGAGTCTCAACAGCAGCAGCTGCCCCTCTGTGATAGCTGTCTCTGCTTATGTGACATTTGCAATGAGGCTTCAGGTGATTTGGGAAGCTGGCACTAGACTGCAGTTCACCTTTTGTGTCAGCTCGTGCCAGGATACCCTTGCCAGAAGCCGCTATTTCAGTGGGAAATAACAAGTGGGAATAGGGAAAAAAATGAACTTCTGAAAAGCACTTTGTCACATTCCCTGGGCTGTGGCAGGCAAATGCTGGGAACAATGTGAGCTCCTGCCATGAAAGTAGGCATAGGCGGAAATTTCTCAGTGGGAGGATTACCTCCTTTACATACCTGATTGAAGGCAAGGTGAGTACATAAAACATTTTCAACACTGTCTCCCAATTTCTGATATTTATTTGTGATATGAGTCAACATGCTGGAAGACATTGATGTTTTATAAAGCCTCATTTCACTGATTTTTCCTTAGGATGGGAATCATTACTATGAGCAGGTCTGGCAATTTCAGATAATGACCTGCATGCAGCACAGGTGCTTCCAGAAATGGTTTATGCTGGATATAATAGATGTTAAAGTGTCTCCCCAAAAAGGTTCTGGCTTTTTGCGGGTGACTGCTTCCATGTGTGTGTGTGGAAGGCAAAGCCTCTCCCAAATTCAAGCTGCCAGATCATTCCAGTAGTGTGCCGAGGCAAAGAATGTTATCTAATGTGAACTCACTGCTGCAAGGTGGTTTAGACGTCAACCACCTTGATAATTTTATGTCTTTATTAAATACAAGAGGAAATAAATCTGAAAATTTATAATCCAGTTTATGTGGAGGAGAAAACAAAATGTTATTTGGTGTGCAATGGACACTTAATCCCTGGATTCAGACTTTTTGATCAAGGAGATTACTTGTGCTGGGATAATTTTATTCACTGAGTCTTCTTCCTCAGTTTGCAACTGGATTTGATCTTGTAAACCCACACAGGCTTCCCCTGTCTTGCAAGGGGCACATGCAGTTTTCCTACAACCAGTGGCTTAAGAGCAAGGACTTTTCTTACGGGACCTTTCTTATTAAATCCATTTTACAACAAAAGAAAAAAAACCCCAAATGAATATTTAAATGGGGTCAGATAACTTTACAGAAAAAAAAGGTCTGGTCTTGTTAACAGACAGAGGCTGATCCTGAGTGGACCTGATGTGTCCTTTATTGATTGTCATGGAGTTTTATATGTCCTAGCATTTACCGAAATAAGTGAGACCAGAATAAGGTTTATACTCTTGAAATGTATAAAAAAAAAAATCCTGGTTAAATCAAGGGGTTAAGGTAGATTCTTTTCTCTGTGCCACTGATATTAATCCATCAAATCTCAAATAAACTATTCAAAAAGTCTAATTTTAATTCTATTTTTCTGGAGACAGAGTAGCTATTAAACTTTGTGGATCTGTCTGTATACTGAGGAATCAGGCTTCATTTTCTGTACGTTTTCAACTTCTAAAAATCATTTCCAAAGTGTCAAGAAATCACGAACCTTTCAGAAATTAATCTTCACCTCAAACTTTTCATAGTAATTGGAGATTTGTCATTGTCTATCAGTTAAGTGTGGGAGGTCATCCTCTCCCATGGGGTGAGCTGCTTGCATGCAATGTTTTGGGTTGTTCTGGACATCTGGGAACCCCTGAGACTGCAGTGAGTGTCTGAGCAGTCCCTGAACTGCAGCACAGAAATGCAAATGAGCCTATAATAAGTAAGACAGAGTTGTGGCAGGGAGCAGGGACAGATCCCAGAGCCCACTGAGGTGAAGGGCAAGGCTCCTGTTGAGTGCAGTGGTGTTTGAGCAGAGCTCTCGGCATGTCTGTGAGAGGAGACAGCGTCTATCACTGCATCGTGTCACATGCACCATAACCACACGCTCATCTTTTCTGCTTTCTCTCCCAGGATGGAAGGAGCAGTTTCATTGGCCACCAGCTTGGAGGGGTCATGGAAGTGCCAAACAGCAAGGACCAGAGAGTCAAATCAGCCAGAGCCATCCAAATCACTTACTACCTCCAAACGTATGGCTCTGTCACCCAGGACCTCATTGGGGAGAAGTGGGAGAGCGAATTCTGTAAACTGATGCACAAGATGCAGCTGGATCACCAGGACCTACAGCTCTACTCACTAGCATCCTTTAGCCTCTGGAAGGACTTCCACCAGACCAGTCTCTTGGCCAGGGGCAAGATTTTGGTGAGCCTGATGCTGATTCTCCTGACTGCTACCCTCTCGAGCTCCATGAAGGACTGCCTGCGTAGCAAACCTTTCCTGGGACTCCTGGGAGTACTCACTATCTGTATTTCCAGTGTCACTGCGGCAGGGATATTTTTCATTACTGATGGAAAATATAATTCTACTCTGTTGGGAATCCCTTTCTTCGCTATGGGTAATTATTTATCTTCATAATAATAGGATTAACAGAGTTTAATGACAGGATTGTAAATTACATCCTGGGTTATAAAGTGCAGATTTTACTTTGAGTGAAAGTCTAAGTCATTTTCATCTTGCTAAATTGATCTGTGCCGTGCCAAAAAAAAAAAAAAAAAAAANNAAAAAAAAAAAAAGGAAAGAGAAAAAAAGAAAGAAAGAAAAAAAAAGAAAGAAAAATGGAGACAAAACAAAGCAGTAGCAACAATAAAAAGCAAATGACATTCCTGGAATCTCAGCCAATATGAGAGAGGGGCAGTTTTATTGATCTCTGTTACAGAATGAAGGAGAAATTGTTATTGAAAACTAGTCAGCTCAGCAGACAAAATGGATATGTGTTGACCCGACTTTGATGGGAGGCCAGCCAAAAGAGTAAGTTAAACAGGAGGGTACCAAGGAAGGGCAGATTTTAACATCCTTCCCAAGGAGGGCTTTTCTTCAAGCTCTGCCTGAGGGGCAGAGTGGGACAGGTTGGTGTAAGAATAAGATTGATGGACTTTATCTCAGAGAGGAGATTACAGTTGTGGTGTTTGCCAGGCTGTGAGCAGAGGAGCCTGCCAGGATCTGTGGTGCATAATCCCCTAGTTTGTGAAATCCCAGATCAGCTGCAGAGATTTCCTTTGTGTTGCAGCCAGACAGGGGAAGGTGCAGAAGAAGAACAAATATAAAACCCAGCTCTTTAGGAAGAAGAATTGCTGTCATTCCTTCTGTTACTGTTTGGTTCCAAGAACTTTTAGTGCATCCATGTGGTTGGTGAGTTTGCTGGGAAGTTGCGTTGGAACAGCAGAGGGAAAGGTGCCCAGCTCAGTTGTGGAGGCAGCGTTGTTCAGTGCCGTCACATCCAAGTTTATCAGAGTTTTGCCATATCATGAGTCTGAACCCCAGTGATGACTCTGTGTGAAATCTCAGTGGTGGTAGCCCACAACTAAATATTTTCATACTGGATTTTTGGTGGCAGGGAATCTTACCTGTGGCCAGAGCTCTGCATTCTTACAGATAACTGCTTAAGTTCCATTCATGTTTCTAGTTCTCAAGACCGAGTACTGTATGGTAAGAGTCAACTAAACATGCCAAGCCACAAGTTGGAGTCAAGGTTTGCAGAAGGGTCTTATACTTTTCTTAAAACCTCAACCTCCCAAAAGACCACATTTTCTTATCTTCCCCTAAGAAAACTCCTGTGGGTGTCTGCATCCCCCAGTCCCTATCTCATATTTAATCCATCCTCTAAAAATGCATCTGTGTCACTAAACAAAAGGGCTGAGCTGTGGCATCACCAGTCCTGATCTCAAAATCTCTGGAGCAGCTACTTGAGGTGGAGAGGAGTGGAATAGAGGGGTTGGTCAAGATTCCAGAAGGGAAAGAGAAGAGTGAGGCAAAAGACCCCGAGAACTTGCATGTTTGGTTCAGCCTCATTAATAGTGATAAACAAGGCTGTGCCAAAAACCCTAATTCGGTCATCTGCACTGTTAAATTCTGACAATGGCCCGACATGTGCTTCTCTGTGCCAGCTCTTCAGATATTGTGCATGTCTCTGTGGTGTCAGGGGAGCTGATGGAAAGAAAGTGCTGAGATAGGGAAAGGGAAGAAAGCCAGCAGAGAACATGCCAGGTTGTGACAGGGATGGATCCTGACCTGTGTGAGGGGTGGGCTTAGGAAGCAAAGAACAGAGGAAAGGATGACAGTGAGGAACAGGAGTTATGGTTGTTATCAGATTTTGGAGGCCTTTTCCTGGTCTGTCAGGAGGTGCATATCAAAGCAGGAACCGAAGGGCACTGCCTTGCTTATGCATCAAGTTGAAGTAAAGGCAAAAAGCCCCTGTAGGGATGAAAAGCATTCATTCCCTGAGTTGTGCATTCCTCTGTTGGTGTCTTTTTTCAGATGGTTGGAGATATGGGTAGCACATTCTCTTTGCTTGGCAGGTCCCAAACGTTTCACTCCCAAGGAGATCCTCAATTTACACCTTCCCTGCAGCCCCAGGGTGAGACACAGATGGGAGTTTCTGAGTGCCTCAGTTTCCCACCTCAGTAGTCCATGACTTTGTTTGCTGTCTTAGGAAAAGTGACATTTATAACTTTCTGTTGTGTTTTGCGCTGTCATTCTTGTTACAGCCACTGCCAAGAGCAAAAGGAAAGGAAAAAACAATCTCTCTTGAAGTGAGATGTTTGCAAGGATTGTTTCTATAATATTATATTGAATGCAATTCAAGTTGCAAAAGAAAGCATTTATGTAACTCTTCTTCAGAAATTTCATTCAGGGGACTCAGACTGAACTGAAAATATGATTAGAGAACAGCTTGCAATGCGTGGGAACTGCTGTTTGTAAATATTAGGCAACACTTTTACAGTTTAGTGAAGGAAAAGACAGCAAGAATGTCTGACCAAGATCTAGCTGGGTTACATTCTGCAAAGCACCGTGTGCCTTTAGTCCCTTAAGGGACACTGCCACCTAATGAGACCTTGCTCTGCCCAGAACACACCCAGGGTCCCTCTGACCTGGGCCTTCACTGGGCAGAGTTTTCTGCTGGACCTGGTGTCTGATACCAGAGTAGATGCAGTGAAAACCCCAAGACTGATGATTCTGTGGGTCAGTAAATAACCGTGGCTCACGTTGTACCAGTGTCCCTTGCTGCTGGCACAGCAGAAAGCAAACAGCACATCAAACAATAATTGAGTGAATATAGAAGAAAAAGTGTGCGAGGTGGGGTTTCCCTGAACTGCAAATGCCAGATTTGCAAGTCAAACTTTCAAAGTCAAGTTACTTAGATTGAAAAAAAATAAAACCACCCAGCTACAGTGACGCAGACCCTGCAAGCACAATGCAGAGTACACAGGCAGCATTAATTCTGGCACCTCCCAACTTTGGAACACTTCAACCTGACATTTGCAAACCATCCATTTAAAGTACATTTGTTTGGTCAAAAATATGCAGTTTCTTCTAACAGTCACTTTTCAAAGGATTAATTTTAATGGAAATTTTGTGATATTCTGGGCTTGTCCATTTCCATGCAAGGGTGGCAGGATGCTGCCATCTGAATGACAGGAATAGCCCTGGATGTTTAGATCCTCAATTCCTCTTGCAGTGCAGAGCTGCTCTGGGTTTCAGTAGGTGACAGAAGCCTACAGAAAAGTGAAATGTTTAACATTTTTCTAAATTTAGATTGAATGACCTCCACCATAATTATTTACCATAGTCCTGCTGTGAAGGAATGGTCTGCTGGGATAAAGCACATCTCTGCTGAATTGGGGGAAGAGTGTTAGCTCAGATCGGCTTTTCTCTTCTTTATCCTTGAAGGTGAAAAATTCATTCTTAAGTTAGGCATGAGGACAGTGGTGGAAAACCCTCTCCCTTCCCCATACCACAGTTTCCTCAGACAGCTGCCTCAGGACAAAGTTTCCTCAGTACAGTGTCTACCACTGCATTTTTGGAGTCATTCAGGAGAAACTCTTCAGAAAGGTCCCCTGCAAATAATTCTTTGGCTGCTAGGATCTCCTGCAAACAGGAGCAAGGGAGGCTGATTTTTACCTGTTCATACCCCAGGCAAATGGATAAATGTTGTGAGTCAATGAAAAGGGGCTTCTTTATTTTCAGAGCTTCCTTGTTCATTAAGTGAACTGGGCCTAGATGTTTTAGTTGTCTTTTTTTAGTCAGAACTTAGTAACCTCTCTGTGAAATCAGAATATGGGAGAGTTCTGCCTTGAATTTCTCTCCTGAGACGAATAAAACTTGCAGTTTCTTCTACAAATTTAACATAAGCAGAGCTGTCACAACTGGCCGTGTGTCAGACAGGAGATAGAGGGTCATATAATTGAGTTTCAGATTTGTTCTAGCCCTGGTTAAATGTTCACATCGGCCTTTTGTGTTTGGATTCATATGCAATTTCAAAGGGGTGTTATGTACGTGACATAATTATGGTTTCCCATGCCTAATCATCACTAATTAATATAACCAGAAGGTTAAATACATAATTGAGATATTATTGCTCCCATGATCTGCTTTTTAATGCACAGGAACCAGACTGATATCATCAGGGAGAAAATTATTTAACTCAGCTGAGGTCCCAACTGTGTATTTTTAAATGCAGGTGTACCAATTACATCATTTTACATTGTAATTATTTTTGGCCAGTCCATGAAGTACTTCATTATATAGATAAGTGGAAATCTTATGATAAAAAACCACCTACAGTTTAATTATAGTGTAATTATGCTTTTTGTACTATCAAGGGTACGTGTTTCTTAGAAGGCTGTATTCACAGTGGGTGTGAGAAATATTTCCTGTCATTTCATGGTCAGACCAGACCATGAAGTCCATAAGATATTTATGGGAACAGCAGTTTGTGACTGACTCTTTAGAGAACATTGATCTCAGTGGGTGCTCTACCACACAATGCAATATTGCTGCCACTACTGCCAGTAAACACACTGCTGGTAGAGATGTAGTAAAGAGATACAAAAACTTTAAGAACCAGTAGGCTACCTGTATCCAGCAGTAGCCCCATGGCTGATGTAAGAGCTCAAGATGGATGGCAGAGATTGTACTTTCAGTGCAGACTTTTCTGTTAAAATTTCCCATTATTCCTTCCCCGGAGTTATTCAAATGGAAGGAGGAATCAAGGCAATAGCAGACAAGACTCCGGGCAGTTATTAGCATTTCAAATAGAAGCCATCTAACCTCTTTCAGATGGCAGTTGTTGAAATAATGACTGGTGATCACCTTTCAGTAAATTTGAGATGTCACAGTGTTATATTAGTGGTAGAGTCATGGAAAATTGCAGAAAAAAGTCCTAATTCTGTCAAGGAAATTATTTTTTTCAAACCTCAGAAGACAAATGTGAGAGCCAAAGTACAGGCTGTCACCAGTTTACCTGTACATAAAGTAACACAGTATTCTAACCTTTCCTTCAAGCAATGGACTTTCTGATTACAAATGTGACAGAAACATTTCAGGAGTGACTCAGAGTTTGGGTTTGTCCTTTTGATGCAGCAGAAAAGCAAATCCCAAATGAATCTCATGTTATACCATCACCTCCTATCTGGATGAGGAGCAAGAGAATGACTCTTTAGAGAAAAGAGACCTCCTGACATAAACCCCTACCCCTCCATGGCTTAGAAATGCAGTGAACCTGTCATTTAGATGTAACAGCAGTTCATGTCCCTACTCATTCAGTAGATCATTAAGGACTTGGAAATACCTTGCCCTTAATTACATAATTTCTCTTCTTGACTTTTACAAAGGGAAATGGGAATAACAATAACAACAACAACAACCAAAAAAAAAACCAACAAACCAACAAACAACAACAACAAAAAAAAAACACCAAAAAAACCCCAACACAAAAACAAAAAGTCAGTAGGGAAAGAAATTGGAAGATTTAAAAATGTTTAAGATTACTTTGGATGGGCATCTAACACAAATAATTCATATGAATGGGTTTAGAAATTCTCCATATTTGTAAAGTTCATTTTCCCATAACATGATGTATTTCCTGACAAGTCTATTCCCAGTAGCAGTAGGGGGGATTTTTTCATTTCTATAGGAAAGAAGTTTCATGCAGGAACAGTCTTTCCTGGAATTTGAGTAGAAGACTAAAGCCTTTCTGGGACAGTCTGCTGCACTTGCACCATGCAGCCTTGTCCTGCAACTGTGTCCTAGAGTGGTAATGGTTAGGGAGAGGAAACTGGACTGGGACTGTCCTCTCCTCAAACACAGCTGAAGGAAGATTATCTCTGACCAAGTCCTTTGGGCCTTCTCACACCCAGCAGAGGGGTGTGCACAAAGCAGCCCAGCTAACCTCAGTCCCAGCAGCAGGGTTTGTAGCACCAAGTTGAGGTGTCACAAATGTTCCCACCTTAACTAAGTGATGCAATCTCAGTTTCCTCTGCAGGCAATAGAGAGAAATAGGAAACTCCAGAACTATTTGGACGATTGCTTAGCAGGTGTTTGGGACGAGCTGTGTTAATCTCTGGAAGGTTCTACCCATCTCTGAAAAAGGGTGACTTTTAGACTTTAAAACCTTTGACTTAAGGTTTTGTGGGTTTTGTGTGCTAAAATAGGTTCATTCCTAGCCTGAGTTATTTAAGGTTCTTTACTGGATGCACTTTTTCTGCGTGTTGATCTCATTTAGGTTGGACACGAGAAAGAATTTGGTCACAGATAGGGAGATTAGACATAGGAACAGGCTGCCCAAGGAGGTGGTGGAGTCACCATCCTGGAGGCGTTCAAGGAATGGCTGGATGAGGCACTCAGGTCTACTTAACACAGTGGTGTTGAGTCACAGGTTGGAATCAATAATCTCTCTTTTCCAACCTGATTGACTCCGTGATTCTGTGATTCTGTTATTTACATAAGTTCTAAGACGTAGACACATGGATGCATATACAGCAGATATGCACAGACTGCCTTGAATCCCTTAGAGATGGAATTCTATCCCTTCTTTTCCTGTAGAGACTCTTCAGAAGGTCTCTTATCCACCCAAATGTCATCCCCCAGGGATCGTGGGGCTGCAGGGCTGCAGGTCAGTGACTCTGAGGCTCAGGTTGAAGCATTCACCCTTGGACCACTGCCCGAGCACAGGCCATCGCTGCCAGATCTGTAATGACAGAGCAAATACAAAATGCATTCTCTGCTTGAGAAATGTCAGGTAAACTCTTCATCCTTCTGACTCTAGTTGGAACTCAATTAAGCCATTTGTCCCAAGAAAAGTATCCAAATACTGTTGTCTGTTACTGTTGTTATTGTTATTAAAACATCTTCCTCAGCTCTCCATCTGCAGCTAACAGACTGGTAGCTGTCATTGGAATTGCTTCTAATTTGTTGCAAGCATTTCTAAAATCCTTTGGAAAACATGGTTTGATAAGAGAAGAGAGCATGATTTAAGCTAAAAAGTCAAAGGCTGAAAAGAATGGTTTGCTTTTGCACTTCAAATGTACTGAATCAATATACCAATTCAGTTCTGATAGAAAAGAATATTTCCTCTTCAGGTGCTTCACACATTTGTCTGAACACCCCTTGCTTTCATTTTTCTACCTTTTCATGGCAATGCTCATTCCTGCAACTGGGTTATTTAAGGTTCTTTATTTGTTGCACCTTTTCTGTGTGTTGATCTCATTAAAGCAGGGGTTTCATTCCTTGTGCTTAGTATGTATCGATGCACATCACATTTACCTTTGGTAATTTGGGCTGGAAAGGAGCTGCATCATGGCAGAAATTATTTAGCTCCATGTGTATCATCCTTAATAGGGCACTGACAAATCCAGCCTCGAATAGCACCAATAGCAATTCCACAACCTGCCTCGACAGCTTGTTCCAGGGTTTAAAAGCCATACATTTATAAAGGTATTTCTTAACATTTCCACTGCTGCAGTTTGCACCCATAACTCCAGGGTCTGTCTGGCCTGACTGTGGAGTGTAATTTTTCACAGTATCTATGTATATGCAAATACTTTTAGGATATTTTATATGTAGGGCTGTGCTTATTTCAGTTTGGATATAATTTCCTGCCAGATCTTTTTCTCCCAGATATTTTACTACTAGTTCACACTTTCCTGTGAGCTCCATACACACAGTAAGATTGATGGTGGCTTCGGGTCTCTACAGGAGCACAGTGGATCTGCAGGAAAGAGCAGCTGTGGGATAGGCTGAGGATGTGTCCTGTGTTCTTTGGTGTGTTGTGGAAAAATTCAGCCTTGCACTGCTGTTTCTTTTCAGCTGGGAAGGAAAGGTGGGCTCAGTTACTCAGGGAAGCACAGAGTGAATACTTTATGCTCCATCAAGCAGGCTGTCTGCTCACCTTAGATACCGTGATCCTCTGCAGGGAAATCCAGAATTGTGCCTCTGGCTTTTGGGCAAAAATGAAAGACAGCAAATGTATTTGTTTTTCTCCTGGAATACATTTTGTGTGCAAATCATCCCTGGAATTCACTGTTGGGAGATATGGTTGTGGCTCAAAATTCAGCCTGATGAAGAAAAGTTCAGAATTTTACACAGCTAGCTAAAACATCTTCATTATTTTGAATAATATTACAACACTAAACCATAACCATAAGAAAGAAGCATAAAAATTAATGACCATGCTAAAAAACCTGGTTCAAAAATGGGTACAAAGAAATTTCACTTGTGAAGAAATTTTCCCATAGCTCCCTTCTTTTAGTCTGATAATTTTCCCCCAAAGAGTTCGAAAAAGGATACAGAATTCAATAGACCATTTGCCAAATGTTCTAAATCAATATTTATCTGCTATATTCATCTGCAATGTTAAAAACTTTGCATAGAATCAAAGGCTTAAGGAGTCTATTGCAAATACCAAACGAACTAAAAAGACTTTACTCAATATTGTATCATTTATATGTCCTTTGTGCAGCCACTAGCTAGTTGAGCTTTTAATAATTCAGTTTTATCTTTCCATTTCTGATCCTTTTTCACTCCATTTCCTTCCCATGAAGTGACTTCTCCTCTCTGGTGGGATAACTGCCTGCAGTCACATCCAGCATGCAGGACCCACACTGGCACAGGGCTCGCTGCTCCATGAGCAGTAACAAATGACAGCAGCAGCCCATGTTATTCATGCCACCACCATGTACCTGTGTTCCTGGCCCTGCAGAGAAAGATATTCCCAGGTATGACAGCTGTGATGTTCCATGTGTTGGTCCTTCTGGATGTGGAGAAACAGGTCGCGTTTCATCCACACTCGTCTGACAGTGAGATGAGGAAGGAGATGCTGTTTTGGATGCCCAAAGTGGCAGGGAGAGCTGCAGCAGCTGAAAATGCAGGCACAGGGCTGAATAGGGTGAAAACCTCAGGCCTTTGCAGCTCTGGATCACTAAAAACGCTCTTTAGTTTCTGTTCTGCAAGAGTGAGCACACTGCCCTCACTGTCTTGGCTGGTCTTCAGTGAGGATAATTGCATTTGTCTCTTCCTCTGATTCCCCCTGCTGTGCAGGTCAGATGCAGTGCTGGTGAGCACTGCCTGGCTCCAAGCACTGTGCAGGTAAGCAGATGCTGGTTTTTACCCAGATGTGGCTGTATTTCACTGGCGAATGCAATGGCCACATTATGTGGCTCAGCAGTCTCTAAAATCATTCTGAGTTCCCTGAGAGCACGTAGCTGTGCCTCGGCATGTTGTCCTTGCATTTTCCTGCAGTCATCTCTGGCATTTCAGTGCCAGGAAAGTTTTTGCTCACACTCTGTATTCCTAAAGTCCAAGGAGGAAAAGCATTCCTTTACAACCTGAAATGACACAGACCTGCCCTACCCACATACCCCAATCCATATTCAAATGCAAATTTGCACTGGAAATGTTAAATATCATAGATTTTTCTCGTGTCATGAACTCCACTGCTTTTGATATTCTGCTTTTATAGAAACTATTTTCCTAGCATTGCCATGAAACCGTTCAGTACTATACTATTTTGTGAACTTTGCACAAATGCAGAAACCACAGCCATAACCTAGTAGAGGGAGCACTTGCATTGCTTTATAAAGGGGGACCTAATGGCAGATTACTGCACCTGGTGACACCCTAGAGGGTGAAAAATTCTGTGTTTCTTTAAGTTTCTAGTTGATATTTCTGCTGTTACTCTTGAGAAATTATTATCCTCCAGGGAGGACATAGAATTGCAAGAAGCTGAAGGCAGGGAGGTGTTCTGCATACTGAGTGCAGAGCAGTGAAACCTCCTGTCCTTCTACCATAAGTGGAAACTGTTTAACACAAAGTTTTCTGTTAATGAAATTTAAACTTTCTAAAACTAGACTGAAAGACGTGGGAACAAAAAGCCTATTTGTGCCTAGAGTAGGTATCACTGCAAAAGGAAACTGTGTAAAGAGCAAAACCCAAACCCATTTAAAGCACAATCATATCATGGCAGAAGCTGAAAGAGAAGGCTCCAAAGGAGAGATGCTGACTACTCTATTGAAAACATTACCAGAAAGTGCATGTTGGAGCTGTGCAAAAGCTGAGTATTGTGTAAAAACAACCACCAGTGCAAACATCCCTCCCATCACACTCACAGTCAACTTCAAGACACCATTTTTTGGAGTGGGAGCTGCTGGACCCTCCTCATCTTCTACTCTATCAGAGAATCACAGGATAGTCTGGATCAGAGGGAACCTTAAGGATTATCTAGATCCAATTCTTCTGCCATGGCCAGGGACACCTTCCACTGGACCAGGTTGCTCCAAGCCCTGTCCAACCCAGCCTTAACACTTCCAGGGATGGGGCAGCCACAGCTTCTCTGGGCAACCCATGCCAGAGCCTCACCACCCTAACAGGGAAGAATTTCTTCTACTGTCTAATCTAACTCCACCCTCTTTCAGTTTAAAGCCATTCCCCCTTGTCCTGTCACTACATGCCCTTGTCAAAATCCCTCTCCAAGCAGCTCAGTGCCTTTTGTATTCCTTTATGTGGACTTTCAATGTCTCTCCCATCAGAGCTAAGAAACAGTAAGAACTTTATCGTGCAGTTAGCCTGCTTTTAAATGAATAACCTTGGTGGGATATTGAAGTAGGGAAGGCTGTACTAATCATAGATGGAGGTGTTCTAACTCTTTCTTAGGTTATTTGGAGTCAGGCAATGCAGTTAATGAAGCAAGTCTCAAAAGATCTCTCTTACATGGATTTTGACCTCTAATATCCTGATTCTTTCCCTGAAGGGAAAGTAATAGAATCCCTTTATGGACTATTTTAAAAAAAAATTGTAGAAATTTATGATGATTTTAAAATTGGTCAGGAGGTGTTAAAATAATTGGTGGTGAAGGACAGACAAACAAGAGCAACTGCATAAACATAGGAAACTGGGCAAAAGAAGGCAAAAATATCAGTCCATTAATTTAATATTAAAAAAGTCAAAAACTGTATATGTGGTTCAGTTTTATAGCAATGAAATTGATAAATCTTAACCACTTGGGAGTTTTGTTTACAAATTGAAAGAGACACATGTCAGCTTTTCAATTTCTAGAACATTGTCAGTGCTCCAGGAGACTTTTTCTTGTCTTTTGCAACCTCCTTTTACCCAATCCTGTTACGTTTGCATTCCACTTCCCGAGGACCTGCCACTCTATTGCCAAATGCACAGCAAATAATGCATTCCTTAGGAAATCTTATATTTTATCTACTGATAAATTCTCCTTGGACTTCATTCAATGTTTACTTGAAAAGATGAACATACCTTTAATTTCATGAATCAGTGACACAAATGTCCCTTTCAATGTCTTTTCCTGGAGCACACTGCAAGGATTTTAATTCCCAGAGGGGATTGTTTTACCTGACGTTAGTAAGGCAATGTGAAAGCATCATGGAAATTGTTGAAAAATAGAGACTTTTTTAACCTGCAGATCAGGTTCTTTCCCTTTTCCCTCAACAGTGTGTGGAACTGTGAACTGATCCACTATTACCTTAAATAGGTAAATGGAGCACACTGGTCGTATTGGAAATCCCTCAGCCATCAGGTGCTCCTCAAAAGAGGTGCCTTTCAGAACTTCCACCAGCTTTTTTCCACCATCTCCTCTGAATTATTTCAAATACCTTAAAATTTTCAATTCAAACATCACCAAACTCCAGCAAAATTAGACACTTATTTCTCATAAATTCCATTAAAAAGAAATTGTCAGGAATTATGTCAAGAGTAGTATACTTTTTTTCCCTAGGAAAAAGGAGTGATAATTTTCTGGTTTTCATAATTTTCAAATTCTTTACTTTCCAATCTAAAACCTCACTTTACACTTTCTCTGGGGGAAAAAAAGGAAATGGAGAAAAAAGGGCAAGAAAAAAATCAGGGTGTGAGGAAATGAATAAAGGGAAACATCCAGTACTTCCTTTCACTTTTTAAATTGTAAACACAAAGGAAAAAAATAATACAATTTGTTAGATAAAAGTTTTAAGCACAAAAGTTCCAACAACTTTATTTTCAAAAAACTTAATGTAAAATATGATGGCAACAGATGCTTTATCACCCTAAATCAAGCATTT
Organism: Aleadryas rufinucha; assembly: GCA_013397815.1. Lineage (NCBI taxonomy): Eukaryota > Metazoa > Chordata > Aves > Passeriformes > Aleadryas > Aleadryas rufinucha. Next base: position 744,771 of record VZTH01012678.1, read on the forward strand.
ATCTCAAAAAACCCCAGTAAATTTTATGCCAAAAAATGATTTTTAAATGTGCATGATATTATGAAAAATATGTCTTATTAGATAAACCTGATTTTTAAAAATTACTCTCCAAACTTACAGGAGAAAAGAAACCATGCTGGTATAGTCTATTTAAATAATGGTAACTTGATTTACTCCTGCACAACATTTTGATACATGCACGTGTTTGTACTACATTAAATCACCATAGCTTATATTAAATATAATAATGAAATATTAAATTGTAAATGCACGCTCTTCCTGCTGGAAAGACATAAATAACTGGGAAAAAAACCCCATTCTGCTATGGTATTCAACATCTTTCCCCATGTTCTGGAATGAAAAAGAAATCAATAGTAGTAAACTTCTTGGATAATGCAAGGTTTGGCAGATAAAAAATAATGGAAACGCAGCCCAAGCACATCGTTAAGCAGCTCATTTTGTCAACATGTGCTCCATCACAGTTAAGTGCTGGATTATGCATCTAGAAACAAAGAATGTATTCACATTTGCAAGATGAGCAATTGCATCCCCAGAACAAAAAACAATGAGATCACAGCAGATAACACAATGAATATGAATTCCCAGTGTGCTGCTGCTGTTAACAAGGGAGGAAGACATTGGAAAAGTCTGTTAGGGAAAGAATGGGAAGGTGACATCAGTTAGAAGAACAAGGTTAGGAAGATGTTGTCTGGCATTTTGTGTGGACTCACCTGATAAAATTCAGATGTCCATCACGTATTCAGCATCTCTGTGGCACTGCTGAGCCGTTCCTAGAGTACATCTCAAAACAGACTGGAAAACTGGAGTCCACTGGGACGAATGGGATGTTCATGTAGCACTCAACAGCTGTGCAGGGCAGGTGGAGATGGCAAAGCAGGAGCCCCACGTCTGGAAGCTGCAGGAAAACCACCTCATACGAGAGTAAGGACACAATTCTTTTACATGGAAAGCAATTCATCACTGGGCCAGTTCTTCAGGGCTTGATGGACTCTGTACGATTAAAACAATTAAGACTAAGAGACGCTGTTGGGGGCTGCCCGAGGCCGCACAGCGTCCAGCTGCAGACGTCCTTGGTGGCGGCAGCACACGGACAAGGCTGGCTCCTTCGCAAGGAGCGAGCCCCAAACACTGGTGGTGAAAAAGCGTCGGCAGAGGCAAAGGATGAGAGAGGGGTCTTTGTTCCTCTTTATTCCGAGATCTTTTTATTCCAAAAGCTGAGGACAAATGACCGAATCGCACTAAGGGTCTGAGGGTCTTATTCGGGGTGGAGCAAAGGGAAACAACCAGTGGAGATCGACTTAGGGGAAGGATTCCACAGTACAGAAACCAATGGGGATAATAAGGAGGAGGGAACCAGGTTAGGGAGCCAATAGGGCACAGAATATAGAAGAGAATTCTAGAAATGCTGCATATTAACTGGGAGAGATGAATAAGCATGGACTCATGCAGATACTGGGTGTAAGGGGCTGAGCCTTACCCCTTGGTGCTTGTCCACCAGGACTCTGGATTTTGGTCTGCCTTTAAGACAGCCACATGCACTGCAACAGCTAAGACTTCATTTTGTAGTGTGCAGGTTAGACCTCAAAACTGTGATTTTGATGCAGAAGTGAAAGGTTGCAGTGATCTGGAGTATGATCAAAATAGTTTTCCCAAGTCTCAAAACCCATGAAGTTTCTGTTATGGAAGAACATGAATTTTGTCTTCTGTCTGTGTAACAAATGAGATTTGCTTATGCTCAACCTAAATTTTCAGCTGCTCAGCTTTATCTCACTATTCCTATTTTATGCTCGCCTTTAGGGAACTTTGGGTAATTGTCTTTAGTCACCAGACTCCTACAAATATTCTTGCAGAATAATCTTATGCTCATATCTCTGTTGCATATCCTTTATTTTGCAAGACTGATAATAAAAACCATTCTGCTATTTCATGGCATTTTGTAAGACTGTCAAGTTACAATCAAAATCAAAATTAACTTCCTAAACCTTTCTTCTTAGAAAATTTTGATATGTGCATAAGGTCCACTGACCACTTGATATGCACAAATGTTTCAGTGTTTTGCCTCATTAGTTCTAGAAAATTTCTAGTTTGCACAACAAACTCTTCCTGGCCTACATGGTTTTTGCTCATATGAGTTCAACGTGCAGAAAATTCTGGAAAGCTGTTATTGTTGGTATGGTTCACTGGCTTTTGACCGTATTTTGCCTGAACTCACACAACAGTAGGACTCCATGAGGTGTCACATCACAGGGATTTTCTCTAATGAAGACATACTGCATGTCTTCTATTGGTTTCTGTTTACATATCACTTCCTGCTGCATACTGGTCTTAAAAACTTTGCTCTTCCATAAACCCTTCCAGTGTTTCTACCTTGTGGCTGTCCCAACAGAGAGCTGGTGGATGCTCATGTGTCTAATAAACCATGTGTTGCCTCTCAGCACAGAGATTAATTTCACCTACTTCCCTTATCTGGTACCTTGTTGATGGTATTGCTCTTTAATACTGATATTTGCTTTTGCCTAGACATGAAAGCTGGTTTTTGTAGTTAGCAATTGCTGCACTCTACCTCTTAGGGTCAGCAGTATGATTAGTTCTTCACATCTTCAGTCCTTTGACACCCTTTTTTATGTCTTTCCAGTACAAACTGGCAGTGATTCAGTGAAGCTGCCCTCCACACTGGTATGGTACATGAGAAGGCTGAGTATGCTGGGTTTATGAAATACAGTAAAGGAATAAGTCTCAGTAAGAGTTGAAATTCAAGCTCTTCTGCATCCAAACTGTAGCACTTGCTTCTTAACACAGTTGCTGGTTCTATGATCATCACAACCGAGACTGCACAACAGATTAAAGCCCATAGACAGAGACTCAGATTCTAACATGGGGCAGGAATAGGCTACTTAATGTTTTCTCTCACCACAGCTCTCCCTTTATGGCTTTCTTTTGGTAGCTTGCATTCCTCAGATCGATGCTGGGTACTGGATTTCCAGTATAACAGATTAAGTCAATATCCAAACCTTTTGGGAACCTAGTATTTTCTAGAAATCAGAAGCTGCTTCTTAGTGCAGTCTATCTTTAGAACCACTAGCAGTAGGGAGCAATTTTAAAGGGAAATGGAAATAAAGCAGTTATATTGCTTTTGTTCCTTTTTATCCCTGTTATAGCAATTTTACTTTCTGCTGACCACCTCCCAGAGATATGGTCATATTATTTCCCTCCTTCCACAGATTCCTCTAGTCATACCTTTTTTTCCACACTTTGTTTTTGCCTTCTGTACTCCAGGCTTCCCCTGGTCAATGTAGTTCATCAAATATTCTTCCTTTATCCTTTCTTCCCACAACCTTCTATGCCCTTGGCTCCTTAGAATGAAGCTGAGGTCTTTCTTTTTTCTCTGTTTTCAGTTACAGCATTTGATTCCTATTTGCATCGAGTGTATGGCATGTGACCATGAGCCCCCTCGAACTGCTTTGCAAATCACTTCTTTGGTTTTCCTAAGGAATTCAGGATAACAGTGTTTCCCCACACGTCTTCTTACAGGCAGCATCCTTGTAAATCCCTCTGTGCCAGATGCCTGCTGCCTGCGCCGGTAATCCCCGCACGGGGTGACATTGTCAAACCATAATCCATAGTCTCCTTGTTGCCTCTTCCTATTTGCTAATGCTGTTCTTTTAATAGTCAAACACAATAATCTTCCAAGTGACAACTGAGGCCTCAGCTTATCTGCGTGGAGCAGCAGAGGATCCCAGCAGTCAGTAAGGCTGGAAGGGGAGTTTGCTTCCAGCCCCATCCCAGCAGTGCTGGGATATGTGCTGCCTGCTCTCCCAGGGACTGGTTTGTAGCATCTGAGCACACCAGCTCCCAGGATCTGGGAAAACTCAGTTTTGTGTGAGGGGTGGGAGCAGGACCATTGTGAGGAGCACTAAAGGACCTGACTGGCTAGAAGGTACTTGGCTCTCAGCATCCTGACCCCTTTTCCTACATCTTTTGAAATATTCTCATTGCTCTTGAGATAATGTAATTGGTAAAATGAGCCTAGCTACACTGTTCATCTGCATTTTACTTTTTGGGGTTTTGAGGGGTGAAAACCTGCCATGGGCTGCAGCAGCTGTGTTCCTGATTGCCCGAGTGGAGTCTGTTCCTCCTCCTTCAGGCAGAGTCCAGCTCGTAGGTTTTACCTGTCTCTCAGACCCCCATCTTATCTGATCACAGGTGTGAACCTACCACAACAACAAGTGGTAACAACAAGGTAAACAAGTGTCTGCAGGAAGGTCCTCCATTGGTTAGACTGAGCTCTAAAGAGACCCACAATGCTTTTGTATGGAAGAACTTGCTAATTTGGTCCTGGTAAGAGCAGAGAAATGGAAGCATCATGAAACAGGAGAGCTCCTTCTACCAGATACTTCAAAATACTTGATTAAAAAGTATTTGTATTTTCTGTGTTGGAAAAAAAAATATTGCTGGCTTTGTAACCAGGCAAAATACTTATGTGGTGTGCAAGACAAGGGGCTCCTCTACTTCACCCTTCATTAATCTTCCACCATCCCAAAACTCTTCTCAATAAATCAGTGTGGAAATGGCAGAAATCATGCCCTTTTCACACTGGCTTCTCATTGTTATGGTTGAATTCACAGGATAAGTCCATCAAAGTCAATGGAATTGCCTCAGAAATTAATTTATCTGGTATATTTTGCAGCAGATGTGCTTCTGCTTTTATTATTGCTGTGCTCGCAGCGCAGCCCTATTGTGTGAGATCCACTCCAGGCTCTGAGGACCCTTCAACACAAAATCCATCTGGAGACTGAGAGAAAGGAAAACTGAAAGATTTCATCAATGCCACAGAGGAGAACAGGCTTTAGAAATTTAACATGCCCCTTGTGACTCCCTTGCATGGTCTGGTTTGGGACCACATCACCCAAGCGCTATAGAAGCCAGGAGGGAGTAACCACAGAGGAGGCCAGATGTCTGCTTGGGAAGGTGCCCAGGGCCTGCCACCACTGCATAAAATGAGAGAAGAAGCCACCAAAACTACTTTCTAATTTGATTTACTTGTGGTTGAAATATTTTCTCTCACTACAAAGCATTTGTTTGCGATAGATGCAGCTGAATTGGGCTGTAATGAGGCCATGGGTTACTTGGCTGAGGAGGGTGTTGCTGCAGAGGTGGAGGTGCATTGCACCACTGAGGTAGAGCTGTTTCCTTCATGTCTGGCTGTGAGCCACCACCAAAACTCTGTCAGGAGGACTGAGACAGCTGCTCTAATGCTATATATGTCTATACTGTGCACTCTGGGACCTCCATTCAAGGGCAGATTAGCATTTAAAGAGGATAACGAAGGGTAGCAGCTGGCTCATCTGCTGGTCTACACCCAGACAGGCTCACCCAAAGAGCTACCGGCAAGAAAGAATAACCATATCCACTTTGGAGAGCCATAATGATATTGGGAAGGTCAGAGTGTTGCTGGAAATACCTCAGACACACTAGATGTTGGCTGATAAAGGAGAGTAGAGGAAAACTCTTTTGCTCAATGAAAAGATAAATGAGCAAGAGATCAGCCCTGGTGCCAGCAGAACTGCTGCAGGCATCAGCTTCACCAGAGAAGTAGCAACAGCAATGGCAAATAGTTTAATAATCCCTAGCTGATATCAGCATCCTTCTGTTTAAGTCTCTAACTCAAGCCACAGAATAATTAACCTTGTCTGGGTTATAAGATCAGCAATGTCCTGAAGAGACTTGCACTGAAAGAATATTTACTGTCACATACGTGAGTAGGAAAATCACATCAAATTCTTATCAGAAAGTTGGCATATGGCATTTCACAGATAAACGAGCATTTATAGGAATGGAATATGCTAAAGGTGAGATATGAGGGCTGAGCCTTTGCAAGAGAATTCTCTTTTTCATCTCAGGGATAGGTGCAAAGAGCATCCAGAGTCGCCAGTGGGATGAGGTTCCCAAGGGAGTAGTGTACTGTGGAACTATGGCCATCCAGGTACCACGGATTTGTTGTATTCTTCCTTAAAATACACGGTTCCACCGCCATGTGCCTTCACACCAGGCAAGGCACTGCTCCCCCAGAAAACACCAGCAGGCAGTTTTGCACAGCTGTTCCTGCCTCATGTAGTGATTTTATGAAGAGACACTCATTTTTTGGCTTAGTGGCTGCCAGCACATCTGGGATGGGCAAACAGCAGCCGTCATTGCAAGACTGTTGATAAGGCTTTATCCTGCTTCATCCTCCAGCATTGCAATATATTTAAGTAAGAAAAATCTCCAAAGTTACCACTTAAATATGGATTAAATACAGATTTGCTCCTTTAAGCATGTTTTTTTGAGTAGATAAGGAGGCTAAAACTTCTGGGTTTTTGATCTGAGAACTGAGCCTGAGACTCAGAGCAAGAAACAATAAGCTCCTTTATGCTTTTCTGCCAGTAACATCGCCTTGTATGAAGATGAAGCATCTATCTAATAGGGAGAAAGTGTAGTGAGAAATAATTTAGTTAAAAGGGTGTCCTTGAATGGGTGAATACATTCAAGGTGAAGCTCAGGATAGAAAAAAAAACAAACCAACAGAAAAAGAAGAAAAACAATCCACCCCAAAATAGACAACTTGAAATTTTTATCTATTCTGATGAAGTTTTAATGTCTTAAGTTTCTTCTTTGTGTTAGCTAACATATTTTTAATATCTTTCTATAGAAATAAATTCCTACTCTGACAGAAGAAAAGGCACAAGTGATATAGTCTCAGGAAAAGCTACTGTGATGATGCTGTAGTTATGATGAGACAATAACATTGCAGTCAACTTTGAGATAATTTTCATGCCCATTTTTCATATAACTGACAGTTCAGTTACATGATGGAGTTATTAATTTTTTTATTAATTATTTCTTGCTTAATAACCCCAGTTTGTGGCATAGAAGAAGTAACAAAAGCTTTTTTGTCTAAAATACAAGTCTATGGAAACAGCTTAAAAATTAGAGCATAATTGAAATTCTAATTCCCTCTACAAGCAGTTTTATATAATGAAGTGTACAGCTATGAACATATATTTGGAAACTTTTGAAGTGATCATATGTGGTTATGAAATGGTCATGTACACTGGTAGAGCTGGTGGGAAACCAAAGCCTAATATCTTAAATATTAGTAGACCTTCCTTCAGAGGGCATTTCAGCTCTGTGGAAGGGCCAGTGCTCAAAAGCTGAAGTTCACTCATTCTTATTTGTTCTAAATAAAATATTCAAAAATACAGATTAGTATATGGCATCTTGCTGCTTTGCTCATCTGAGGGTTTATTATAATTTCAGCTTTAGCTTTCTGTCCTTCCAACATACCCTTAACTCCAGTATAAAAAGGAACAAGCTAAAAGTGGGAATCTTTGACTTCTGATTTAAAATATGAGTCTGATAATTAATGAATTACAATAGAAACATTGCTGTCTATTTTAAGCCAAATGAAATAAAGAGGCTGGGGGATTCTTTAATAACAATAAACATGGAACTCTAATTTCTTTTTATGCTCTGTGATCACATACAAAACATCTAATATAAATAATTGCATTAGATGTCTTATTTTTGGAAAAATGCATAGCTAGTATTTAGGAAGACTCTTATTGCTCTCATTTATCTATTAATGAAGCAAAACCCAGTTAATTACCTAATTTGCATGATATTTTGTATCCACATATATGCTGGGATGAGCACTAGGGAGAGGTTTTGCATCAATCCATTTTTAATAAGCTAATGAAGTTGGCTGGGCTGACGCTGCAGATCAAATCATTGGATGTTTTCTGGACTGAGAATTTGTGATCAAGGTACAGATCAAACGAGTTTGTGAGCTGAGGAAGGCGAGACCTTTCCTCCTTCCCTGCCAAGATCCCGTTACTGCCCTGGATCTGTGAATCAGGAACCTGTTTGATGTTCCACAATCTTGTCCCATGGCCTCGAGTGAGGAGGATATTGTAGCTTGTAGATTCTTGTCTCTTACCTTCCTCCCTGCCTCCTCCTCTGCCCCACTGCTCTGAGGCAGAACAGGACCCTGTAAACTGCCAGCCAGAGTCACTCATATCAAGGCAGAAAGTGGCAGGTCTGGTTTTGCTTTTGCACCCTTTTTACATCCTGTCTTCATGCTCTGGGGTGTTTTTTCCCCCCACTTTGTCTGTCCCTACTCTGTCCCCTTGTGTCAGATGCCTTTTTCAACCTGTCCATCCCCCCCTGACCGTGTGCTTGCTGTTGCTGCATCCCATGTGTCTGTCAGGAGCTGCTGCCTCAAGGAAAAAGAGACTTACACATTTTTCCCTGAGGCCTTCCCAAGCCCTGTGCAGCAGAGGGTCTGATTTGCCATGTAAAGCAGATTTGTACAAGAATGCATATTCTCTAACAATAACTATTTAAAACCAAAGCATTTTTTTCTAAACCAGTTGGTTGTCCAGGCTGAGCCCACCATGGCCAGGCAGAGCAGTACCCCCAGGGAATGCTCCTCCCCACACCCAGGTGGGAGTTGGAAACAGTTTTGAGTCCCCATTCATGTTCTCATCTCTCTGTGTTTGACAAGAGAGGGAGCTAAGGACAACAGGTTTTGTGTATAAACTAAACTCTGCATGGCTGAAGTTGAGAGAGATTAATTTCATCCTCAGGGTCTTCTGAAATACTCTCACATGCTCTATGCACGCACAGAGAAAGTGCCATTAAACACAAAAACTCATGAAAAAAACTAGGTCTTAAAATGCAAACATCTGCCACTGCAGAAACGAGGGGATTTGGCAGAAAAGAGCTTTCCAAAGAACAGTCCAGAGTCTTCCAATTTCTGCTGCTTCAAGTAACAGCTACTACCTATGAACCATTTAATACTGAGAGGAGGGCAGGCTCATCACTGAGATAAATTGCTCTTTCTGGAGACTCAGCTACAGCATAAAAGTAACAACCAACTAAAAAAAATATTGTCCTAATTACACTGGGTCATATATCGAAATATGGTAATTTGAGTGCTGAGTCACCAAGACTGCTGAGGAAAAAGTTTTTACTATGAAAAATAAATTGGTGAAGTCTATGTTTTCTGGTTTTAAAGACATCATTGGGAATAAAATAAATAAAACCACATTGGCTTTTGATCTAATCAATGCAGTTTTGCTTGATTTTAATCCACTATTTTTAAAATACTCTTGGAGTTTTATTCAGATTTTTTTACTTTTGTGCCTAAGATGAATTTTAACAACTAATGTGAGATTGAAGCTCAAAGAGTAATTTGAGCTCCTTATTATCCAGGGCAGAAAGATTTTAGACCCAGTGGAGAGTGGTAAATGCCTTCATAAAAGTTCATCTTAGCTATTCAAAACTTAGTTTTATAGACTAATTAATTGTCTTAACTCTTTTTATAATTTCTGGTGACAAGCAGTTGCCCTAGAAAGTGATAAATCCTATATATTTTGCCTAGTGTTATGGTGAGGTGCCTGTCTCTATCAACTGACCTTAGCTAGACTCTGACAACTGGTCTAGACCAGATGCACAGCTTTCAGACCTCTAAAATTTGTGAGATCAATCCCACCTAGCTTGATGCAGTAGATGAACTTCCACATGCTCCTAAACGTAAAACTGCATTGTGTTTAGAGCAGAGAATGGATATATTTTTACTCCAGTATTCTAAAGCACTCCATTCAAAGCTGGGGCGAAAAGGGAAGGGGTGATTTGTTTGAAATATTGTAGAGGAGGAGTTATGAAATCACAGGTTGGCAAGACATTGACATTTCTAGCTTGTTGACATTAAACATGAATGTCATTTAAAGATAACACCTGCCTGAAAGAGCTTGCAAATGGTGTTGTTTAATACCATTTAATAATGTTTAATAATGTGGAAGTGAACAGAAAACCTATTAACTTCAATTAGTATTTACATCAGGACACCCATAGTTCAGTGAAATGTCTCCCTTAATGAAAGTCTTTAATACTGATGTTAAATATCACAAAAGTCTCCTAAAGAAGAATGGGCTCAGCACATATTTAATGGCTGTGCTGAATTAAGGTGTTTTGGACAACACCAGAGGACAGTAGAGCAATGAAATGACCATTCTCATGAAGAGCTGATACAACAGACCAAGGATATGCCTGAACTGCTCCTCATGCAGACTTGCTTTTACAGTCAGGGGCGAGAAGGACACAGCTGCAAGGGTCTGTCACCCCTCTTATGGCCTCAAGAGGATACAGAGCAGCTGCTGCTCCTTTGCTGCAAAGGAGAAGGCTGTCCTCATCTTGGACATCTCACCCAGGGGTACCTGAGAGGGCAGAGTGCCACCTCCACCAGCAAGTGTTTGTGCTAACATCCCTATCATAAACATCTGGACTCACTTTCCTGTTTGGATGGAGAGATCCTCCCTTGATATTTTTACCTAAGCATCTTTTCTGGGTTTTACCTCCAGCAGTGTGTAGCCTGAAAAACCTGGTTTGTACCAGGTCATTGTTCTTCTGCAACTTCTCTAAGAATAATGTGAGATCTGTGTAGCTTTCATGCTCATGAGACCATCCCCTCATGCCATGCCATGCAAACATCTGTAAGAGATAAAGATACGTCCAAATACAGGCTTTAAACAGATCTTGGCTGCATTGAAAAATGTCCTGGCAGCCTTGGTTTCCCTTGTATTGTACAAGGGAGGACAAATGCCAGCTGGTAACAAGGAAAGAAAACAAATTGATAAAAGTCTCAACTCAATTCTAAGAGTAATTGCAAACTTTCTCTATTTTCTAAATGCCTTCCTGATCTTAGTCCAATTATTGCCTGTGGGCACTTTTGATATTTTGATCCAAATTTTCTAGTTGCCAGAGAGACAATGAAGCAGGGATAGATCATGACAAATAGGAAAATGTAATCCAAAGGATTTCACTATCACCTTAACTATTATTATAATAACATAGAATACATAACACAGATAAGGGACACAAAATTCTGCAGCAATACTTCCATACCATCCTTCCTATTTTAAATTTTGGTGCTCTCAAGGAGCAATACAAAAATTTCCAGTTCTATTAGGCTGGAATTCCCAGCTCAAAGTAGCACACAAATGTGTGGGGGAGTTAATATCAATCATTCTCGGTTTGATGAAGCTTACCATGAATTCAGCTCTGCTGTTTTACCCAAGTATTTCTCCCTGATCATTATTTTCAGCCCTGGGTGATGCTCTGATGGAGCCCATTGCCTCACAGTGCAGAGGCTTGTGGACCCGATCACGTATATCAGCACTGTGTCCATATATGCATCAGGATGGCATCACTACCCAGTATGGTGGGCTCAGTTTTATAACCACAGTGCTGGAAAAAACAGGGCATAGAAAAACTGTCTGTTCTAGAATTTAATAAGGAATCAGCTGGTGTTTTAAGAAACTTACTTTCAGGACACAGATATATAAGAACAAGAACAGAAATTTATCCATTAAACTCCTCTCCTCTCCTCTCTTCTCCTCTCCTCTCCTCTCCTCTCCCTTTTTTTTTTCCCAAAACATCTTTCTCTGTTGTCTTAGAAATCATTGTAAAAATCACCTCTAGGAATAACAGTCCAAGCATTCCAGAGTTTAAACTCTGCTTGAGAGCAAAATAATGTGATTCATCTTTAATTGCCATAAACATCACCCTTAGTGGAACTAGATGTCAAAATTTTAAATTCCCTAATCAGACCAGCATTTAGTTACTTTATCCAATGAGATGGGAAAATGATCTTAAAATAGAAGTAACTACATAAATACAAGTTTGTATTTCTGAGGATAGAATTAAAGAGTTTTGTTTCATTTGTGAGAGCTTTGCATTTTCTTTCTGCAGCTGAATCTGAGCTCTGACAAAGTAGGAACGTGCTCTCTGGGCTGATTAAACCAAGCAAATTTCACAGTGTCAAGAGAGTGGGGCTGAAGGTTTCCTGATGCAGTAATGGTGCTTGCTCCACTCCCAAGAGGTGGGAGAGTGTTATTTCAGGTTTGCTGGAGGCTGGGGTTTTTATGAAGGTTTTTAATGCCACATTGCATTGGGGGGTGCTGAGACATCCTTCCTCCATGAGGAAAAGCAGCTGACACTGGCAGTTTTCAAGCAAAACTCTTTGTAGGGCAGAATACCAAAAGCACCATTGTGTTTTTCTGATGTGAACTCCCTGCAAGGACTGACAATAGAAATTCTTGCATTTCTGGAACCGAGGGAATAAAGCAGGAAAAGAATGAAAGACAGAATGTTCTAATCCTCCTTGTGCTGTTGCTTACCTTAACTCCACTGAACTTGGTGTGAGCCCTCGATTCAAGGCCCTTGCAAAAAGCACAGATGAAGATTTTTTCAAGATGGAACTGAAAAAGGAGTGAAAACATCTGAAAATGTAGACTGCAATCTTATTATTCCCAAAGGACACTGCATTGGGTCCAAGAGAAGGAAAACAGTAAATAGGCAGATGGTAGCTGGGAAGGAATGTGACCATGAGGAATGAACACACTCATGAGGAGGGGATAGGAGCAGAGAGAAGCCCTGGCAGCAGGTAGAGTTCCTGTGAGTTTGTCAATAATGGCACTCCAAAGGAAACTTGGCTCTTGCAAAGAGGGAAAAAAAAACCAAAACAACAAAGCAGAACAAAATAGAGAAGGAACTTATATACAAAGGAGAAAGACTAAGCCACAGGGAAAGGAAGACTGAGTTTATTTAAGAACAGGCTATGATGCTTGAACAGATAAGGACGGAGGTGATGACAACAAGGAAAACACATTCCAGGCTTCTCACCACCTCAGAGCCTCTAGCACTGACAATCAACAGACACATGCTGAAAACCAAAATCCCACCTTTGTCATCACTATTTGGATGTTTCCCCACTTTCAGCACCTGTTGATGCAACCATTCCCCCTGCAGACCCTGGGCTGCAGAGAGCATGGCTGAGGCTGCAGGACATCCCAGTCATTGCTGGGAAATTAATTTCTTCTTTCTGATGTGAGTTCATTTCTTATTCATTCCTACTTGCACAACATTACTCCTCACTCCTCTAATGATTACATAGTCCTTACTCAAACAGAAAGGCAACTCTTAAGTACTTCATCCCTGCACAGGGACAAAAATGAGGGTGAAGTTGGTATGACAGGATGTTGTTCCTTCCCTGATGCACATACCCTTTTGATTTTTGATATTTGATATTTCATTCCCTTTGCCTCATTTTTTATTTTCCTCAGAGCATGATACAGAAACTTCCTCTTTCACTGGGTTTTGAAGACAGAAAATCATCAGGAGCAGCCTCTGAATCAGACTCCTTTTTTCAGTTCGTGGCTAGTTTCCATGAGATGGAAATGTATCACATGTATCCAACACCTTCCTCTGGTGTACCCTAAGGCTCCCCCTGCTTTCTCTTACCTTCAGACACTCATCTGAGATTCCTGCTTGCCCAAGGCTCTCTATAGCCAAAGGCAAAGAGGGATCCCCAGCAGGTGTCCCTGATCTCAGTAACCACTCTTCCTAGTGATTACAAGGAAGACCAGTGCAAAAAAACCCCCTAATGTATGTTTTAATTGCCTAAAATTGGGTGGGGTGAAGCCAGGAAGCAGCATGTAAACTGAATGTCACACTCCACACAGAGGTTATGCAGGTATTGTGCCCTTCCCACCCCTGGGCTAGTGCTGACCTAAGCTGGATGAGCCTTTCTTTGAAACCATGCAATACAAAAATCACCTGTTAGATCTGGTCTCTTTAAGCACTAACCATCACTTGTTACTCCATCACTACTCACACCAGTATCTGCATCTTGACTTCCTTTTTGTTATTGGATTGCTATTTTCATAACAATTTTCACTGGGACTTCTTCTGTCCATGAAAATAATTCTGTTGAGTTTTGCTGGTGACGTTTTTGAGACAGAATCAGCTCAGGCTAGGAGAAAACAGGCAGAAAAGAGATGGTCTCCTTCACAGTGAGACAGAGCCCCCACCACTCCTGGTAAACTGAAGGTGATCTCTTATTCTTTGGTCTCTCTAAAATGTTCTTTCCTCTATTTTTGAATTAATGAATTATGTACAACTCTGAACAATGAAGATGGAACATGGGAGGCTAAAATATGAGAGAAAAGTCACATCTAAGCTTTTCTGTAGAATTCTGTGATAATTGCACTCAGCATCATTCACCACAACCAGGGAATATTCCATAATTTATCACTTTAATCTATTTCTTTATTGACATTTTCTGCCAAAAGGAAAACAAATACCTACGAATTAGCTATTTGACTGACTTGAATAGGAATACTTCTAGTTAACTGTAGGGTTAAGTTCTCTAACACCCTGGGGGGAATCTGGTGCTGTTTATCTCTCCTGGAAGAACATATAAATGCAATGGACTGAAAAATACCTCAACACATCTGTGGTCTTGCAAAACAGCACAAGTTTTTGATTGCCATATAGTCAAATAACATTATTAGTAAAGGTACAGTCCTTTATGTAGTTGGAAATATTAATATACAGTTTCTGTTCTTTATTTTATTTATGCCATACTTTGAGAGGCCAAGCAAAAATTTCACTTTTTTTGAGCTAAAAATTGGGATGGGAGTAATCACATAACCTTAGCTGGCCTCACAAGGGAAATTATCTTCTCTCTATTTAGTGTTAGTGAGAACTTGCTTTATTTGATTGTGTTGTGCTAATTGAGGAAACCTAATTTAAGAAAGCTGGTCTGTAAAATCCTGCTACTTTCTTTCAACTTCAAGGTGTTGGTGTTTCTCCTAAGAATGAAGAAGGCACATAAATTTATGCTGTTGTAATTTTATAACGGATGTCTCTGGCAGATGGCACATTTTAACAAGGTTGAAAAATCCCTATGGGCTCAAAAGAAGAACTGAGAACATAACAAACATTTCATAAGGAAGCTAAATTCAATATATTTAAAAACAAAAGAAGACTTTTTCCAGTAGCCAACCTATATACTAAATGTTTTTATTCTCAGGGGTTTTTAAAACAAAACAAACCCCAACCATTTTAAATGTGCTTGAAAATCTTTTTGCTCTCCTCTAGGTTGTTTTTCATGAATGTTTTTACCTCTGGTTTCCACCATAGATGTGCTTGAAGAGTTCTGTACAGAATTACTAAAAATGACAGCGTATTTATATTTCCTAGGGGATGTGACAGAAAAAAATCACCCCTTCCCTAATTTCCATCACGACAGACTCATCCTTGGTGCAACTTCTTATATGACTAGAGACCTACTTTGAATAAAATGAAGCTGAACCAATGTAGGTCTTTTGCACAGGAGCGAATCCAAAGTAATTTAAGAAATTGGAGCAGATGTACTTGGGTTTAAGACAGTATAATTGAAATGACAATTCAGAAAAGTGTTTAAGCACAGACATAACTCCATCTCTGTTCATGCTTAGCTTTAAACATGCATTAAAATCCAATCACTTAAATACATGCTTAAATATTTCCCAACGGGATTCTTTCTTGAATCACAGCCTAGACTCTGGAGCAATGTTCACGTTTTATGATGTGCAGTATATTTAAGTAATGTCACACTTCACAGGCATTCAGAATGGGAAACTTAAACTGGTAGTGATGTTTTAGAACAACCTTCCTGTTTATTATGCAGATTTGGCTTGTGTCTCTGTGTTTAAGACCATTTTAACTTTTCTATTCTACTAAAAATATAATTCAAATTACTTATTTTCTCCTAGACAGCTTCAGTTACTTCACCCTGTATTTTGAACTCTTAGTCAATAGGTCTGGACAGCACCATGAAAGATGGTGAGGAGGAAAACCAGGACCTGTAAAAAAGATGGGGACAGATATTTTATGATTGGACAAGGAGTAATGGTTTTCAACTGAAAGAGGGCAGATTTAGATTAGATATAAGGAAGATGTTTTTTAGAGTGAGGGCAGTAAAACACTAGAACTGGTTGCACAGGGAGGTGGTGGATGCTCCATTCCTGCAAACATTCAAGGTCAGGTTGGACAGGGCTCTGAACAAGTTGATGCAGTTGAAGATGTTCCTGCTCATGGCAGGGGAGTGGATTAGACAACCCTTAAAGGTCCCTTCCCACTCAAATGATGCTGCATGGTGAACAATGCACATGGAATTTCAAAGCTCTGTTGGAATACCTTTTTAAGTCCAAAGTGTTATCTATTGAGATTGGCCACCTTTTTTCCACACCCAAGCATTTACAAAACTCTCTCTTGAAACACATACTATGTCAATTTACTTTTTCTCAGACTCTGAGCTGCAAGATTTGAGATACTTTTAAATTTCAGATCTTGCCTACACATCAATGTTCACAAAAAATCTTTTAAGAGATTAAGTTCTTTAGGAAGATCACCCATTACAGGGAAGAGAATGCGGAAAAATAATCTATATACTGTATAGTGTCTAGCATGATTAAGGCTTTGGATATTATTTTGAAGTAAATAAGCCATAATAATTATACAATCATTTCTTAATATTTCTCAATGAAAAGATGTCCCTATATCAGCTATTTGGAGGGTCTCCTTTTTCTCTCCAGTGCCCAAAGAGAGAGCAGGGATGATCATTTGGAACTAGATTCCTGTTCTTTGGCTGAAGACAGGGAAGATGACTCCCAACCACCCTTGACGTTATCTTTGCCATGGACTTATCCATTACTGCAGTAGAGACCTCTCTATTTCCAGGCACTTCCAGATGCCCTAAGACCACAAGCTGAGCAAATGTGATGAAGTCAGGCTTCATT
The DNA here is from genome assembly GCA_013397815.1 of Aleadryas rufinucha. Lineage (NCBI taxonomy): Eukaryota > Metazoa > Chordata > Aves > Passeriformes > Aleadryas > Aleadryas rufinucha. The sequence continues at coordinate 761,456 of VZTH01012678.1, forward strand.
ATGGCATTTATGCAAGACAGTTTGGAGGATTTGCATATATGTTCCTTCATTTTTTTCTTTCTAAAGCCTCACTGATCAGAAAACAATTTGTTCAAAGCATTCTCAGCTAAAGAATTTCTCCGTGAGAGCACATGCTTTTCCCCCCAGGGTAATGCTTGTTTGACAAAAACTGAAGAAAACAATTGACTCTGCTTTTCAGCAAACACTTGTTTTTAGGCAAACAAACAAACAAACAAAAAACCCATTTTGATTGCTATACATCTGGAATTTTAACAAATCTGAGATTAGCTAAAAGTTCCAGCTACCTGAAACTGGAAACCATAAAAGAGTTAAGGCATCTCTTGAAAAACTTAACCAAAATATGAATTTTCTGGTAGAAAATAACTTTTTTTTTTTTCTCACTGACTCTGATAGTCTGAGCTGTTATTTTTAAGCACAGCTTCTTGAAATACTGTGCAGTTTTATTCTGAATGAGATTTTCTGTGGGTGTGCAGTTTATTTTGTGGAAACACATCTACTGTGTTCACCTACACATGTTTAGAGATAAGTTGCATAAGAAAAGGAAGTGGGCTGATACTTCTTCATGCTTCAGGCTCTTCTACACCCTCACATTTCTGAACTGATGGCACTGCTGGTGCCACTACCACAACACTACAGCTGAATATTCTTGGCTATTTTTGCAAATTAGATTTTTGTTTAGCATAACGTCAGAGAAGAGAATTTATTCCTTCCCCCGCATTTGAATCTCTTCAGAAAACATATATTATAGTCTTTGAGCTATAAAGAACCTATGCTAGTGTATCTCTAACCCTGACAGATGTCTTTTGACAATATTTTAGTAAAATATATTTATTGCCAAATGGCTTTTCAAAGGTAATGGTGTATTGTTAAAAATGGTATTTCATGGTAATTGGAGTTCTTTCTGAATTTAGGACACTTTGCCATGCAAGAATGGCATCAGAATAACCTCATCAGAATAACCTCATCAGAAAGAAAAATTNTTTTAGAGTGAGGGCAGTAAAACACTAGAACTGGTTGCACAGGGAGGTGGTGGATGCTCCATTCCTGCAAACATTCAAGGTCAGGTTGGACAGGGCTCTGAACAAGTTGATGCAGTTGAAGATGTTCCTGCTCATGGCAGGGGAGTGGATTAGACAACCCTTAAAGGTCCCTTCCAACTCAAATGATGCTGCATGGTGAACAATGCACATGGAATTTCAAAGCTCTGTTGGAATACCTTTTTAAGTCCAAAGTGTTATCTATTGAGATTGGCCACCTTTTTTCCACACCCAAGCATTTACAAAACTCTCTCTTGAAACACATACTATGTCAATTTACTTTTTCTCAGACTCTGAGCTGCAAGATTTGAGATACTTTTAAATTTCAGATCTTGCCTACACATCAATGTTCACAAAAAATCTTTTAAGAGATTAAGTTCTTTAGGAAGATCACCCATTACAGGGAAGAGAATGCGGAAAAATAATCTATATACTGTATAGTGTCTAGCATGATTAAGGCTTTGGATATTATTTTGAAGTAAATAAGCCATAATAATTATACAATCATTTCTTAATATTTCTCAATGAAAAGATGTCCCTATATCAGCTATTTGGAGGGTCTCCTTTTTCTCTCCAGTGCCCAAAGAGAGAGCAGGGATGATCATTTGGAACTAGATTCCTGTTCTTTGGCTGAAGACAGGGAAGATGACTCCCAACCACCCTTGACGTTATCTTTGCCATGGACTTATCCATTACTGCAGTAGAGACCTCTCTATTTCCAGGCACTTCCAGATGCCCTAAGACCACAAGCTGAGCAAATGTGATGAAGTCAGGCTTCATTATGGCATTTATGCAAGACAGTTTGGAGGATTTGCATATATGTTCCTTCATTTTTTTCTTTCTAAAGCCTCACTGATCAGAAAACAATTTGTTCAAAGCATTCTCAGCTAAAGAATTTCTCCGTGAGAGCACATGCTTTTCCCCCCAGGGTAATGCTTGTTTGACAAAAACTGAAGAAAACAATTGACTCTGCTTTTCAGCAAACACTTGTTTTTAGGCAAACAAACAAACAAACAAAAAACCCATTTTGATTGCTATACATCTGGAATTTTAACAAATCTGAGATTAGCTAAAAGTTCCAGCTACCTGAAACTGGAAACCATAAAAGAGTTAAGGCATCTCTTGAAAAACTTAACCAAAATATGAATTTTCTGGTAGAAAATAACTTTTTTTTTTCTCACTGACTCTGGTAGTCTGAGCTGTTATTTTTAAGCACAGCTTCTTGAAATACTGTGCAGTTTTATTCTGAATGAGATTTTCTGTGGGTGTGCAGTTTATTTTGTGGAAACACATCTACTGTGTTCACCTACACATGTTTAGAGATAAGTTGCATAAGAAAAGGAAGTGGGCTGATACTTCTTCATGCTTCAGGCTCTTCTACACCCTCACATTTCTGAACTGATGGCACTGCTGGTGCCACTACCACAACACTACAGCTGAATATTCTTGGCTATTTTTGCAAATTAGATTTTTGTTTAGCATAACGTCAGAGAAGAGAATTTATTCCTTCCCCCGCATTTGAATCTCTTCAGAAAACATATATTATAGTCTTTGAGCTATAAAGAACCTATGCTAGTGTATCTCTAACCCTGACAGATGTCTTTGGACAATATTTTAGTAAAATATATTTATTGCCAAATGGCTTTTCAAAGGTAATGGTGTATTGTTAAAAATGGTATTTCATGGTAATTTGAGTTCTTTCTGAATTTGGGACACTTCGCCATGCAAGAATATAACCTCATCAGAAAGAAAAATTAATTGCTATGAGTGGTATCCTGCTTTAGTTTTCATTTTACACCTTCTTGACCAGTACAACTTGATCTGTTTGTCAGGAGAAGCACACAGTGTAACGAGAAGGTGACTACATCTGAGTGTTTTCCAAACCATTTTTATTAAATCTTGCAATATGTTTGGCTGGTATTATACCTGAAAGAGAAATGCTTTGGGGTTTTCCTATCTCTTCTTTCAAAAAAAAAAATGTTGGAAATCTGATCCAATGGAGTGGGAAAAGGGAAAAGCACAAGAGAGGCCACAAAGCTTTGCCTGCCTCATGTAACACCCGGCATACAGGGTTTGTACCTCGGCATTGGCAGGACAGCCTTTGTCTCCTCTGCTTCTCTCAGATGCCAACCCCTCCAGTAAATGTGTGAGTTTTTGTCGTGTGAACTCATCTTAGGCACACAACCACTCTAAGATGCTGTAAATTCATCTCCAAGATGAAATTCAGGTTTAGATTAAAGTAAGACTTGTAGAAAATATGAAAAATTATGTTCCTTCACATCTCCACCTCATCTTTGGAAAGATAGAAAGGAGAAAAATAACATTGTTTGATCTCTTCTTTTCTGCAGCTACAAACCAAGCAAAATCTGAACTTTCTGAATTAAACTTTTCAATTTATATTTACTTTTTTTGTTCTTCCTGATATATACAAGACTCTGCCAATGTTTGCTGATCTGACAGAAATGCTTTGCTGAATACTGATTGAAAACTTGACTTCCAGACACTTTAGTTAAGATGGATGCTATTTTTATTATAAAGCATATACTACTTTTGAAAAAAAATTCACCTTGGGGCATTGTAATCTTGAACCAAGAACTTTCTATTGCAGTGACAGCTTACTTTTTCTACGAATGTATTGCAGTAAGACAATTAATCAGGCAAGCTGACGTGCAAGGTGCAGGAGGAAAGAGGTGGAGAACCTTCTTGCCTTTTGAGGAAAAAAGCCAAATGTATTCCTTTTCTCTGAACTGCAATAGTGGAGAGAGGCAGGCAGCAGCAGGGAACATCACCCGTGAGTGGATTGGCTAAAGAAACATCACGTATAGAACCTGGTGCCTGCTCATGCTGCTAAGAGTGACTTCCAAACACGCTCAGGTAGTCCCCATAAACCAGTGAGCCTTTGGATCATTCCAATCTTCTCGAAACAGAAGATCCAGTTCTTGCCTCCACAACTTTTTAATGTGGCATGAAAGAGAACTTGACAAGATGAAAAACCCAATCACACTTACTTGTATTTCCTACTTGACAACCACTGCTGTCAATATTAACTTCTTAGCTATTTTATCTGCTTCTACTCTTGGAACTTCCTCTAGTCATTGTCAAATATTCATCTTACATATTTTTCTCTTCCTAAGAATTAAATCTACACATGGAGAGTACCTAAGTCTGTCTCCTATGTCAAGCCTGTCATGGTAGCCCTGACAAGGAAGCCCAAACTCCAAGTAGGCTCTTCCAGGAAGAAAGCTTTTATTTCTGTGAATGGTTTCCAATGGTTGAATAATCCCAACAGTTCAACAGTTTTGAACTATTCATTCTGGTGCCAGGTCTTGCAATTGAAACATTCCAGGACTCTTAACATCAAGCTGATAAGTGTTGGAATGCATGAGTGTAAGTTGGAAAGTTTCACCTGACAGGGAGAACTTTGTATGGGGCTTCTGCTCCAGAAGAGTGCCTGATGTTGGAGAACTGGAGAGGGCCTGTGGGGCTGTCTGGCACCCCATGCAGGAGTTACACAGGACTTCATTGACAGACCATGATATCTGTATGAAACAATTGACAAACTCCATTTGCAAACATTGAAAGAGAATCATGACCAACAAGGGAGGACAAAAAGGTGAGAAAATGGGATTGATGAACCAGATGAAACAAAGTGAGGTATTAAATGAGATTTGCATCTCTCCCCTCTATTTTAAAGGATAACAGACAACTCCATCCACTGCAGGATATTGCAGCCTCCCTGAAAAAGAGTTCATTTGTCTTTTTTTAAATTCTGCCAAAGGGTAGTGTATCAGCAAAGATGTTTATGGTTTGCCCATCCAGCAACATGAAAGCAAAACCCACGAATAAAACAAACATCTTCTCTAGACCTTCAAGTCAGAGGGGAAATGACTCTCAGCCCAGGAAAGGTAACTGAATATAAGAAAAACACAGAACCCCAAATGTATTTGGATATCTTAGCACACTGATAGGTGAGGGTTAAGTTTTTCTGCACCTTAGAAGATCTGAAAAATCAGAGGCTTTTTTATTCATAAGACATCTCTACCAATCAGTTACAGGGAGAAACAAGCACAGGGTTACTGAACTGCATTAATTATTTATTCTGACAGTCTGAACAAGCAATTGAATTGAGATAGCTTGGGAGTCTCTGTTGACTAATAGGGGAGAAATATTCCAGAGTTTAAAGGCAAGGAGTGAATTGAGAGTGAGTGTTTATTAATACATGATTGAATTTACTACTCTGAGGAGAAGTTTATGTTATAGCTCTTTGGTTCTCATCTACAGAAAATAATAATTTGGGAAGGCCTTAGAACTGTTAGGCAGGCACTGAAACATAAAATCATTAGGACAGTAAAAATATAGTGGGAAATTCTGAAGGAGAATAGATAAGATGTACATTGGTCATATTTCCTGTGCAAAGTGCAAACCAGAAAAAAACAGGAAAGAAATAAGGTAACTGTATGAAGGAACTTTTTTTAAATGAAGAGTAAAAAAGAATTATACAGTATAAATCACGTATTATCACAGAAAACCTGTAAAACAGCAGACTTATCCTGAGTTTGCTTTATTTTGTTTCAGTCTCTTGATTTCAGTATTATGATGTCAACTAACTCTTGCTGAGCAGCAAAAGCTTTGTAAAAAAAAAAAAATAGAAGTCAAAATTGAAATTCTGAAACTCACAGAAGGCAGAAGAAATAAAGGATGACCTATACACAGTGCAACTGTCTGAGATGGCTCCCTCAGCAGGTCACTGTAGGTTCTCTTTGTAGTCAATGGGATGAAATATGCACTGTTGAGTCATAACTCATCTGTCCTGATTTAGAAGCTCTCCTAGACTGAAATGAATTGTCCCCTAAAAGCATTCATCTTTTGTGGATAAAGAATGTCTAAACAGCTCAGAGTTACATGTGTTCAAATGAACCTCACTCCAGATATTTTGCAAATATATGAAATTCCAAGGAAGGAAATGGAGTCTATTCGATTCTAAGTAGAACGTATATGTAGCAAGGAAACAAAAAAAAGTAGCAATAATTTGTAGCTTGGTCACATTCTCTTAGAGTTTTATACGTCTTCCATCTCTGGAAGCCGTGGCTGTATCCATAGCAGTTAGCAAGACTGTGCCACTGTTTATTCTTTATCCTGGAGGCCAGCTGGCATTATCTGATAACATCCATATGTTTCAATTCTCACAGCCTTCAAAAGATAGTGGCCAGATCCAAATTTCCTATTGGGAACAGTTCCTGGCCTATAACACATCCTCAGCAGTGCCTGGGTATGAGAATGTTACTTGGCCCAGATCAAACCTCTCTACCAATGAGAAATATGGCAAATAGTTTTGGGGTGTCCATTCCAGGGCATTTTTTAATGTAATGGTATAGAGGTACCCACTGAAAATGACTGCATAGCACAGCTTTGAAAACCTGGGCTAGAATAACCTGCAGCACATTTCTGCAGAGACAGTGGCAAAAAAATACCTCATGTTGGATTCAGCTCTGAGTTATCTTGTCTCCATTTTCAATAAAATTTAAAAAGATAGTTGGGAGCTATGAAGGAAGGTGATAATATAGTGAGAACGACTGACAGCTGGTGTTGATAAAGGGGAATATGTGCTGGATAACTCAAGTATATATGAATATAGGAGATAAAATCAATGGGAAATGGGCATTAAAGTGATCACTGTCAAAAACTGAAATCAAAGCAGGCCAGAAGAACAGCAAATGACTATATGATTTATTCCTGATCTCTTTATAAAGGACATGAATCTGTCTCAACAACACATGGCTACATTTACAGTTTATTTGTTAAGTCAAGAAGAGGATAAATCTGGAGTTATACAGTATTGCACATTGGTAGATGATCAGCGAGGGGTCCAGGCTAGCAGTGAGTGTGTCCTGACAACTCAGGCCCAGTCTCAGTGGGAATAGGTGGAACAGGAATATCACCAACTATAACACGAACTAAATATCATGATCAATCTGAAAAAAATAGACTTTCAAGGAGAGTGCCAAAGAGATTGAAATCCAGATTGGGGAACAGTGGACAATACCTGCATTGTTACCACCTGGCTTTCCCTAACATCACCATGATTTTTAAGTCATACAGTAGGATTATTGCAAAACATAATCTTTCTTTAAAGAAGAATAGCATTAGAGTAAAAATTACATTTGAAAATGGAAAAAAAGAGCGAAAACGAGTTTTGCTCTGGAACTGTAGATGTGTATATGTCTTGTGCAACAGAATTTGGTTCAGCTGCTTAAACAACCTGATTCAAGATAAGGCTTTCTTGATTCCCATTGTATCAACAGAGGTCAAAGCTAAGATTCGTCTGCTTATTGCAGGTATCTTGTGTGGTTTAAGAACCCCTGGGATATATTCTGTCTGGCTTCCAGCTGATGAAAGAAAAGGACATGAAGAAGCATGTATCAAAGCATCCAAAATGTTAGTGAACATCTTCATTTCCACTACTGGATTTCACCACTAGTAAACAAACATAGTCAAGAGAGCTTTTCAGTTGATAAAACATATTCCACTTTTCCACAATTCTCTTCCACTTTCAGGACTCAGTACAATGTTCTAAAAGTATGAATCTAAGAGTTTGAATTTTCTAAGAGTATGAATCTAAGAGTCCTGTTTGGGTACCTTGTATACTCCAGTCCTGGACACCATTGATTGGGCATCTGAATGGAGTCCCAGCTGATTTTGTGTAACCATATTCTGTCAGGTAAAAAAATGTCTCCAACCCAGCAGAGCCTGATGAATATTAATTTCCAAAGGTTTGAGAGACTATCTCAAATAATCTTGCAAACTTTATCAATTATTCCCTTAGAACTTGTGGAGGCAGGTCCCAGAGGATGGCACCAGGGAAACTTAATACTTATCTTTAAGTAGCAGCATAACCAGAAGGATCCAGAAACTTACAGACTGGCCAACCTAACTGTGAAAGCCACAAAGATGGAGAAGAAGGTTGTTAAACAATCAGTTTGCAAACGCTGGCAGGATAATAAAGTGATAAGACAGAGTTAGCATGATTTTGTGAAGAACAGGTCACATCCAATCAATTTGATATTCTTCCCTGATGAAGAAGCAAAAAGTTGACTGTAAAGACATATAAGGTGACTTATTTTAGTGATTCTTATATTTTCATTTTCCCATAAAGAATGGATGCCAGATCATTAGTCCCTCTTCATGTGCTTTTTATGTCTTGCATGTGTCAAATGCCTCTGTTTAATGTGTGGCACATTTCCCAGGAAAATGTCATATTTTTAATTGACATCCTGCAGTAATTTCCATACCTTGGCAAGAGCAAAATGAGACATTCTTACCAGAATATGTGATGGAATTATTGCCACCATGAGAAATTAATCATGTCCTTGAGGGATTCCCCCTTCTTGAATCTACACCTATGTCTATCATGGGTAATATTTCCCAGTTAATCCCTGATGCAGTCAATCATTGGTATTATCAGCCTGACTTCCCCAACACCTACACTGGTATTCAGAATGCTGTGATCATTAAACTACACTGATGTCAAAGAGGTGCAGAAGAAAACACAAAATGTCTTGATTTACAGAAAAAACCACAACATTCGAAAGCCCCATTTAGAGCAAAAAGAACTGTTCAGTAAAATGACTTATGAAGAACTAAAATCCTCAGGATTTAATATGAAGGTTATTGACTAGAATTTGTGAAAGCCCAAAGCCTCACTCTTAGTGCTTTTCTGTTAAAGGTATTATAAGATAAATGTCTACAGTGTTCAACATTTTTTCCCACCTCAGAATGATCATGGTGGACTTTTCAGTATAGGCTTCTAATCCTATTTTATTACATGAAACCTGCAGCAAATTATAGGTTGGCTGGCAGTAAATTTTTAAGCAGATAAAAAGATGCTTAAGTACTAAATTAGCTTGGTGCACTCATCTTTCTCTGCATATAGACTGTCTGTGCTTCTTCAGTGGTTTTAGTTTAAAGAAATTCTCAAGAAAATTGTTAAGGTGACATTTGTGAAGTTGAGTGTAATAAAATTTCAAAAGTTTCTGAGGGAAAACTGTCAAATGTCAATATATCCACACATGCATACATAGTGGGATTTTCAAAATTGTCTTTGAGGTAGAAGGAGAAATTACTTAGATGTCTATCAGTCAGTTTAGATGTCTACATACATATTTAATTCCCTCTTTAATGTTAAGAGTGACTAAAATGTCATCTCACCCAGAGTTATCAGCCTGAAAATTAAACTTTTAGACTCCCTCAACAGTCAGTGACTTGAAGTGGGTGTCCCTAGAGAACAATCCATCCCACCTATTTTAAGATCTAATTAATCATTTCTTTGCCTAAAGAGGAAGCTCTGGGGCCCATCCTTGTCTCAATGCCTTTGAAGAGGAAACAACAAATATCAGGGCATATCATGTTCAGCCTTGCAGAGAAATCAGCTGGGGGTAGGAACTGAGGGACCATCGGGCTATTTCCTTCCTGCTTTACTTAATTATGGAGTGAAAAATGAACGTGAGCAAGTTGAGCATGTCAGATGTCGGAGTAGGAATGTGTGTACTAAAGTACCTAGAATTCATGTGGAAGGGTTTACTGAAGCTGTTCTCTTATAGAGAAATGTCTACGTTCTTCTCATAGGTCTCTAAATATTTCTTTGAAGTTGTTTTCAGATTCTGAAGTCTACCAACTTACGTTTAAGTACCTAGGGAATTTTTATAGGAAAAGTTTTTCATTCGTTCGTAAAATTCAGGTTCAAGTTGGAGCGTCTCAAGTTTGAAAAACTTGCATCCAACTCTCCCTTTTCTTGCCAGAAAAAGACAAGAAAAAAAAATAAAATGTTCAATTTGGCCTGAATCCCTTTTATAGACTCTTGGGGAAAAAAGCAGCAAAGGAAATAAAAAACCCTACATTAACAAATGATGAAAAGTATCTCCTTCCTGTCAGCAGATCAATGGAAAGAGCGCCTATACTTGCTGAGATCCAGTTCCAGGGTTAATTCCCTGTCTACCTGAGAGAATTAGTGCCCACTTGGTGCACAGTCTCTTCATCACCATGCAGCAGGAGCACTCTGGGGGAGGCAGTGCCTACCCAGGCACTGTTATCCTGTCCTGGCAATATTTGTTAAATCAGTGATTGATTTGACATGTCACTGGATTCAATCCCAGATGAGTGACATAATCCCCAAAGAGGACATTCTCTGCTCTCTCGCTTTGTCTCATTTCTCTTGGTTTAGGCATTTAAAGGCCCTTTTAAAGCCAGCTCCTAAGAACAGGAAAGGAAAGAATTAGGTATTTCCAAAAAAAAAAAAAAATTACTTAGATACATTTATACTCTGTAAATTTATTGCAAACCAAAACCCAACTTTATGGTGCAAGACAGCAACTTGTACCAGCACTAGCATGGCCAGCAGGACCAGGGCAGTGATTGTCCCCTGTACTGGGCACTGGTGAGGCCACGCCTCAAATCCTGTGTTCAGTTTTGGCCTCCTGATGACAAGAAAGACATTGAGAGGCTGGGGTGAGTCCAGAGAAGGGAATGGAGCTGGGGAAGGGTCTGGAGCACAAGTCTGGTGAGGAGCAGCTGAGGGAGCTGGGGGGGCTCAGCCTGGAGAAAAGGAGGCTCAGGGGGCACCTTCTGGCTCTGCACAACTCCCTGACAGGAGGGAGCAGCCAGGTGGGGGTCAGCAATAAGACAAGAGAAAACAGCATCAAGTTTCACCAGGGGAAGTTTAGATTGGATATTAGGAAAATTTTCTTCACTGAAAGGATGGTCAGGCATTGAAACAGGCTGCCAAGAGAAATGATGGGGTCACAATCCCCAGAAGTGTTCAAAAGTGTGTGGATGCAGTGTTAAAGACATGGCTTAGTGGTGGATATAGCAGTGCTGAGTTAATGGTTGGACTTGATAACCTGAGAATTCTTTCCCAACCTTAACAATTCTGTGATTCTAAAGTGAGATGTAATGGCAAAAATTCAGTCCTGAAAGAACAAAGATAAAATAAAATCCCACCAAGATTCTTCATTGTTCTGTATCTACTCTCAAATAAGACTAAGACAGTCCTTTGGAAGCTGAATACTTACCAACAAGGCTAAAGAAATTCCTTCACTTTAATATAAAATAAGAGGTAGATGGGAAGGAGACATGAAGAGCAGTGGTAGAAATTGATGGATAACCACAAATATAACCACAATAAAAAGGTTTGTAGTTATATCATGTTGATTATCTGCTTCTTCAAGTCAATATTCAAGTCAAATTGTGCCTGTGCAGGTTAGAGTCTCTCCAAAGTCCTTTTTCAAGAGGTAGTGTTTGTGGTGTGAATGTGTGAACAAGTTCCCTGGCTAAGGAACCTGAGAGAATAGGCTAAACATGACCCTTGACATAAACACCTTCTATACCCGTATTTTTCAGGTTAGATTCTTCATCCTTGTGGTCCAAGAGCTTAAAATTCCTGCTTCCTTTGAACAAAAACTTATGATTTTCATCAGAAGTTTGCCTTCTCTTTAAGGCAAGCTCAGAGCTAACTGACCAGCATCAAATGTTTTTGCTCTTGGAGACAAAAATAGGGGTCGCAGAAGAAGTGAGATCATTCACAGCAAGGCTGGATTGGGTTTTCTGACAAGCTGCAAGAATCAGGGGGAGTCACCAGGTGCCAGGGTATATCCTTCAACTAGGGATTGGACCCTGGAGAAGAAGAAAATTACACCTGAACAAACAAATGTGAAAAAAGAAATTGGGAAAGGTCTGTCAACCACTTGTGCTAAAAGAAAAAAGGAGAAAAAAAAGGTCAATAGGAGAATGAGTGTTTTGGGGTTTGTTCTGCTTAGTTCATACCTGAGAGCTCAGAAAGCAGACAAGGAGGAGCTATACGAACACACTCTGCCTTCATCTGGGCTGCTGGCAATTCTGCCTGGACACACCACCTCCCAGTCTGCTGTTCCAGAAGTAATAAAATCTGCCATCATCGTTCTGCTACTGACAAAGGCAAAGAAGAATTTTCTGCAGAATGGTTTTTGAGAAAATTAATTGACAACAGGATTCTTGGCAGTTTGCAACCATAACATTTGTATGATCTGCTGATGCCACAGTTTTATTCCCTGCTAATCAGATACTGCCCTCTTTACTGTGCAAGGGCATCTCTTGTAGCTGTTGTTGGCATGCAGAAGGCAGACCTCCTAACAGTAATAATTCCACAACATCTTTCAGTCCATATCGGCACATATTGTCTCAGAATACTCCATGGAGACAACCCCAACACACAGAAGCCAAAATGTGACCATCTGCTTGATCACTCATGATGTGGAAATTCAGGTTTGCCAGCCACCTCCTTGGATCCAGTACAAATCCCTACCTCACCAAAGGAGCCAGTTCCTCAGAGATAATTGTGGTCTTTATGCACACACTCCTGGATTCATCCCACCTGGCATAACTGAGTTGTTGACATCTGAACCCCTGTCTCCTTGATCTTCCTCTGAGTCAGTGGAAGGAGACAGAAACCTATAGATCTCCAGATAGACAATTCAGGTTGTCTGAGATTTGAAGGGCAAGGGGGATATCTGCCCTGCACATGAGAAGCTGTGGGATGTCAGGCCAGGATTGGAGGGATTCAGTGCTATCCAGGACCCTCAGCTTGCTGCTCTGAGATAAGCTGAGTACACTGGAGAACACCTGAAATCTTACTGAAATGAGCCAGAGTCCCCTGACATAACAGAAGTCAAAAGGGAAATACCAGGGAAGTATCTCTAAGGAAGTAAGAGGTGTTCCTCTGGGCAGCCCAGCTGAAGTGCCTCTACATGAACGCCTCTGCACCCAGCATATGTAACACACAGGAGAAACTGGAAGCCACCATGCTGCTCGAAAGCTGTGACCTAGGAGCCATTCCTGAAACTTGGTGGGATAAATCCCATGACCAGAGCATGGCTATCAACGGTTACAAGGCTGTTCAGAAGAGACAAGGGAGGAAGCAGAGATGGAGATGTGGGTCAGGTGTAGAGTCAAGATAAGCCCCTGAAGTTTAGGAAAATAAACTTCCAGCTCTTCAAGGAGCTAGTCCATACAACCCCACAGGAAACTGTCCTTAAGGATGAGGGAACAGAAAAGACCTAGAGGATCTTTAAGGAAATCTTCCACAGAGTGCAAGACCTGCCAATCCCCAGAAGCAAGAAATCAGGAAAGGAAGGCAGGAGACCAGCATGCCTGAGTAAGGTCAAGCTAAAATACAAGAAGAAAATGTACAGGCAGTGGAAGCAGGGTCAGGTATTCTGGAAAGATTATAGGACACACTTGGTTGTGTAAGGATGGGGTGAGGAAGACCAAGGGACACCTGGAGCTGAACTTGGCTAGTGACACACAGAGCAACAAGGGCAAGAAGGGCTTCTACAGGCTTGTTGGCCAGAAAAAGAAGGTCAAAGAAGGCATAACCCCCGGTATAAAAGGCTGGCAAATTGGTAGCACCAGGCAAGGAGAAGGCTGAAGTACCCAGCAACATTTCTGCCTGAGAAAACAGCATGAAACTGCAGTGATCAGGTGCTAGAGCAGCAGAACTCCATGTACATGGCTATGTGAAGCTTTCATCTTCCCATTTAAAATGAAAAGATACTTATTATTAGCATTGCGTATGAAATGACAATATTACATCTAAAAAGAGGTTACAAACATGCAGATTGTATAGCAATTTTTTAGTGGGAACATTTCATGGGAACATTTTCTATTTTCATTACTGCTTTTCTTGAAAAATACATTTCAGAATCATGGAATCATAGAATGGTTTGGGTTGGAAGGGACATTAAAGGTCTCCTAGTTCCAATCCCCTGCCATGGGCAGGGGTACCTTCCCCTTTCCACCCAGGGGATGTTTTACAGAACACAGATAAAACGGCTGTACGAAAAGGAATTTTAATATTCCTTGCTGAAACATTTTTATACCTTGCCACAGTGTTCTGGTTTGTATTTAGCAATCTTTTAAGCAGTGCTGTTGGAGCCTTATGAATGAAAACACCATTATAACAACCATTTATCAGCTTGAGAGATGTAGACTGAAACGGTACAAATTTCTGGCTCAGTCTTATAATGATAACTCATGACAATATCTAAAATCATTTTTAGTTCTTTAAAACTGAAGGGAAAGAGCAATTTGCTATGTCATCGCTGGGATGAATGGGCAACATTCTCAGAAGCAATCAACTAAAATAAACTGATATATAGGTTCCTGTAGGAGGCAAGCAATCTTAAAATTTGTGTCTAAAACAAAGCATAACTTTGCATTCTGTCCCACACTTAAATTGCAGTGATTTATAAATACAGTTCATTTTATATTTATTGTTATTTGCCTTTCTGAGTAAATTCAAGGTACTGAGAGCACATCGTGAAGTGCTTCTCACAAAGCTTTGCTGACATAAAAGTAATAAAACAAAGCATTCCGTGAGATCAGTGATTCACTGGGAACAGTTAGCACCTTTCTTCTGGTGTAGATTATAATTTTCTTTCCTCTGAGTTTAGCAAGTAAAACCTTCTTTTGGTAACAGACTTATGAGGCTGCTTCTTTCCAGATCTTTTACATCTCTCAGTTACGTGTACCAAGCTATTAAATGAGATCTGTGGTCTGGGTTTGGGTTATCTCTGCCTTACCACCATTGCAATGACTGACAATGCAACATTTTGAATTCAAAAGCACTAAAAACTAAGAGTTTAAAGCAGTTTGATCCAGCAGTTCCCTCATTCCCCCTTTTTCTTTCACAGTGTTGTGCTTCTTATAAGGGGTAATCAGACGTTTTAGAGAGGAAGGGTAGCTGGAGCAGCATGTCAGATGGAAAAAGAGGCAGAGATCATCTCCCAAGTTCCTATTGCCATGCTGGTTTTAATGGGCAGAGAAATTAATGAATGCACAGGGTAAGAGCAAGATGGGCTCAAAACAGCTGAGGGTTTGGTCCTAAAGCAGTAAGGACACACTGTTGTGTCAGTCACCCTAGAAAGCAAGGCAGCCCCTGGCCCTCCCACTAGTGCAGCTGTAAGTGCTTTCAACCAGTGAAGCCATTGCTATAAAAATGTGATAAACTGAATTAGCACACTGTGCTTTCTGTCATGTCCATAAAGGCATTAATTTTATAGACCCCTCAAGTTTATAAACATGGTACCTCAACAGAACTCAGAAATTCAACATCAATGTGATTTTTTGCACTTGCAGTGGCAGAACAGCATCTCCCTTTGGCTAAAGCCTTTACTAGAAAACAGAACAGAGCCAGGGCTGTGACTGGCTATACAATATCAACTTTTTTGCATGCTCCCTGGCATGCTTTTTCTCCGTCTGTGGCACTCTCCCAAATAATTACCAGGTGCAAATTAACGTTTGTGCATGGCCACTCTGTTCTAAAGGCTAAAGGAGTAATATACCATAGTTTACATGCTTAGATTGCACCAGCTGGCCTCTGTGACAGAAAATTAACCCTAGAAATAATTAATTCATTAGAATGGATGCAGATTAGGAATCTCCAATGACCTCCATAGGGACGTATGCGCAACAAAAGATTCATCAGAGGAGGCACTACTTCTCCAGACTCCTTGATGTGCTAGGAAAATACATGTTCAAACTAATTTTCTGTTCAAGATTATTCCCATCTGAAACTATGGATATTCAAAATAATAATGGAACAAGGGAGGGCAGCCAGCTGAATCACTGCTCCTGGTATTCCAAGCAAAATAGAAGGGTGTATTGTCCCCGAAACAGAAGGGTGTCTCATATATTTTTCCAAGACTATAGTTCAGCCTTAAATTTTCAGGCTGAGTTTAGCCGGAATAGTAATTAAGTGAAAATCTTAATGATCCTCCCCCTGGGATGGACTACTAAAGGTCAGGTTTCAGACACATTAATGAGCTGCTAAATGCTGCTAACTGGAGAAGGCTTTTTTTAAGCCCTGCACAAACCAACCCACTCATGTTTCTGATGGAAACACTGGGCATATCAGATGGCTGTGGGAGTTTTGCCATGAAATGAAAGCTCCTCTTGTGCTTTATTCACAATCATTTCACCAGGGTTTGTGAGGAACAGTTTGAAGGTGAGGCCGTGCCCTACAAAACTGAGAAAGAGCTTTTTGGTCTAATTCCATCTCTTCATGCAGTCATCTGGTCAGTGATTTGGGGATTGAATCAGAACCATGTAAGGAAAGAGTCCTTCATTGGTGACTGCCCTGGCTCTTGGAAAGGCTGAAGAACAACAAGGGAAGGAGTCTAGGGCTTGCAGGAAAAGCAGCAGTCATGTGCTATCTTAAAAAATGGGAAAGAAACATATTTTAACACATCTATGAGTTTGTATGGTTTACTTCTGTGTCTTGGTCCAATACCCAAGGTATGAATCCCCAGAATAAGATATATGCATATATTCATTGATATATATGCTTTAAGTGCATAAATAGCAATAAAAATCCTGTGCTGCATGAGAACAAGAAGGCTGGTCAATGCCATGAGCTCACTGATGGATCCTTCTGATAGTTCAAAAGTAGATATTAAAACTAGATTTCATTTGCATCAATTTCCCTGCCATAAAATTGCCGTAATACCCATAACAGTCTCACAGATGTCATGATATTCATTCATACATGCAGTGCATGAGGGAATCAATGCATGCACTGCTGAATCATTCCACAGCAAAATAATCAATTTTTAATCACTGCTGTTCACAAGTGCCAAGGGTAAATTGGACCTGACACCACCCAGTGAAAGAGGCAAGTATTTGGATCAATTCAAAGACAAATTTCTAAATGGTATTGCTACAATACTAAAATTAGTAAAGTCAAAAACTTAAACGCCAGATTTAAGATCCTGAAGAGCTGCACAACTTTAATTCATGCTTCTCAGGCTTTTGGATCTTAATGCAGTCAGCCCCACGAATACAAAGGAACATAAAAGCATTCAGACTGACTCAGGCCAAAGGGTTCATCTAGCTCAGCATCCTATTTCTGATAGCAACCACTGGCAAGTGCTTTAAAAACGAGGATTTCAACAGGTCAAGAATCAAGTCATACTCTCCCAAAACACTCCCCAAGGCTCCTGCTGCTTCTTGGCTCATTGATTTGTGCACCTAAATATGTTATCTCTGACTTTAATGACCCTTTCCATGCAATTTTCCTCCATAAATGTGTGCAAGTTCTTATAACTTCCTGAAGGGTCCATATTAGTGTTACAGGGTTTTGAACCAATTTGATACGAGTGTAGCTGCAAGCTGTGGAGCAGCAGGCAGAGCATCAATATGTTTTGCAGTTTTCATTTCTCAACAGAACTGCACAATGAAGTTTAAGGAGAATCATTTTATTCCAGTCATCAGATAAGTAATTTCTTCTCTCTTTGGTTCATTTTGCTTTTAACCCCTTCTCTAGTGAGAGGAAACCCTTAAGTCCAAGGAAAGGCTTTTGGCTGTGTAGAAGAGTGCTGAGTACCTTTACAACCTTTTGATATCTTGTCTGAATGAATTCCTGCATCTACAGCATTCCATCTATGCATATTCTATAGAATATATATTATTTATCACAATATTGTCACTGCTGTGGTAAATAGCATATCTATAACTTACACATTCTGTATTGGGAACCTGGCTAAATTGATAGGGACACACTGGGATTACAGGAGAGGGCTGCTGCTCTCCTGGAGTGTTGCTGTGAGCAGCACAGTTCGTGTTTCACAGAGCAGGGCAGCAGCCACGTCGCTGCATCGGCTGCTTGGCAGCTGCCTGTGCCTCTGGAGCAGCCGGATGTGAGGATGCTTCCCAGCCCGAGCAGTCCCACGGGTGGCACAGCCTGAGCCAGAGCCCTGGAGCTGCAGTGAGCCGAATGCTGTCCCAGGCTTGGCAAGGGCAGTGGAGCAGCCTTCCTCCACGTTCCTGTGCAGTGCAGGAATGGGGCTTTTTGGGAAGGGAGAGGGAGATTTAATACCTATTTTTCAAATTGCTGAGTCAGTGCCTGTATTTCCTTCACTCCCAGCAAACAGAAGCAAAAGGCCAATGTCGCCTCCCGCTCTGCCTTCCCACCCTTTGCTGAAGTAAACAAATGTCAGCAAATCCTGCACTAACAACACTGTTAAAAATATCACCCTGTCAGCAGACGTGTTCATTCCTTTTGCTCTGAAGCTCTCTCTTCATTGCAGTAAAGGTGTGCTGTTACATCAAGATAAGCAGTCTGGGTGGAAATCTCAGTGGCCAGGGAGGAACAGAGGTGCTGTGCTCTGCACCACAGTGTCACCAGCTGGAGTAATTTCCAAATAGGAATTATTAGTGTAGGAATTTGACAGGATTTGACCCGGTAACTATCAAGGTAGAAGTTAGCCCTGCTTTACTCATCTAGAACTTGTCCCTGGGGTAGCAACTGAAAATGAGCTTCTTCAGCCAAGATGCAGCACTCACTCTCTTTAGCGTATTTCAAACCAAGTTAACCCCAGCACCAGCTCTACAGTCAGAGTGATAAGATGGTGCCCCATTAGAATTTGGGAATGTATGAAAAATGTTCACAATCAGAGCAACTATGTCCCTTTCAAAAGGAGCTAAATCCCCACAAAGCTTTGCCCAGGTGATTTTCTGTCTGTTCCAGGAAGGGGACATTAGTTGTTACAGTGAATAATTTCACTGGGGGAAGTGAAGAACGAACTTTTTTCTGCTTATTGCTTGTTATGTCTGGAATCTTACAGTTCAGAAACTTCAGATTGTGCAGACAAATGTATCTTGTCACTGAAAGGTAAAAGTTTTCTCCTTTCACAATTGGGTCCCACCACTGATAACATTATATACCTGTCTAATGGATAAAATTCCAGAAATTTGTCCCACTCCCTTCAAACACTCCTTCACTCTCTTCATTTGCTCAAACTTACAAATGCACTGGTCATTTTTTGGACATATATTCTTTCACACCTTCTATTTACTTCTCCAACTATTTAAGCATTTTTTGCTTTTCTTTAAAGAATCCATTATTGCTCCATCTTTGAAAGAAAGCAGCAAATGACCAAATGTATTGTTTCTATAATGATTCAAGTATAGATTATTTTTGCTGGATGCCAGAATCTACACTTGATCAAAACATTTTCCTTTCTTGAGTCTCACTAGTACCTTATTCTTTTAGATGTTACTGGATTATCAAATCCAGGTGCTAAAGTGTTCTGATCAGTGTCACAAATCCATCCTATGCTTTTAGCATAAATGAGTATATAGTAAATTCATTTAAGACTTCATCTAAATTCATTATCTTGTCTTCTATATGTCACTTAAACTCCCATCAATAAATAGCAGTTTCCATATGTGCAGTTCTTGCTTACAATGTTCATTAAAAAGCTTAAATGAGAAACAGTGAAAAGCATTTTAATTCATTGCTAAGCACAGCAGAAACCTAAGCAGGATTCCAACTTTATGTACAATTTGCAAGCCATATACATTAGCTCAAACGTAAATCTCCCTTAATGAGGTGTGCAGCCCGATTATTTATCACATCCATTGAAACATTCTCCATGTTCAGCTCTATTTCAGCGAGGGGGGAGTGGGTGTTGCTATTTGATATTTCTGTTCCTTTGAACAAGAAGAGTTTCTAGGCATGAAAAATTGTAAAATTTGACCTTAAAATGAACTGTAGAAAGTGAATCTTGAATACAAAGAGGTGTCATTACACCTCAGTTAGAAACATGTTTGTGTCAGGACCAGCAGGACTTTGGCTCATCTCCAGGGCTCATCCTGGGCTTCTACCCAGGGATGCTTATGAGGAAGCTCTGGAAAGGTCTTTTCAATATGAAAGATACAAAATTGGATAAGACTCAGAATCAGAGATGCCAAATTCTTGCTAGCATTAATTATTCTTAATTTAAATCTAGATGAAGGTCCCACTGTGGTGGTCTCTATGTAAACAGGGATAACAGTGTTTGCCTTGAGAGCCTGCAAAATGAGAGACAGAAACTGATGAAAGATCAAGGATGTGCCAAATGGATGTGATGTGTAAGAAAATTATCTCCATGGAGTTTAGCTCAGTTCCCATAGTTGCTTGCTTATGTTTGGGCTTCTGTGTGTTGTCTGGGACATTTTTTTAGAGGTGGATTGGAAAGAGTAGAGTGAGTGGGCTGTCAAGGACTGTGGAACGAATTAACTGAAGAGGGAACATAGCAGAAAGGAGACCAAAAGGGCACGTGAACCACCACTTTTAATCTGTGTTTCCAACAGATTGTTGTTAATCTAATTTATGGGTTGGTGTTTCTTAGGATACTGGAAGGCAAGGGAGGAACTACAGCTCTGACTGCTACAACATTACACCATTTTCTTCTGGTACAGACAGCTACAGCTGTGGCTGTGGTTGAGAAGTTGGCAGAATTTCATGGGAGCAGTGTTAGGCTGATACGGAGCTTTTCTGAAATGCAATTATACAGCCAGCTCCAGACAGAATCAAATGTTTGCCTCTCTCCTCACTGCTCTTCAGCCTCAAACAATCACGGGGTTGCTGTCTGCCAGGCTCCACTGAAATACCCGTGAGGAGAACAACTCTTTTATGTTTTGGTCTCATTGGAAATTCCCAGAATTATTTAAAAGGCTTTCAGAAATGCTCGTGCAAGCAGAAACAAATGCAATTACTAGGAGTACACATGAAGCATAGTCTGTATATTTAACAGGAGTGCCCCATGTTGTACTGTCACTTTCTAAATGAGGTTCATATTGTAATGGGGATACACCAAAATTTGGAATCTGGAAGTCACTGATGTGTTCAGGCCTATGACAAAGTGGCCATAGTCTGACAGAAATATTTTTAAGGTAATCAAAATACCTATTAAATATAACTGACTGCATTGATGATATTTGTGACAGATTTAAGCACATTTTCTGTGTTTGTCAGAAGTGCTAAAATCTAGCAATAATGAAATCTCCTGTGCAGCACTGGAGATTTCCCTGAGGTCCTTGTCACTAAAGACGATGGCTCAACTGGCTGAGGTTTCATTGCACTTGGTTAAACATTCTTTCTATAAAACCCAGCTTTGTAAATTAGACAATTTATTATGAAATGGATCTATTACTTAAAAGAAGAATTCTACCCTGAATACTCTTCAAGAGAGAAAGGCACAGCAGGATGTAAAACCCTCTGTCAGCATTTCTGCATAAATCTGGTTAGAGAAGAAATTGTGTATGTAGTGACCTCACAGGAGAATGGACTTAGAAAGGATTTAATTTCTCTGCTTAAATGCTTTTAAATATCACAAAATGCCATGCACCAAATGAAATAAAGAAGTATAGGTTTTGTGAAAACAAAATTTCTGCAGGAGATTGAGCAGGAGATCTTGACTGGACTTTATGTATCAGTTGCTGTAAGGTCTGTGACATTCAGAAGATGTAAATACTGTAATACCACTGAAAATTCCTATGGCTCAAAGACACTCCTCCCTTTGGACAATGCTACTCATCAGTGCATTGTTTCCACAGTTAGACCCTCTATCCCCAGAGTCTGAACCATTCCAAGCATCTTACTGGTAGGATGAAGTCTGACTTCACCTCTAGTACTGAGATTCTGGAGAAAGAGTAAACCAGTAACCACAGTGAGAGTGGTTTTGTCCCTCAGCTGCCCCATCAGACCCTCTCAGTTAACACTAAAGCAGCACAACAGCCAAGGCAAAACGAAATAAAGAAAAAATGGTCAACAACTCAACTATGTGAACAATTCAATTACAATTACTTCACAAGTACCTAGAGAGATGTAAAATTAAAATCATTTTTTTCCTACCCACATTTTAAATTAGTTTTAAAAAATGTACTCTATCTTTTCCTTCTCCTTAATCAAGCTGGGAATTACTTTACTCAGAGTTGTGGTGAGGGTCCACATTTTAGCTGGATGCATTGTGCTGAGATTTACCTCTATGGAATGAGATCTAGATTAAGGTACACATTTCCTACTGCTACCTAAAGTATGACCAAGCTTCAAATTTTCTTTGCCTTCTACATCAAAATCCCTAAGGGTTTACTGACTCTTCATAAAGAAGTAGTTTAATAATTTTTTCTATTGCTTCCTCCCTCCCTGAGATGCAGACTGTCTTTGGTGACTGTGATTAATTTGCTTAATCTCTGTGCTTCAGTTTTTAAATGTGAGTGGGGATACCAATATTAATGATACTAATATTAATGATTTAGCAGAACAAATGCAACTTACACTGCAGTGTGTTGAGATGCAAAGTTGTTCTTCTGTAAGAAAAGTGATGATGTGAACCTAAACTCTCTAAAATAGGGTGTATTTTCAAATAAATAAACCTGGGTAAGAGAGCCCAAAGAGCCAGCAACCTGCTCTAGTGGAAGGTGTCCCTGCCCGTGGCATGGAGCTGGAATTAAATGATCTTTAATGTCCCTTTCAACCCAAGCCACTCTATAATTCCATGATTCTGTGCTTCAATATGCTTCTAATGATCATGGCCTCTGCTATTTTGGGGCATTTATTAGATAAAAGTTGACAAGTTTTCCTAGGACATGAATTGCCTATTCCCAGGGATTTAAAAAAAAAAAAAAGAAAAAAAAATAATGTAAAGTTTATATCCAGTAGACTCACGGCAAAGAGTTATTATATAAAAATATACTTCCTGCCCACCACTATGATTTAAAAGAAAGCTGCCTCTTCATCCTTTGTACACACAGCAAGTTACATGTGTGGATGTTAATGCAAACTGAATATAATACTTGGGTTTCTCAGTGCAGAAATGCTGAGTAAAGCTGTGCTATGGCACTTCTGAGACTTTTTTTTTTGTTTGAAATGTAATGTAGACACCAAGGTTATCACCACATTGACTGCAATCACCTATTGCAGCAAATAATCTTCTTTACGTCTTGATGCAAAAAAAGCGCAGAGTCATCCTGATCTTCCTTCCTAGAAAGTTTACAAAAGCTGGCAGCAGCCAGCAGCTCTCCTTCCAGCAGAGCCTCACGGCTTCAGACTGGGGTACCAGTGGGTGCTGTGAGGAGCAACAAATGCAGATCGAATTCCTATCCAAAGGAGATGAATGATTATGGCAGAAGCAACAGCCAAATGCTGAATGGGCATGCTTTAGCTAACAAAACACCAAGACAGACTGTTTTTCATGCTTAAAAATTCCAAAGCATCTCAAGGCAGAGTTAAGTATGATGGTACAAAAATAAGAGACCTTAGGAATCTGAACAGACTCTGCCTCTCAGCACTGACAGGATGTACCCAGCACCTACATTAACAATTATTAAACTAACCTTTAGACTTGCAATGAAAAAGACTTTATAGCTTCCTTAGGTAGTGTGTCCCAGAGTTTAATGAAGCTTAAAGAAAGAAAGATTCGTTTTTTCTGATATCTAATCAAAATGGGTTTTGGGGTGCTTTTTGCAAATGAAACTAATGATTTCTTCTCCTTCTCCATGTAGAAATGAGACACACTTGATTGCTGTCCTTATTATACCTTTTTTTTGTTGAATGTTGTTGAGTCCTCACTGACATTCCAATCTATAACGGGAGAAATTTCAACTCATTCAGTTTCTCTTTATGCTTTTCATATATCAATAACAGGCCATTGTTTCCTGTTTTTATTCTCCAGGGCATTCACCCTATTTGTTCCAATTTTTTTAAAATGTTGTCACCTACATCAGCGGTCTGGAACCAGGTAATTTTAAAGGTCCTTTCCAAAACAAATCTTTCTATGATTCAATTAAAAAAATCATGCCCCATTTCAAAACAGTACCCCAGTCCTCCTTTTTGAAGATAGATACTTTACTGCTTCTTTCCATTCTTCTTGGACAATCCCATCTACGTTTATCCCCTGAGATGATTTCTAATTGTTCAGTAATTGCTTTGGCTTAACTTTTAATTGATTCATTTCTCCAGGTTGAACGAATTTAACTCAATCAAGTAGTCTTTAATCTCTCACTTTTCTCTTTTTGTTTTTATCCATATCCTCTTCCAACTTATTTTAAATATCTGCTAATAATTAATCTTTTGTTTTTAAATTTGAGGCAGAAAATGCATTATTTATTTCCATCTTCTCTGCAGCCTCCCTTACTTGCTCTCCTTCACTCACAAATAATGGAAAAAAATTTCTTGTCTCCTTTCCTTTAAAGCAGTCATAGGCCATTGCCTGTCCAGCAAATAAAAAATTGCTGTACTTCACTCATGTCATGTTAGTACCAGAGAAACTTGGCAGTTTTGACCTAGAGCCAAAGACCCTCTGAACCTTCCTAGAACTGCTCAGTGAACTTAACTCCACTGTCAGTGTTGTTGTGGCATTAGGAATGAAGCTGAAGGAACAGAATTTTATAGAGTGACTATGTTGTCTGAATCTTGAGAACTGTCAGAAAACCTTCAGGAAAAATGGATATGTATCCTTGTTGGGAGAAGGGAATAGACCTGCTTATCTGGGGAGAGCAACAGAGGCTGACTGGAAAAGTTGGTATCAGAGTAATGACATGGGAAAACCAGTGAGGCAAAGATTTCCTCTTGTGTCAGCAAGGGAATTACTGCACTGTATTCCCCAACACCTGTGTTTGTGTGATAGAACTGAAGTTACTTGTAAAAGGAGAATAAGTGGAAATTTTACATTTGCATAATAACAATCATAAGAAAATCAGCGCCAATTTTGATACTCAAAGCAGCTAAAATACCAATATTTTTTTCGCTTAAGATACTATTTGCTTTATTTGCAAAAAAAAGCCTAGAGTTTAACTACGGTGTTTTAATTTTGAATACTATCACAGGTTTGGGCACACACATTAGTGCATACTCTTGGGTAGTTCTCCACACATGTTTGACAATAAAGCCTGTCTGTATTAATCATTGTGTACCTACCCCAAGGTTAGATGCACCCAGGCAGTCATCACTGAGAATGTGATATGTTAACGCTCATAAATTAATAACAATTAAAAAATGGCAAAGGTGGAACTGTGAACATAAACTTGCAGGAGGGTAGATAAGTGAGATTTTGGAATAAGGAGAGAAAAGTCCGTATTACTGTTAATTGTTGATAGAGCTGGCAGAATATTGCTTCACTCATTGCAGTGCTGGAGCATGCCCAGAGATGGGAACAGAGCTGGGGAAGGGTCTGGAGCACAAGTCTGGTGAGGAGCAGCTGAGGGAGCTTGGGGGGCTCAGCCTGGAGAAAAGGAGGCTCAGGGGGGACCTTCTCACTCTCTACAAGTCCCTGACAGGAGGATCGAACCAGGTGGGGGTTGGTCTCTTCTCTCTGGTGATGAGCAACAGGACCAGAGGAAATGGCCTCCAGTTGCTCCAGGGGAGGTTTAGATTGGGTATTAGAAAAATTTTCTTCACAGAAAGGGTTGTTAATCATTGGAACAGGCTGCCCAGGGAAGTGGTGGAATCACCGTTCCTGAAGGTATTTAAAAGATGTGGCACTGAGGGATATGGTTTAGTGGTGGGCTTGGCAGTGCTGGGTTAATGGGTGGGCTCAATGATCTTAAAGGTCACTTCCAACCTAAATGGATCTGTGATTCCTGTACCATTAAATTAAGCCATGCCAGGACATGGGCACTTAAAGTGTTGACCAGCCAGCCTGGGCCACACACAGCAGGACACTTAAACACTTGCTATAAACATATAAAAATTGCATTCAAGTCACTTGATTCTGCAGATTTACTCAGCTGAAGGAGCCAATTCTTTCTGCTTGATGGCCCAAAAATGGCAGTGTGCAAGACAGCTGTGCCTTGAGAATCTGAACAACTCACCCTAAACTTACCAGGGAATTCAAGGTCCCTCCTGAACTGAGATGCTGGTTCATAAGAGAGCAGCATTTCCTCACAAGCTTTTTACTAACTGCAAGACTTCTGTAATACTGTGTGTTTATCTTTCATTGGGGACACTGATCTGCAGTAAAGCAGGTAACATTCACAGAACCTGACAGTTTATGCTGTAATATTCCCTGTCTAGAACAGCTGTCAGGAGTGTCCTTTGGGCAACATAAGCAGCTGTATGAATCCAAACAATTTAAATCTAAAGATAAACTCAACAGACCTTTCATTGCACACACTTGATTATTTGCAAATCTCCTGTTATATTTCTGGGTTGGATACAAGAAAATTTGCTTTGTGCCTGCTTTGGTTCATGCAATTCTACTACAGAGGGTGAAGGCCCACAAACAGAGGCAGAAGCATCTGCAAGCTACTTCTACTTCTGCTGCTGCTCAGGAGTATGTCTCCTTACATTGGCCAGAATTTTCTCAGGGCTAGATCCAAAGTGCAGAGAATTTTGCACTTTCTAATCCAAATTCAAATTTGTGCTTTTAATTGCTTTAATTTTTATTTGAAAGCCAAATTTAATTGTAATTTGAAAGCCAAACCATTTTGGATGGTTTTTTTAAAAATCTTAGCTTTTTTATTTTCCCCCAAGTTGAAATTCTCTAGGCAAAAAAAAAAAAAAGAATGTGCATGTGTGTATATATTCTTTTCAACATACACATTATGTGAATATGTATGCATGATACATAATTTTTGTTTGTTAACCTTTTCCAGTAAGATTAGCTTCAGTTTTACCATTCTGTCACAGAGTTTAATAGCTGTAGACTTCCTAGCGTGTGACTGTGACAAGTAAAATGAAAATGAGTCTGTATTACATTTTAGTTTATTAAAAAATCATACCGCTAAAATACTTCGGAGTGGAATGTGAAGTCAGGACCTGTCATGGAACACTGAGCACATCTGACTTTTCTGAGTGTCCTCTCACATAAGCTCCTCGTCACCAAGAGGAGCTCTGGATAGTAAAGGGAGAGAGATATGGATATAATCAGAGAAGATAAACCCATACATTTTCCAGACAATTAATGTGGAACACTGGCTTAGCCAGTATTCTCCTCTCCATCACTTCCACCAACATGTCAATTTTCTACAGTGTGCAAAGTTGTGTGCTATCACTGAGAAGTTCCAATTTCACTCAATAGGCAGAGAATCATGACAAAATTTATTCTGGTTATTTGTACTTACAGCATAATTTTTTCCTTTATCCTGTATGAAGATCCAAGTTGTCCCATTCTTGGTCATACTCACTCATTTCTCAAATAATCCCTTTAATTTATACTCCTTGGAAGAAAATGTTACTGGTATTTTTGAGTGTTTCAAATTGAATCCCTCAAACCTTGAAAGATGTAGTAGGGTGACGCAAGGAATTTCTAGAATGAACCCAGATTTGAACCGAACTTCATGTTCTCCTGTATTTGCAGTCCATTTGGGAACTAATTCAATGTCCATTAAAATCAATTAGTGTATTAAATCTTTTTCTTTCTGAGCATGGAAAGTCTCAGAATATCAGGCCTTTTAATTTAAGCACCTGCAGATGAATCTGGTATTTGGCTCTAGATAGACACTTCACAGTTTTCCATTTGTTTAACTGGTGACAAAAACGTAACAAATTTCAGCTGACAAATTTTTTTACTGCTGGCGGATGAAACACGTGGGGAATGATTGGACCCCCTTGATATATGCACACATAAAAACTTTGTTTTCTCATTTCAGGTCATGGAACCAAAGGAGTGTTTGAACTTCTTTCAGGATGGCGTCGGACCAGAGAGAATCTGCCATTCAAGGACAGAGTAGCAGATGCCTACTCAGATGTCATGGTCTCCTACACGATGACAAGCTCCTTGTACTTCATAGCCTTCGGCATGGGTGCAAGCCCTTTCACCAACATCGAAGCTGTAAAAGTCTTCTGCCAGAACATGTGTGTCTCCATCCTGTTGAACTACTTCTACATCTTCTCTTTCTTTGGCTCCTGCCTGGTCTTTGCTGGTCAGCTGGAGCAGAACCGCTACCACAGCATCTTCTGCTGTAAAATCCCCTCGGCAGAATACCTGGACCGGAAACCTGTGTGGTTCCAGACCATGATGAACGATGGCCATCAGCACACTTCTCACCACGAGACCAACCCGTACCAGCACCACTTTATCCAGCATTTCCTCCGAGAGCACTACAACGAGTGGATTACCAACATCTACGTCAAGCCATTTGTGGTGATACTGTATCTCATCTATGCCTCTTTCTCCTTTATGGGGTGCTTACAGATTAATGACGGAGCCAACATCATCAACCTTCTTGCCAGTGAGTCCCCAAGCGTCTCCTATGCCCTCATACAGCAAAAGTATTTCAGCAACTACAGCCCCGTGATTGGCTTCTACATCTACGAACCTCTGGAGTACTGGAATGGTACTGTGCAAGAGGACCTGAAAACACTCAGCCAGGGGTTCAACACCGTGTCCTGGATTGAACAGTATTACCAATACCTTCGAGTGGGTAACATCAGTGCAACCAACAAAAGTGACTTTATCAGCATCCTCCAGAGCTCCTTTTTAAAAAAGCCAGAATTCCAGCACTTCAAAAATGACATCATTTTCTCCAAAGCTGGAGATGAGAACAACATAATTGCCTCTCGTTTGTACCTTGTGGCCAGGACTAGTGAAAACACACAGAGGGAAGCGGTGGAATTGCTGGAGAAGCTGAGGCCACTCTCTCTTATACAGAGCATCAAGTTCATTGTGTTCAACCCTACTTTTGTTTTCATGGACCACTATGGTTTATCAGTAACTATGCCTGTCCTGATTTCTGGTTTTGGCATCCTCCTGGTGTTAATACTGACCTTTTTCCTGGTTATCCACCCTCTGGGAAATTTCTGGTTAATTCTCAGTGTCACCTCAATAGAGCTGGGTGTCCTTGGCTTGATGACCTTATGGAATGTAGACATGGATTGCATTTCTATACTGTGCCTTATCTACACTTTGAATTTTGCCATAGATCACTGTGCACCCCTGCTTTATACATTTGTATTAGCTACTGAGCACACCCGAACTCAGTGTATAAAGAACTCCCTCCAAGAGCATGGGACAGCCATTTTGCAGAACGTTTCTTCCTTTCTTATTGGGTTGGTCCCCCTTCTCTTTGTGCCTTCAAACTTGACCTTCACACTGTTCAAATGCTTGCTGCTTGCCGGCAGTTGCACACTTCTGCACTGTTTTGTTATTTTGCCCGTCTTTCTAACCTTTTTCCCACCTTCCAAAAAGCACCACAAGAAAAAGAAACGGGCCAAAAGGAAGGAACGAGAAGAGATCGAATGCATAGAGATTCAGGAGAATCCTGATCATGTTACAGCAGTCTGAAAGGCTTAGAAAAATATAATAGTATATTCTCTTTTTAAAAAAGTGTTGCACAGAGATGCAGGGAAAATAGAGCAAAGATCTCAGCTGCTTGTGCTGGCCAGGTCTGACAAGGCAAAGGAAGATCAAGAAGGGGTATTCATGACACCTCAAGGTGCAAACTGTTTTTTAACAAAAATAATGGAAGTGAAATAATCTCAGATGTTTCCTTTGATTCCTCATTCTCCACCAGGGAAGAGTCTGTTGGCCATTAAGTGTTCCTGAGTCTCAAACTGTAGCTCTAATTGGAATTGCTTAATATGTCATATGTAGGACTGAAGCAAAGGTGAAAAAAAGAGTTACCATTAGGTAAACATTAGGGGAAAAGGCAGATTTGTTTGAAAAAATTGTCCGTGGAAGAGAAAGAAACAATATTTCAAATGAGAAAAGGTTGCAAGACCAAGAGTGATTAAAAATGCCATGGTAATTTTTTATTTTCTTGAGCAAGTTAGTTAAGATGAAACCTATGCACTTGGGAAGTAAATGTTTAAAAGTATCTAAGCCAAAGTACTTCCCAAATCCAGTATACCTTGTATATCTGTAACACCACAATTAGATCATTATTGCAAATATGAATGGCAAAGGGATAGAAGTACTGTTTATATAGGAGAAGAAATAATCATAGCCATTTGGAAATTAAACACTTAGTTCCTTTAAATGTGACATATCACTGTTGTCTCAAGAGGTCACAGCTGGTAGTTAATACCATACATATTTTGGTATTTCTGAATATAACGTACATATAACCATAACATATTTTGGTATTTCTGAATTATTAATTTCCCCTTGAATTAACAGATCTCACAAAACTAACCCAGACCATCACCACTGCAGCACTGTTTGCAGTTCCTGCAGTGTAACACTTCTGAATCCTAATTTATTGGTGTTGACATTAAATACTGAATATTAATCAAGCAGGCGCTTTAAATGTAATGATGGATTGCATTTCACAGGCACAACGTGACCGTGTAGCAGCTGAGTCAGCTTTGGAGCACCTGCACAGTATTATCATTATATATTGGTCCAAGGGACGAAGGGATATGTTTGCTGGTCCCTGCAATATGCTGCAGAAAGTGGGATTTTCCCCTTCTTTAAGCAAAACATTATTCAAAAAACTTGCCACACACAAAAAAAAACCATCTTGTAAAGGTTTGCATGGGGCTGGATCAACCCCTAGTTGTAAGAAGACAGAGTGGTCCCCTGTGGGAAGGGGAGGGGAGGGAGAAATGTCCTTTTTATTGTTATTATTATTCCTAAATATCTGAGTGTTGACCATCTGCAACATAAAGCTTTGTTATGGCAGTTGAAATTTCACAGGACAGTGCAGTAAATCAGCAGTTACTACGTGGCACTAGAAATTGTACTGTAAAGGACTATGAATGACTTTCTCTGCTTTGTAAACTATTCAGCTTAGTAGCCCAAGGGAAGGGATGAAGACAGATCTAGCCATTTCAGTTTGCTCTCGGCCCAGTTCTGCACTGGAGCTTGCCATGTCAATCTCTCCTTTCAGTATTTTAAAAGGGCTTGCTTTCTATTCTCTGGAATATGGTATAGCATCACCTCCATGAGCAATGTCTTCCTGAACCTATAGTATCCATGAGGACACTATGTAAAGATATCACTATATGGACTGTCTATGTCTACTTTGTATTACTTGTGGGTACGTTTAAAAGATAATCTGGAAGCTGTTTCCTTCCAAAATGTGTATACATGTCTATTTGTGGCTGATAACTCAGTCTCAAACCTGCAGAGTTTGCTGACGAGGGTATGTACTTATGTTTTACTAAAAAGCTCTCTGCAAGATGTTAATTCTTTGCTATGTGACGTCTCACCTCTTCCCACTGTTTCATGGTTATGGAGAGCCAGAAAAATTCACCTACAGTACAAAAAACAAAGCCATTTGAATGCCAATTCTAATGTTCATGAGCTGCTTCTGTTTCCAAGGAATGCAATTTCACCTCTTCTCTATAGTTTCTGTACTTTGCCATTTATCATTTGCCAAAAATGACCTCTGTGTTTTAGGAGTGGTCAAAGCTGTTGATTGTTTGAGGAAACTTTTGAGTGCAACATGTCTTAGAGAGAGATAAACTTTCTAGACAGGTGAAGCTTCCAAAGTTTGAATCTAGATCTAAACTTCAGGGGTAGCTAGATCAAGGTTGCTGTTTTGACCCAAAATATTCAAGGTCCAAACACAGGACTGAGATCTAAATAGTTCAGTAAGGTTAGGAGCAGGGGATGTTCTAGTGTTGGGTTACGGCTCTGATGTGTCTCTAGTTGGGAAGTTTTTACTGACCTTGATTTGCATCTTGATGACATTGTGCAATATCCATCCTACTTTGAAAAGTCCATTGTGAATGTCAAGCTCCCCATGCCTCTTTTTAGATTTCCTCCACTGTCTACACAAAACCTGGGTTGTTGCAGCACTGTGACCCTTGCTTATCACTTCTGGAGGTGTCACCTGGGAAATTCCTGGTCTTCTCTTGTACTACCCAGATGTATCCCAGGGATGTCTGTCATGCATTGTACTGAGGGAAATAGCACTTTCCAAAGCCATCAAAGCCAGGATTCATCTCATTTAACTTCAGACATTAGCAATGCAGATATTTATATCTGAACTTCCTTTATGGCCATAAGAGAGTGACAGACACTTCTGATCCATTTTACAGTTGTGTATTAGGAGTAAATGAATCACATCTTTTAAAATGCAGATTTCTGTCCATTGGTGATCAAGGAAGCTCAGAGCAATCAGTCCAAACAGAGACATCAGCAATGCAGACTCATCCAGACCTGGGGAGATTAACCCCACTTGACAAAATATCAAGAGAAGGAGAAAGGATTATGAACATGCCGCCCCCAGCTTCAATTTTAGGGATAAATCCCAGGAATAACTCAGTTCAAATTTTATGTTTTGCTTATGAAGTTTTATGCAAAACAGATTGTTTAAAAATCTGGAATTCCCTTGGCAGAGAATAGTGAGCCAAGACATCAGAAGATGCCAATCTTAAAGGTGGGCTCACAAAAATGAACTAGAGTTTGATGAGGTGTCAAACCACCTCTCAGTGTCATGCATGTGCAATAGCACTTGTATAACAGGCAACAAATATATAGATCACGCACAGGGACTAGAAGGTTTTTATTTCTGTGTTGATGCAGGAGTGAAGCAGAAAACAAACTAGATCGTCCATGGATGTCATTTTGTTATTTTTGTCAACCAATTTCCACATCCACCAAAAAAGACCAGTGCAGCTTTTACCTCTGCAGATACATCTGTCTCCGTGGAACATGGAAAACTGTTCCATTTTCCATAATTTTGGGATGGAGTCCACATTTTTTAATTCCTTCCACTTCCTTTTGCTTATTTTTCTCTCAATTCTTTTCAGTACATTATACCTTTTTCTACAGCACCTTTTCAGCTCAAGTGGAGCTACATAAGCACCTGTGAAGAAAGCACATAGCTCATGCCAAGCAATTTGACACTCTGATACATGCTGCATACTGAATCTTCATTACACACCTTTTTCCCCAGTTACCATAAATCCCCTGCAATACTGTGCATTTTCCTTTAATGTCTGATTTTATATAGCATCTAGATAATCTTCCAAGAGCCCTGTGTGCATCTCCTGCTTGGTTTGGTTCCATTCCCTCCAAGTATATTGCTTTGAATTGATTGTTGAGATAACTCTGTTGAAGTCAACAGATTTATTGCCATGATATATTTGACTTTGCATGTCTTTTATCTGATAAGAAGTGAAACCATGACAAATGAGCCTCTTACATTGTTGGTGTGCTTGTTGAACAATATATCTATACTCTATAGCCATAGTTGCATGCTGCACTCGGGGGGCTGCAGTGAAAGTCTATTTCTTTACACTTTGTTCTGTGGGCTATTTTCTTTTTTTATTAGAGTTAAGTCTTCTCCTCTGTAGTCCACACTTGATGTAGGTTTAAATTAGACTTTAGGAAAATATTGTTTACTGTGAGGGTGGTGAGGGCCTGGCACAGGGCACCCAGAGAAGCTGTGGCTGCCCCATCCCTGGTTGTGTCCCAGGCCAGGTTGGACAGGGCTTGGAGCAGTGCACAGTGTGCTGCCCATTGCAGGTGGTTGGAGCTAGATGGTCTTTAAGGTCCCTTCCAACTCAAACCATTCAGTGTTTCACAAATTTATTGCCTAACAAAGCAATGCACTTTTTAAGGTCAAGGTAGATACGGATGCATGGCACCTTGCATGCATAATTTAAAGAGATTATCTTCAGGGTTATCATTCTCAACTTTTTACTTCAAACAATTTCTATTTAGAATGTAACCTGCCACGTGTTAATGTCTATTCAAGTTCCTTCAACAACTCTAGTTTTGAAATTTTCTCTGATGGGAAGGAAAAGAACCAGGGGGGAAGGAAGAATATGCAGTTAAGTGGTTCTGTAATCAGCGTTCTTTTTTTCCCCAAAGGCTTTCACCACTCTACTCTTAATTGAGTCACACTGAGTAGTAACTCTAGCATAATTAAGATTTATTTCAACGTAGTTATTCCATATTTCACTATGACAAGAGCTTGGCTTATTGTCTTTATGCAAGTACCATGCTAAGTCTCTGATTAATTTTTCAGTAATTATAAACTTTAATAAGTTATTTTTCATTGCAACACCAGGTTTTTGAGTACTTCAAGCTCTCATTTGATCTCCTAGGAAACACTGTGAGGAAGCAAAGTTAGGCAGTCAGTGAGAAAGAGAGATGTTGTAGTGTTGGGGAAAAGGGATTCTCCGCAAAGAGGCAGCGTCTCCTCCAACAAGGCTTTAAACAAACACTGATGCTCAGGATAGCTGAGAAAATTAAGGTGAAGTGGAAACCAAGTGAAACATTGTTTGGAGGGTATTGTAACCAAATTATTGTAGACAGATAAGACTTTGATTCTTCTTTCATAACTTCTCACACAGGCAAAAGACATTTGAACAGGAAAGCAAACTGGATATGGAAAGCAGCTCATCCATCACCCAAAATTATTCTTTTCACTGTAGTCTTGAATAAAGCATGCCACAGCCCAAGTTAGTACAGGTTTTTCCACCTCAGCATGGGCCTGTCCATGGCCTGTTTTCCATGGACAGCAAGGGAGGGATTCCATGTTTGTTATCACAAGCCCTTGAGGGGAAGATTCAGAACTGTGTCCTTACCCGACAGCGCTGTGTGGGTGAGAGCTGAAATACGCAAGCACAGGTATTTCATGCCCCAGTTGTTCTCCCTCTGCCTTCTTATGAGCAGCAATACCATGAACCCCTGGTACCAACCCCACACTGAGTGCTGGAATTCATAATTTCCACAGGAGCAACTTGGAATTTGTGATCACAGCAGCTCACATGCTGACACAAGCTGTTACACCTCCAACCAAGAAGACTTTAACGGCTTCTTTTAGATGTGCTCTTTGAGAGATTCCCACTTCTCACTACAGAGCCCCACACATTACCTCACCTGCACAACAATGGAGAGATATAAATTCTTCTTCTGATGTGGCAGTCAGGTAAAAGAAAATTTTCTGGAAGCTTTTTTTTTTAATCCTAGAGGCTTTTCCCAAATGCAATCTTTTGTTTCCTCAGTCATTTCTCCAGCTCTTTCTACCTTCTTCATGGTTTAAAAGCAAAGGATCCAATGTGAAACTTGGATGCTCATCCTACCCCTAGCAATGCAAAATATCGTTAGCCACAAATTTGAGGTGGGTTATGGATGTTCAGGTCAAACACAAGGAGCTGGCTTTCTTGCCCACACAGGCAATCAAAACCCTGCTGAAAACAAGTAAATGTGAAGCAGTTAATCTTTCCTAGCTCTCTTTGTTTCCTCTCTGATATACCAGTGTGTCCACAACACTATTTTCATTTTTTTCCTGCTTCCTCATTACAACAGAGTTTCTCTTTCCCACTCCCTGAGGCTATCTTCCTTTTGCAGCTCAACTTATTTTGTACTTTATTCTTCTCTGTGTGCTCTCAACCTCTTCAAAATTTCCTTATTTATTTTTGAAAATTCTGAGAGCGTAACTCTGTTGAAATAAATGGAAGATGTTTCCATGCTTCAAAGTGCAGCTGGTGGTACAGACTTAACTAATTTATAACAGAGCCCAAATAGCTAAATACTTTCTTCAGACAGAAAAGTGTCTGTAAGAAAACTCAGAAAAAAAATTAAGCCTATATTTCCATTTTTATGAGGTTTTTATCTCATAAACTTCTACTTCTTGTGGTTCCTTTAGGCATTTATTTTTCAGCACACTTTTATCATAGAAATGCCTAGTTTTTCTCTGCTTTTCTGTCTCAACAAAAATAAATGGACATTTCTTCATGCCCTCAAAAAGAAATTATTGCCCTGCTTGGAACAATTTTTGTCAATTTTCTGTCCAGACCAATTTTCCAGGCTTAATTGTACAAACCTCTGGAAACAAGTATCCTAGTGGAAATACTGATACAGCCTTAACTACAGAAAAATGATTGGTACCTCAGCAGTGTCCTGCTTAATTTCAACCCCTCTGCATCAGCCTGCTGGATATTCCAGGCAGTATTCCTTACATGGATTGGTAATTGTCTCCTTCACTGTGTGGGCAATATCAGCACATCAGAGTCTACCCTACTTACATAGCAAAATCATGAAGAGATTAGCCCAGCTTTTGCTGGAGCAGGGAAATATCCCAGGCTAAGGCAGTGTGGCAGCCCTGTGCTCTAGGACTGCTTCTCAGCTTCCCATCTGTGTGTTGGATATTGCACTGAGCTCCTCTGTAAAGGACAAGAAGCATCACTTTTCTATCCATAAGCCATTTGAGAATAGGACATGAAATATTTTAGATTTAGTCATGGATAGACATTTTTTACACGGGAATTTGAATAGAGATGTCAATCAAATAGAGTAAAAGTCTCCATGAATAGAGAAATCTTAGTCCACGACATCTTGCAATTCTGACTTGATACTTCTCTGATCTTATTTTCTTTCATCAATAAGGACTGAACTTTTTTCACACTTTTCACATTGAAGATAATCCCTGACCTACAAAAACATCCTGTCTGCCAGAAGCAGACATTCTCTTGGAGGAAATCCCATTGGTTTCAGCTCCATGTCAAGGGAGATTTTGCAGGATTTGGACAGCAGTAGTGTTAGTATGTACCTCCCCAGGCAGAAGCCCTCATTCCCAACATGCAGACCCAAATACTAAATATGTAGGATTAGTGGGATGTGTGATTTTGCCTCTACAGAAAAAGAAGGGGTCATTGCAAAATTCAGTTCTGAATTCACCATGAGGTGGAAAAGCACGGAGTGGCCAAGGAGTCAGCCTTGCAGTTATTGTACCTGTGTGAGAATTCCAGAGAGGGCTTATCCGGCCGTGAAAGCTTAAACAGGGACAGTATCATGCCCTGAACAAGAATTTGTTCTCTGCTCACTACCTCAGAGAGCCACACTGCTGCTGAACAGTACCATGGAGCCTGTCCTAAGTCCTGGGCATGATAATGTTGAAGCACAGAACTTAGTGTGAGCCTTCTTAAGACCAGGTGATTCCAGGTTTTGCAATGATACACATATTGGAATTTAATCTTCAAAGCTATTAAATACCTAGAGATGTCCCTGGCACAGCTTTGCTCCAGAAAACCAGCTCTCTCCCTGGCACAGTCTGGGTGCTGGTTTGGCCCATGGACAATTCCCACCAGACAACTTATTTACAGTCACCCAATTATTAGACTACAGGACTGTTCTATAGTATGGGCAGTGACAGACCACATCAGCCTCCTTCGGGGCTGCAGAGCAATCCTGACATTGCTTGATTTATCCTCAATGTTACAACTTTAGACAGCAATGCAGCCTATGTTCATGGTGGTATTTTAGTTCCGAAGATCTTCATCTGGCAAAGTACTCAAGTAAATGATTTAGTTTAATCAAATTCTAAAGTCTCGTGGACTGGGACATCTTTAAATTTAAGCATGTGTTTAAATACTGAGTTAAATAAGGATGCACTTATCTCTGTGCTTCAAGTTAAATAGGAGCTTTGCAGAAAAAGAGGCCTTAAAAGAAAAGGCCTTTTTTCCCATAACATCCTAAATTCTACAATTATAGTAGCAATTTCACAATATGTAGAAAAACCGTGCCAAGCGCATATATTTTTCAGGGTTTCAATTTCCCTGATGTAAGACATCTCAGGGACATTTTAGTGATTTGTTACAGTCATACAACACTCAGGCAAGAACAAAGCCTTGCTGAGCACTCTTTCTAGAAAAAAAATAGCAAGATATTTGACTCAGAATAAGAATACAGTATTTTGTGATGTTAAAGCTCATTTCTAAAAGAAAAAATGAAATTTTTCATTTAATGTAATTCATTATTTCTTTCAAGTGGCACACTAAAGAAGTGCTGGATATGCCTCTATTATGACTAAGACAGGAACTACTTGATGAAGTTAAATTCAGCTTTGCCAATAAAAAAGATAATAATACCCTCAACCAAAAAAAAAAAAAAAGTGGGCTTTGTGCCTAGTGTAAAATTTGCCATGGCATCATCTGTTGCTTTTTAATTAAATTAAATATGAATAGTGTCATAAATAGGACAGAAGTGGAGAATCACATGTCCTGGGGCTGCATCTGGTAAGGAACAGTTATGTACACCAGGAAAAGAAATCAAATCCCCATGTGTGCAAAAAACAAATGCTACTGCCAAGCCATAAACATGGTGAATAATCCCACTGGCTTCAGTGGAGCCATCAGGATGCATATAAAGATATGCACATAAGTCTTTGCCAGTCTGAGGGCTGGGATAAACTGATATTTTAATCTGAAAAGGAAACGGAAATTCTTAAGCCAGACATTTCCTCAAGACCCTTAGAAAGGTTCAGTGTAACTAATCTCTGTTTCTTCCAAGGACAATGCTTTTAGAAAAACTTTGCCTGAAAATATAAACTCAGTAGGTACACAGGCACTGTAAGCATTTAAGAGTCTAATGACAAACAGTGTCCTTTCATGAAGTAATTAACTCTTCCCCTGGGATGTCTGTAGACAGTACTTTGTGGAAGCACATGACCAGATGGAAAGGGAAATGTAAAAATTAGATATTAAAGGTGTCCCCTCCCAGGCTACAGTCAAAGGAGAAAAACATGCACTGCAATTCCTTGAGCTCAGAAGGATACTTCAGGATGAGGGCTCTTGCACAAGTCTGGCAGCAGCTGCCAGAGCTGGGGAATAGTCTGGCATAACCAGTTCATAAACTTGAGGGCACGTGTGTAAAATGGGGTCAGTGGCTTCCCTCTGAGGCATCTCTGTTCATTGTAAGTGCAATGAAAGCGCTGAGAAGTAGCTTTGGGGTGACAGGCAGTAACTAGTTCGACTGTTCTCTTTGTTTGGTGGGGGTTGGCGTGGGCCATTAGGGCTCCAGGAGGGCAGCTCAATGATGGAGCAGCCCAAACAAGGCAGCTGTGAGCAGCCAAGAGTCACTGCAAAAAGGGCTGAATTAAGCAGGTTCTATAAGGAAGATACAGGTCATTTTATTCCATTGTTTATTTCCATTTGCCCCTTTATTTTAATGCAATGCTTGTTCTTTATTTTTACAGCCCATAATGGTCAGCTTTTCTACCTCCCTTTAAGTTGCAGAATTTGCTTGACCTCTTTTTTTTTTTTTGTATGAATTTAGATTGGATGTTTAATTACTGGGATTTCTCAGGTGTAGGCAACTTTACTATGCTACAGATAAGCAGCGTAAGTCAATATTGATTTTCCTCCCTTGTAAAGCTCCCTTGTTGCTGAAAACTGTTAACATTTTTCAAGATTCTACCATGACCATATTTGTATAACAGCCTTTTGCTGAGCTTGAAATTCTATACCAAATACTTACGTCTTTTAAAGACTGAAATTTTCAATAAAATATGTTACTCATAAATATTAGAATTTCCCCTTTCTTCAATGGAAAGATATTCAGTATTAATCCATATTACAGGACCATTTTGTCAGGTGCCTGTTGCCTTACATTTAGATTTAGAGGACATGAACAGGTTTCTTTTAAGAGCAAATGTGGAGCTAAGACTTTGGGCAGCAGCAGGAACTGGCACCTCTGTCCTCACAACACGTACAGGGCATTTCAGGACTTGGGAAGAGTGGGTCAGAGCCAGGGAATTGGCAACCCTGAGCTGGCATATGGTCCCTCACTGATTATCTGCAGATAAGCAATTTACAGGTGCCCTGAAGCTGTGTGAAATGCAACCAAATGTTTCAATTTCCCAGACGGAGCTGGCGACACAGCGGTCTCCCCAGAACACAATCCCTGTTCCATTCCTCTCCAAACACTCCTGCCAACAGATCCTTTCTCACCAAGATTTCTCTTGCTTTCTTGTTCAGCCCTCTCCCCGCTCCTCACAAGCCTGGCAGCTCTCAGCTCCTCTTCCCACAGTGGGAGAGTTGGAATTCCAAGCTCTTCCAGTGCAAAGGCATGGGGATATCCTTCCCAGGATTTCTTAACCGTCTCTGAGAAGATCAAGGGGATCTGCCCACACTGCACCCAGAGCTGCACCGTGGCTTGGAGGTCTGCCCCTGCCTCTGCACTCCCTCTTCTCTTGCTCTCAAAAGTGCAGGTGCACGAGCATCCCTCAGACCCTGGGGTTAACAGTGAGCTTCTAAACACACATGGAATCATTCACACATTCACTCACATTTCCTCCATCCAGTGCAAACGGGAATCTTTGGGCTTTGCCTTCAAGTGTCTGTATCCTGAAGTCCTGGTCAGTGGCACCCCATCAAGGGGGAACATACTGGATAAGATTATGTGCTTGGTTTCCTGTCAAATGGAAACAGGCAGAAAACAGAACACAGCAAGCTTCACCTGAATGTCAGGAAGAGCCTATTTACTGTGAGAGTGGCTGAGCACTGAAACAGATTGTCCAGAGAGATGTTTTGGGATCTCCTTCTCTGGAGATGCTCCAAATTCATCTGAACATCATCCTGAGTAATATGCTCTAAGGGACCCTGACTGAGGGACGTTGGGCTAGATGTCCTTCAGTTGTCTTTTCCAAACTGAATCACTTTTGTTTCATTTAACTGGGTGGGTATAAAGTAGAAGATCTCTATTCTTCTTCTAACAGATTTATCTCAAAGGGAAAAAGAATTTTCCTGTTTTACATCATAGCTACTAACACAGCTTTACTTGGGAGAAGGTGTTGACACCTGCCAAGGCGAATGAAGCAGAGACCCAGTGATGCTTCAGAAGTGTTCAAGGCCAGGTTGGATGGGGCTTTAAGCAACCTGGTCCAGTGGATGCTGTCCCTGCCCATGGCAGGGGGGTTGGAACTAGGTGATTTTTAAGGTGTCTCCTACCCAAACCATTCCATGATTCTATGACTCTATTTCTCCTGTCCTGAGCTAGGTCCTGCCACTTCTGCTTGCGTTGATTCTGTGCTAGTTTCCTTTTCATGAGGGAGAATGCAGATTTGACCCAAAGTTACAGAAGTACCCTAGAGAAAGAAGAGGGTTTTTTCACTATTTTCCAAGGAATAGGTCAGAAACTCCATAAATTGTTATGAATACGAAAAAGTAGCCCAGAACTATGGCATGAAATTCTCCTCTTCATTGCCAAGGACACAGAAAACTTTGACCAAGTTTTCTGTGCATGTTGCAAATAAAACAATTAGAGTCTCATTTCAACCAGCAAGGCCCTGAACCTGCTGAGCTCTTAGAAACAATGTAGTCTATGTCTGGCTGTAAGAGAGAGATCCCAAAGGCTTGAGACTGCATGAAAGTTTGGTAGTAGCCATAATATGATGAGGGCTTTGGCAAACATTTGCTATTAAAATTAGGGGGGAGAAAAAGTTTAATATGAGTTTTGCAAACAAATTTCACTGCTGGGAGTTGTCTGGCCATGGGTAGTT
>VZTH01012678.1:802491-840712 GCA_013397815.1 Aleadryas rufinucha
TAGTTGTCTTGCCCTTCGGGTTTCCTCCCCCCCCCCCCCCCCCCGCCCCCCCCAAATCTGGGTTTGTTCTGGAAAATTTCAGCAATGAACTAAAATTAATGACAACGAATCTGTCTTTCAGAGGCAGGTCTGACCTGCTGGCTGCAGCATCTCTTGTTTGTAGCTGGCCACTATAAAGAAGCAGCAATTACTGTTCTGGCAGAAAAAGTCACAGTTTAAGACACTTGGGTTTTGCTATTTTAGCTTATATTGGTACTTATGCTGCCCTCCAGTGATAAAGACTGTTGTTCCAACCTCTATTCTAGACTTTTGTAGCATTTTATTTCTGGTCTGCTCAATTTGCACTGGAAACTGCAGTTCTCATTCAGAATTTTAGCCAGTTCTTGTCTAAAAGTAATAATAATAATATAGGTCCACTTAATTTTATTTGTAATTTTTTAAAAAGTAAAAGCAAATGCAGATCAATTTAATGTGAAAAATGAAATAAAAAGTAGAATGGATTTAAATATGAAAAAACACCCATAAATACATAATTTTGGACCTAATAAAGTTAAACTATCACAGTTAATGAGAGTTTCAATTAAGTAATTTTTTAGATACAGATTGACATTTTAGTTTTAGTTCTTCCAAAAAAGAAATCCGTGTTCATTGCTGTTATTATGCAAACAGCTCCCTCCTACTCTCACTACCGGATTTTGGTGGTGTTTTGATGGATGGATGTTAGGTCTGTTCTGAGTTGCTGATTCTCTCCCATGCACCTCAGAAACCCATGAATAGTGTGAAAGTCAGGTGGCACCTTCCTGGCACCACACAGACAGGCAAAGGACGCAGTGGTTGGTAGGACTGAAGTTTCTATGAGCTCATGGTGCCACAAAAGGAATGTATG
This sequence comes from Aleadryas rufinucha, assembly GCA_013397815.1. NCBI lineage: Eukaryota > Metazoa > Chordata > Aves > Passeriformes > Aleadryas > Aleadryas rufinucha. The sequence goes on from VZTH01012678.1 coordinate 803,378, forward strand.
TTTTCCTCAGCTCAAAGGATTGGCACAGCTTCTCACAGCAAATGGAGTGTTGCAGAGGTATTATTGGTTCTTTGAGAACCCATCACCTGCCAAGAAATGACCTGTATTTTGGTTGATTTTGATGCCTGTAGAGATATCAGAGACTGAAAAAGCTTGAGCATATTTTACTCAGCTGTTTTCATTCATGACCACTTTTGGATTTCTAGCTGTAATTTACATTTCACTTGGGAATGATGCAGTTGTGCTGGTGGCTTTTTCTCTGTTTCTCCTTTACTTAGTGCTTTTTCTGGCATGTATCTCAGATATATGGCTGCAGCTCACAAAGACATTTCTGAGTTTTAGAGCATAGGATACAAACAAAATATTTATGAGAAGCTGAGTAAGTGTCTGAGAGAATGGCCCGTGCAGAAATCCCTGCTGCCCTCATTATCAGTAGTAACTTTGCTATTGCTCTTGAAACTGAATGAACCTTTGGCTCCCACACCCATTGTAGCACCCTGGGTTTGTACAGTGATCAGCAGGGCAGGACAGGTCAGAACAGAGTTCCTGTGATCTGGACCTGAAAGAGTTGGCATGATCTTCCCTTGGCAAGTGCCAGTTTAACCACCATTGACCATTTAAAGACCCCTCACTTCTTCAGTGAGTTGCAGCCACGGGATTTTTTAGGAGTAGGATCGGTCCAGACGAAGAAGTTTTTCAGCTACAATGCAATGATCAGAGACCCACTGTGAGGTGGTGTGTCCACAAAATTCCACTGTATAGAAAGAAATGGTTTCTTGGATTTTATTAGTCTGGGGTAGTAATTTTATGAATACTTCTGGTCTAGACTTCCCTGTGTTGAACAAGAGCTTGAACAGGTGTGTGTAGCATCCAGGCAGAAAGCTTGCTGAACAGATAATACTCTCTGAAAGAGTTAATAACCAAAAGGGCTTGCAGAGTATCCTCAGGGCTTGCTGGATTTAGGTCTGGTTTTCAGCAGCCAGCACAGGAAACAATTTTATGTAAACAGATGATGTGCCTGAAGGTAGCACTGAAGAACAGGCCCAGGGATGGAAAAATACAAGACCTCATACCACACCAGAAGTTTTTTCATCCTTTGCACAATTGGAGCTGCCCTCTTAATTATCTCAATCTGGGCCAGGTTAATTGGAGCCTTCCCTGACGTGAATCAGTCTCACACATTTTCTGCATCTTTGCTAATTAAGACAATTTTCACCTTTTATAGTTGCTTTAGTATTCAGAGCAGTTTGCCATAGGCTAATTATAATTATTGAGTGATGGCTTTAAAATTTCATGTTTGTGATGACATTTTATCACATTAAATTGGAATCCCATAATGCTTCTTGCTCTATGATAGACAAGGAGGTCCTCTCTACTCTGGAAGTTACCTATGGTGTGATACTGTGCTGATATTGGCCATTTTCATTCAGAACCATTGCAATCCCTTCTACTCTTCAGCTGAAGACATTCAGCATCCAGCTGACTCCAAAGGAATGCAGAAATACTGAGTTCAAGATCCAGGGCACAATCCCTTTGCTTTCAGCCCGTAGATGCCCGTGCTCTGTGATTTGGGAGAACCGGATAGGCAAGCACTGAGGGGCTGGAAGGAAGAAGCCAAGGCAACATATTCCTCTCATCATTGCTCCTCTGTGTCCAAATCCATGGCATTTTGAAAGCATAATCACTGATGCAGACTGGAAAGTCTTCCTCTGAGATTTTCAAGGTTCCCTTGAGCCACAGGAGCAAGTAGAAGAGCTCAGTCTCATCACGCAGTCATTGCTGTGTCACAGCCTACAGCAGCTTTTCCCCACCACTTTGTGAAGGTGAAGGCTCCTGCAAATGCTCTCAGGGGCTTTCCAGTGCTGACACTTCCCTGGAGTAACTCTGAACAGTTCAAGGCTTGACACCAAGGTCCCAAAACATCCTCTGCTGCATGGCCATGAGTTTGCTGCTTATTACTCTAGCTGCAATCCCTCAGCTTTTGATGCAAGTTTGTAAATTGCAAAATTTACACATTTACAAAATTATTTTGTAAATAGCAAAATCAGGGCATAAAATAGAAGAATTCACTGATTAACATGAGCATAGTTTATTTGGATTCATCCTACAGTGTGCAAGGGAATTTACTTACTGAATTCCAAATCTATGCCAACCTACAGCCTTGCAGAGGGATTTTCTACACTGAGTAGTGCTGTGATGGTGAGGAGAAAAAGCAGTTTGCAAGCACAGATGCAGAGCTGTGTCAGCTTGATCTCGTCCCTCCTGTGTTAAAACAAGGCTGTCCTGTGAGTAACATACACCAGCACAACCATGGAGTTTTCAAAATCAAACTAGTACCTTTGCTCAGATCCTCTACAACTAACTAACTGGTATATGTGGCCTGGAATAGCTTTACAAGAACAAATATTCCCACTTTCACCCCTACCTTCCAAACACATGTTCCCATCCCACTGGTGTCTGTAGGAGAGAACGTGTGCTTATGGGCTCTGTTCACACAGGATTTGAAGACTATTGAACTGTAAGTAGCTGGATGCTTAATTCCTTCTAAGGCAGGAATAAAGACCAGTTGCAAATGGGATTTGCTTTGTTCTTGGTTGAGGAAAAAAAGCTACAAAGCTAAAAATTAAATTTAGTGATGCAAAGAAGCTGCCACAGCATAACCATGCTATGCTTATTGTCTTCTTGTTAGAAGACTAAACGCTTGTGGTTTTTAAAATGCCGTCTTTTCACCTCACGTAATGCTGCAGCCTGTTTTACCAGATTTTCAGATAGACTTGAAAATTTTTATCTAAGGTGGTCTTTTTGCTGAAGAAATGATGTCAAATATAATGAATGTGCTGTTATGATTGTAAATTTGAAGCTTATGACTTATGACTGATCATAGAGATAAGGCTGTTATTTCTACTATCTTCAGATAAGGTAAATATAAATATGGCTCATAGCTCTCTGTTCTGTTGTGCTGTGCAGATCACAGTCTCTTCTAAGTAGCTGACAAAATGTAATCCCTTGAGTGTGTGTGGACCAGCTCAGATTTTACCTGATTTCCTTAATTCTTGGTCAAAGCACCATGAGATTTTGGGAAGGTGATGGTGTTAGCAGAGTTAAGCAAAAACAACCCTGAAAAATACTGCTAAACATCTGCTTTTTAGGACTACCTAATAAACTGTGCACCTGTGGCAATACAGAACTTTATTCTAGAAAACTTCTCCAGGCTCCAGTGTTTTCAGAATAGTTTCAGAATTATACAGAATTTTCTTTTGAAGATGCTTGCAAATATCTCTTAACAAATGGCTGAAAGTTTGCATTTTCTAACCATTTTCTCAGAGTACATCTTAAAAGAGAGCATCTCTGAAGGAGTCCACAGCCCTCAGAGTATTAGTAAATCTGCAACAGCAGAAAGCAAGGGAAAATTCATTCCCCTTCTACATTTATAATATCTAACACCAGTCAAAAAAAAAACCAAAACAAAACAAAAAAAAATAGGTTAATAGAAATTGAGATAGGAATAGATCTATTTTTAGAGCTTTAATTTTTTTTCTTTCCCTTCCTGGCAATTATCCATATTTTGGAGGTTGCAGTCATTTCTGTTGGCAGGAGAAATCAATAAAGAATTCAGCTATTTCTTCAGCATCCTCCTCTTTCACCTATGAGGCATGTGAAAGGTGCAGCCTCCAGGCAGGAGGAAGCAGCTTCTCTGGCTCAGAGAAAGCCCCCTCTTCTCTCCAGACTCAAACCAAGAAGTCTCCCACAGGCATTTTCAGGACAATATTCCCGTTCTGGCTGTAGTCCTCATTTTTATACCTCCACTTCCCTGGTGTCTTCTACATCCTTCTTACCTGTCCTTCCTACACAGAGGTTCAAGCATCCCAAACTCATCAAGTGACCCTTTCCCCACAGACCCCACATCCTCTGGGTAGCACCACAGCCTTGTGATGGATGGAGATGTGAAGCTCCTGTCTCCAGGGGTGAGCTGCATATTTCATTTACCTCTCTCAGCCTCCTTTTTCTCTTCCTCCCAAGGCATATCATGGAGGCACAGAATGGTTTGGGTTGGGAGGAACCTTGAAGATCATCCAGTTCCAGGCCCCTGCCATGGACAGGGACCCCTTCCACTGAACCAGGTTGCTCCAAGCCCCGTCCAGCCTGGCCTTGAACACTTCCAGGGATCCAGGGGCATCCACAGCTTCTCTGGGCAACCTGTGCCAGGGTCTCAGCACCCTCCCAGGAAAGAATTTCTTCCTAATGACAGTTCTGAAATATGACTGGGGGTAAAAAAGGCAGCACCAGCAGCAGATCTAATGGTAGGTGCTGTCATCAGTGATGGTTGTGCTCAGCCACACAGCCCTTGGCTTTTAAACCAGTGGAGAGCAGGATCTGACCTCTGAGAGCTACATATGAAGCTAAATTCAAGTTTTTATATTTACAGACCGTTCAGACCAAGTACTGTGCTACATCCACCACGCAAAATAATTAGTCATTCACTGAAATCCTTTCTCCTGCTCTCAGCAATGTTTCGGCCTTTGTTGTAAATTAAGATTATAACTGATCATAAAAATTCAGTTACACTGGCACATATTCTCTATCCATATTCAGCCACGGAGATGACAGACACCTTTCTAAATAGAAATGTATCCATTTCTGCACTGTAACATTAAAACTCTTCCCCAAATCAATTTGTACATGGATGGAATACAAATAAGGTTATCCCATCATCGCTTTTTCTGACATCCTTATAATGGAAAGCCTTGGTTTAAAGAGAATGTAATTGGTAGCAACTGACAGCTTGGTAGCACATAAATTTTGTTTATTTCTGTATGCTATTTTTGTCTCATTTTTCAAGCATTTAATTCAACCCCTGACATTCAAACAATGTTTTTTTCCCTAGGTCTTCATTGTGACACTATACAGCAAGTTCTCTAAATAGTTTTACCACATCATTTTGGCCATCCTGTTATAAATAGCTCCTCAGCATAAATTTGCACTTATGTTCTCAATCAGTCAACTTTCTATTTTTAATTCTTCAGAGGAATTCCCAGAGGAATAGCTCTTTTAAGACTGCAGAACTGTAAGGGATCTCCTGCTCATAAAATCTAACAAGAAGTCCCTTGACAGCTGGTTCCTGAAAAATGTGATTCATGTGCTGACCTGCTAAAAATAGAAGTGACTGAACCAAAATAAACGTTCCAATGTAACAGAAACCCCCTTGAAACACTGCCAAAAGTATAAGCAGCCTCCACAAAGCACTAATGACCCAAGGTGGCCAACATCTACAAAAGTCTGGAAACAAGGTAGAATTTTTAAGAGATTCCTAAAGATGGTGCCTGGCTCCCATTGAGGCTCAGTGCTTAGGATTTTTTAAAAATCTGGTAGAAATGTGCTTTTATCATTGCAAAGGCTTTGAAAAGCCTGGCTGTACAGCAGCTTTGTGATTGCCTTGTTAGTGGCGCTCCCCAGACAGAGAACTTTAAGGAGGCCATTTTTCAGAGCTTGCCCTTTCATCACTTTTGTACCCAGTAAGGGATATCTAATCAAGGACTCAAAAATCCTTAGATGTGATCGAATATCCTGGCCATCCTAGTGCTAATGGGAGAACCCAAAAAATGTGAAATTGCCTAGAAATAGAACTGACATAGAGCAAATAAATTTCCCTGGTTTTGAAGAGTGTATTGCAGAAGGAAATGGGAAGAAAACCCAGTTAAAAATGCATTAATCTTTTAAAAAGCCATTCATTTTTAATAATGTAAGGTATAGGTTCCATTATTCATGCAGGTAAAGTCAACTTAAAGCAGCTTTTGCTAAAATCCTGCCAGATTTCCTTTGATGTCTCAACCCTCTACCTTCATCAACAGGAAGAAAAACCTCAGTTCTGTTCCCTAGATCCAGACAGAGGCTCAGTGAAATCAGTCACGTTGTGTAGAGCTCTCTCCAAGCTGACCCACTTGCATGATCAGCTCCTCAAAAACAACAAATCCATATTCTGGAAGATAAATCCAAGCAAAAATTAAATCCTTATTATGTCACAGTTTAAGTGCTTAAAAAGAAAATATTTTGGGAAAATATGCTGGACAGTTCTGTGGAAACTGGATGCAGGTGGGGCAGAGGCAGGGGACATACACAGTTGTGAAGGAAGCAGAGAACCTCTACAGACATGGGGCTTTTAACACTGAGGCAGCACATCACCCTCCTCCCCTGTGTCCTGCAGGTGGCCTTCACTGTCCTGATGTGTCTCAGGTCACTTGGAAGGGTTTCAGAGATCTCACTGCTGACTGAAGAGCGTTCAGCATGAGCCATAGTCTTTGGATTACACCTTGAAATGACAGAGTTGCTTATCCGAGAAATTGTTCATACACATACTGTCATTTTAGGCCATTCCCAAGTGGACACAATCTGGACCTGGGGATTTGGCTTTACTCACTACAGCCTTTGGGATTTGGTATAAAACCATACCCTCATATGGTTTGTACCTCTGCCTTCTGTTTGGAGGTCTGGGAACAGTTGTACCTGAACACTTTTTGTCAGGAGCTGAAAACCACATAAATAAAAGCAGAACAAAGACTGTCAAGTCACTGAGTACCTTTTAGCTGAGTAAGCCAAGAAATGGAGCAAATTTTTCACTGTGACCCAAAACTCAATAATGTTTAAGTAGAGCAAAGCAAAATGGGAACTTTTTAATTAGATAAAGCAGGCAGAAGAGACAAAATATTTTTCCACCAAGGGCCACTGTCAAGAATATATTTTTACTGCATCCTAAATGAAAACCTTTGAAAAATGAGGGAACTGTGTAGATCACATGGAACGGAGAAACTTAATGCCGCAATAAATACATCCATGGTGTCATCAGGAATGGCAGAGAGAAAGCTTGTTACGTGGTGTATTGCTCTTAGATTATTATGTCCAGACACCATTAATTTCTCTAACATCAATAGGAACAAAAGATTTCAAAATTTCTAGAGTGTGTGAAGAGCCAGATCTGAGGCTTTAGATAATGGCATATCAAAAATTTCTTTTTATATCATCTTAGTAGCTGACAGACTGACATTCCTAGAAACATAATTCCTTGACAAGAGAGAGAGAGATAAAGCATGAAATGCAAGATAAGGCAGTGAAGAGTGTATTGAGGAGGTGAGGGGAGATACAGTAGATAAGAACAGAATAAGAGGACATTGTTAATGTGTTAATCTGCATGAGCAGCTTCTTGAAGGCTCTGTAAGGCGTAGCGCTGAAGTACATGGAATTATTTTGTCCTGTCAGAGATTCTGTCTCTTTGAAAGATAGTCATGTGCTTCTCAGTGTGCACATCCCTCTGCTCTGACACCTTGCCCGGGGTGTTACCTTTGTGTGAAAGCTTTTACATGGCTGTAAGTACATGAATACTCTGCATAACTCTGAAACAAGCTTCTCCTGGACAAAGCAGGTTTGCTTTGGTACCTGTTGAAAACTCTTTTTCTGCACAGAAGGATGCAGTTATTTATCTGCTGGCAGTGTGGGAATCTATTGTCCTGAGAGGAGCATGTAAAAGTTTTGTGTGTGTGTTTGCACTTGGCCAAGGTCAATTCTTTGTGTAAAGAGGTGCTGAGAGTTAAGTTTTTTGTGTATGAGAAGTTTTCCATCATGTCCCTTCCAACCCAAGCCATTCTAGGATCCCATCGCCCCCAGCAACAAAACCTATCAAGTTTTCTCTGTGTAAATTTTGAAAAAATATCAAGCAACTGAGTAGGCAAAGGTGGGAACACTCCTTGGTTGAGCTGTTGTCAAGCTCTCAAGGCAGCAGTGGAGTTTCTGCTCCCCTGGAGGCTGTTAGCCATGAGCTGGTAAGATTTCCCAAACCACATCCCACAAACTGACTCCTCAGCATCAGCTCAGTCAGACCCCATTTGCTGATGATTTTCAGTACCTCGGGGAGCTGCTGAACAAAGGTCTATCTCTCCACCGTGTATTGATCAGGCTCTACAGCCAAACAGCACCTCCCATGGGCTGCCAAAGTGGGGATCTATAAACCTCCCCAAGAAAGGGGCTGTGGGAGCATTGAATCCCATGGGAATTGTGTTGGCATTGAAAGAGAGGCAGCCCAGCTTTGAACCAGTCAGGATGCTGGAACTCTAAGGCCTAAGAGGAGACATTTTGCCATGACAGGGAAATACAGTTTGACGTCCCAAGGACAAGGACTGAAGGAATTTAAGTTCAACAAACAGAAACATAATATTTTCAGGCAAAAATATTGAAATGCTTGATCTCATTTCAAACACATGGAAATGAATAATTTATAAATTCATCTGTTTCAGGATTTAGGGATGAAATTAATTATAAAAATAATTACTAAATAGTCAAAACTAATAGTAAAACCCAACTTTTCATGCCATTTGTAAGAAAAGAAAGTGGTGATAAAACAGCATTTTCCAAGGACAAAGACAGGGTGGAACTCACAGGGCTCTGATGTCTGAGATCTCTTGAAACAAAAATACTCAAAGATTGCACTCAGGTTGCTACAGCTCTGAGGAGGGGAGGTGGAAAAAGACACACAGATTTAGGTCCAAAAAAAAAAGAGAAAGTCCTGGTGATAGTTGCCTATAAAAATTCCTGCACTGTCTTACCTATGTAATATTGCTCTACTATTGGTAAAATTGAACAGTTTTGCAGTGGATTTATTGTGCCAAAAAGTAAGTAGGGATTCAACCTTCACATCTTCCTCTTACTTTCATAATTATCTTAGGTTTTCTGTTGTGGCAGGTGGAATTAGATTATTCTCAAAAAAAAAAAAAGACAGCAAAAATAAAGGAGCAAGATGCCATTTCTTCTCTGCTTGAAAGCCTGGGCAAGGAGTACCATGTGTTTTCCCATCTGTGCAGAAGTTTTGCTTATTGCTCTGGATCAAAATTTAAGGGAGAAGGGGCTCCAGGGATTTTAGCTCAGAACAAAATCTTGTACAGCACAAGCAAGAAAAGTTTCAGTGAAATTTTGCATCCCTATTCTTGTTTTCCACTGCAGGGATAAATAATGGATGAGCACCCTCATGTTTTATTGCCAAATGTAAATAAATGATTAATTTATGTGTGTGTATATATATATTTTAAAAGCTCTTTGTAATCAAATGATAAATTATACTGGCACATGACCCAGAGTTTAGTTCATGGTCTGTGAGGATGAAAATTTGCAGTATGAATCAGCAAAAGGTTCTGCTTTCTCAGCACATGCATAGCAAAGGGTGATGTCTTGTGTACATTTCAAACAGAAAACTCCTCATTTTCTGCTTCTGTGCACCAGCATTTCCCAATATTAGTTACTGCTGAGCATTAAATTGTACAGCATTTTAGTGAAATTACTTAGATTATACTCTCCTAGGGGCAGTGTGTCTGGTGTTTGTTGAAGAGCTCTTTGAGACACTCTCTGCATGCTTTGTGCCACGGCCATCACTAGAGTGGATGAACACCAAATGTTTTTGAGTCCTGCAAAAGCTTACAAGAGGATTTGTTATGTGACAGCTTTTGAGACTTGAGTCCTTCTGGATAGAGGCTCCCACTTGGGCTCATTCTATATTTCACTTCCTTGCACTGAGGGCTGTTCCACAGCCTCCTGGAACTGTTGGAAATGTTCCCTCTGACCTCTGCAGGGTTTTGCATCAGTTTGTAGGGGGACAAGAGAAGGCTCTTTCCAAAATTGTTGGTATAACTTGACTGGAACATAAGTGACTGCCTTTTACACAGAGATTGATGGACTGAGCAGTAATACAAGAACAGATGCTAAACAATACCCAGGGTAATATCAATCTTATATTTTCAGTCCAAATCTTTCCCAGGATCCATTCAGTTATTAATGATATTTTCAGGACAAAGAGGAGATAATGCCATGTTTTCTGAGCTGTTTCATTTTGACCTTTCCTTGTTGTTTTTGCATTTCAGGACATAAAGCAGGAAGGGAGACTGTGTTGCATTTATTACAAGAAGTTACCTTCTGAACTTAATTTCGTGTTTAAAATTAAGCACCAGCTCAATAAAGTCCAAACTTCAGTCTCATTAACATCACAAGTTCAAATATGTAAAATTCATCTTACATTTTTTAAGTATTACAGTACTTGCAGTTATGAAGCCTTTAGCATTTTGAAACATGTGGAAGAGCTTAAAATGCATCCATGTGTTCAGCTAAACCACCTGCACATCATAATGATGATTCTGTTGATGATGATTAGTGACAAAAAAAAAAAAAAGATAACTCAATTTCATTCTATTTTTTTGATAGAATCTTTGATTCAGCTGTGTTTTCTTAGCTAAGACAAATTCATCCTCTAGCAAAACACATGGTTAGGAACCTCTGTGCAATTTCAGGGTGGCAGCCTCCTGAAAAGTGTCAAAATCAGACTTTTCAGTATGCTTGAGATAAATAACCTCGTGGCTTCTGCAGTTAAACTCTGTCTGACCTTGATCAGTGCTGACAAGTAAGTGATGACTGCTTTTAAAACTTCCAAGCCAAGCATATAAGTATGAACCAAGACTCCAACATGAGAGCCTGGGATCTTCCTGGCCAAAATAGGGACATTTCTAGAGTCCATATTTGGCCAAAAGACAGGAGCAGGCCTTTCCTGGGCACAATCCATTGTGTCATAACAAAGGTGGAAAAAAACCAGGAGAAATTACTTGTGCCCTAAAAGTATCTTCTTCTTTCTGCTGATGGGGAGGGAAGCTTGGGAGCTCTAGTTCATGCACAGATGAACTATCAGATGTTCTAGTTCATGCATAGATGCAGAGATGAGGTGAGGTGAGTGTGATTCTGAAGGGATTTCTTTTGGAGTAAACCTCCTCTGATGACAGCCAACAGATGGAACAATGGGTACAGCCAAATATCAGCAAACTTATTCCCAGGGAATAACAGGAAAACTACAAAGATCGAGTAAGGCATATTCTGAGACTTGCCTGAAGCCTAGAATCAAGAATAATTTTATGAGCATCAGTGGGCTTTAGAACAAGCCTGCTGAGAGAACAATCTGAGAATGTGTTGACAAATGCACCTCAGAAGAGGTCTGATACACACAGGAGAATCAGCAATGAGGTGTCTACCAAGAAGAGTTGCGTTATTTCTATGTTCAGTGCTGATCCCAACCTTGGAGTGACAACAATTAATTATTTTCAGTAGGGCTTCCATTAAAATTGAGACTTAAAACTGTATGTATATTTGTAACTCGGGGGGAGGGGGGTAAAATCATGGAAAATTATCTAGACAGTGTCTAAAAGTTGGTAATTTAACAGTGACTATTTTAGACAGTGCAATATACTTGCTCAGTGTAGTAATAAATTATGTGCAGTTTGCCAAGTAATTTACCCAGTCCTCTTTTCATCATTTCAGCTTCAAAATGCTTTAAATAAACTGTGACATTATGTAAATGACTGTGTATTTATTTAACTGTTTCTCTTAGACACTAATCATGCAAGTGAGAAAATACCGGGTATTAAATGGACTATGCAAAATAGATACAAAACCCCAGACTTTAGACTCTCTTCTATTAATTAGATCTGAATGATAAACTGTTCATCCTTTTAATGAGGAGCATAAGGCAATGTAGATACTGTATATTCATTTTTCATATGAGATTTCATTCCACCGCTTGGACTCTTCTTTCCAGGGAAGCAGCTGCTTTGTAAACATGCCGTAAACAAACTCTGGGCCGTGTCCAAGTGCCCTCGCATGTCGGTGCATGGGTGAGTTCAGCAGTGGTCACGTCATTCGATGCAGTTCTATAAAAATGTCCAGGTTTCCATCCTGCACCTTCGGCCAAAGCCTCGTTGTGTCAGCCCCGTGCGGACGGAGCCGCGCCGCGTCCAGCCAGAGCATCCCGACCCGTGGGCATGCCCACCCCTCACGGCAGCACAGCACCCCGGTGCCAAACCCGTAACGTGGAACTGCGAGCTCGGCTGTGTCATCCATTCAGTGTTTTCATGCCAATTAGCACTTGGAGTTTTCTTTTTAAAAAGACAGCGTTGTAATCATCGAGCTACGTGCTCCCCTGCGGGTTGTTGTTTTGCTGAGTTTAGAGCGTTAAAATTCCATGTATGGGTTAAGATCTGAGCTTGCTGCGTTTCCACTCCTGCCATTAAGTCACAGAAGATGATTAATAAATCATCAAATATTAATATCATCCCTTCAAGTCATAAAAGGCTGCAATATACATCTATGGTTTTTAAATAAAAATTGATGACTATAAGTTATTTTGTAATTGGGAACATAGTGGGAGGGGGGAGAGATAATCCAATGAATGCTTTTATTTATTTTAACTTTTATATTAGGCTCATGAAAAAAATATTCTCTCTATAACCTACCAAGATTTATCAGCCTGTGAAATTTTATAATAAAGAAAAGACTGATTTTCTAATTAAAGATTTGTCAAATAAAGAAAATAAGTGTGCATGTATTTTCTGTCTTTGGGGGACAGTCATGTGAAATAAAATGGTTGAGCTGCATTTGCAAAGTGCTGTGACAATGCATTTCCTTGCTCTGTGCACATCCATTCCCACTGCCCTGCACTGAAAGCAGTTGTCAGTGCATGTGGATAAAACACAGAACAGGGACATCTCTCTAAATGATTAATCTGGCATTAATTTCAAATTTAACCTACCCATTTTTTGATGCATGTGCCTGATGTTCTGAAAGCAGCAGAGCTGTGCCAGGGGATTATATCACTGTTACACTGGTGCATAGCAGATTATCCTGTCCTTATCTCCCTCCACCGACTGCCCAGAGAAACCAGAGACAAGGTTTGTGCTTCAAATTTTGCTCTATAAGAGATGGGAAAAATCCAAGCTTGGGATTTCCATGAGTGAGGTGAAATTCCTTATCAAGTCCTACTGAAAACGCAGACATACCACACAAGGTTTTTCCTGTGTGAGGGACTTGTCAATGCCATCAAGACAGAGTGGATGCCCACAAGGTAAATATTAAATGTCTGGAAGACAAGGTTCAAAACCCCTAAATAAGGCAAAGGGTTTTTTTGTTCTTATTTATTAGAATTTCTCTTGCCATTCTTGTTATCCTTGCAATAACTCACTCCCTCTTTGAAGGTCACTATGGTCCACACAGCACTGCTGAGAGCAGGAATTCCACAGACCATAAATCATCTGAAAAAAATATCCTGTTCCAGGGTGTGAAATTTGCCACCACTTGATTTCATTGACAATCTCATCATCCTTGTGCTGTAAATTTCTCTTTTGCTACCCCAAAATCAGTCATTGACAACCCATGTCAGAAACTAAGCCTTCCAATGGGATCATGTTAATCAAAAAAACCCCCTCAAATTACTATTTTTTTTTTCCTTTTCACAGGGAGACAAAATTCACTCCAGTAACTCCTGAGACAGAATGGTATTTTTCAGAAGGACTTGTTTATTTTAGAAGTCTTGGACACATTGGCATTTTTGGCCTTTCAGAGAAAGGTTAATCCCATTGTCTATTTTTTGTTTCACTTTTCCTTCCTCTCTCTGCTCTTGTTTACATCATTTTTGAAACACACAGGATCAGCCTCATGTGAAAGGCAGCTCTTTGCAGACACAAACAGTCCATTAACCCCACTTTGGAACACCTACTATCCCCTATCTCTGTAAAAGCAGCACTAAGCAGTGGTCACAGCACATTGTCTGGGCCACAGTTTATAACAGCTGCAATGCTGAAGATCAGTTTTCTGACATTCTTTCCAAATTAACACCTACAAGATAATTATGGCAGCCTTAAAATGTGAGATAATGTTAGAAAGTCAGCATTATTTCAGCCATTTTTTGTGGTACTTAAGCTTTGGTACTTCCTATGTTGCTTGTTTAATTTTCTTGCCTTTGCTTTCACCCCAAACAGATCCCTGTTTTGCAAAGAGCCCACCAATTTTCTTTGATTATTTGTGAATAAAGGTGAGAATTTTTATTGGGATCTCCACAGTGACTGCAACCAGCAGACTTCTGTCTGTGGGGAACAGAAGTTCTCAAAGGGTGGGATGAATTCTCTCCTCAAGCAGCTGTGCCATGGCTGATGTGAAGTTAACCTCTGGTGCAGCTCCATAAACACACAGGCAGGAGTCTGAAAGGAGATGATTTCCCCATGCAAAGTTTGGTGCGATGAATTCCCTAAGTCGGGCCCTAAGTCAAGTGAACCGGTTCCCATCTGTGTAACGATGGGGGACAGTACCCAAACAGAGTCATGTCTGAATTATTTGAAGTTTTATAAGTCAGTCCCTTTGCAACATGGTAGGTGAGGAAGGATTTTGCAGTGGTTGCAATCCTGCATCTGTAATCTGAGTTGGACATGAGGCCAAGGGACGAGCAGAGCAGCACAGCCATTGCCCAGACTCCCCTGCCAGCTGAGACACTGATGGAAATGTATGTTCTTCCAAAATGGGATCCTCTCCTCACACAGTGCTCTGTGGTCTGAATTTATTAGTGTCAGCATTAGTAAATGCAGGGAAAATTGATACAGAGCATTTGTTTTCAGCACACCGAATCACAGTGCCTTCAGTAATAAGGGTTGCAAATGAAAAACTGGTTCAATGAGATTGCTCAGCACAGCTTTGCTGTGATGACTAAATTGTCTGGGATCTCCAAAGGACCCTAAAATCCACATTTTTCTGCTATGCATTATGTATAAATATGAATTTCTAATCAAGGTATGCACTCTCCTCCTGGTATATATAGAACAGTCCTGAGTTAGTAAGAAATAGCCTTCTGCTCTCTTAAAAATTGAGATTCTTCTCTAGTGGGTCTTTAAATCTTTGTTCCAGGAATTGATCATCCTGTTTTGACGTCAATGGCCCATACTGAGGTTATTGAGTACAGCAATTTTACAGCCAGCTCCTCTGTTTTCCTTCATGTTTTACAATTAGCCAAAGTTTTAGCAGAAATATCAGCTGGGAAGAGTGCCTCTTGTCATTTCAGATTCATCAGCTGCGGAAGCCACCAAGAAAGGTCAAAACCAAAAGCAAACATATGTCTTCATATTTACATTTAAAGCAGGCAGCCCAAACAGCAGAGAGCTCTTTGCCTTTGTTAAGCACAAACAAAACGTTCTCAAGTAGTGAAGTGTGAAGGTGACTGGTAAATCAACCAACAATATTTTATGTTACGTGTTTACAAAAAGAATAATTTAGGATGGAAAACACCACTTCTCCCTGAGAGTTTACTACCCATAATTCCACCTTGAAAATGGTTCCACATTAGGAAAAAGAAGGAATTATTTTAACACCTTCATTTCTTTGTTTCTGTTGTTTATCTAGGAGCCAATTTTTCCTTTTATTCCATATTTTTTACCTCTGAAGATGAGCCTTCTTTCCAGATTGTTGGTTTATTTTCTTTTTACTAACACATTGTTTTCCTTCTGCCCCAATATGAAGAGCTACAGAGTTGATAAATCAGAGCAATTTCTACCTATTTGTCTATTGGGGATAATTTTTAATATTTTTTACCTATTGTTTTATTTATTTACCCATTGCTTTTCATAAAAATCACCTGCAAGCTAAATTTCACAAGTTTTCTGTTTACATGAAAAAAGCATGCATACATTTCACAGCCTGGGATTAAACTTGCTGACATTCTGCAGTGGCCCAAACTCTGACAGAAAAATATTTTCATATTTTTCTCTTTGTAGTAGTAGAACCCATTGCCTGAACGACCTGCACCATGGGATTTCTATGGCTGCACACTGTGATGGGTATAAAGTGGGCTCAGGGATAAAAATGTGATGCATTTGGTACAAAATTTGGTGGTGCAGTATGGAATTACATACCTTCCCTCCCAGTACAATAGGGAAATTGCCAAATAGGGGAGATTCCAGCTGAAGGTCACTGAGATGTTCAGAAGGCTGGAGATGCACATGACATCCACAGATAAGATGAGGGAGTGGGGTTTTTTCAGATTATTCAAAAGAAAGCCACATGGCAGGTCTCAGAGGAGACTGCTATAGTCTGATTTGAGTTATTGCATACAGGTAAAGCCAGACTTTTTCCAGAGAAGCAAAATGAGAGGACAAGTGACAGTGGGAATAAAACATTACATAGGAAATTTTGATGAGATACAAGGTAAAAATAGTTTCACCATAACGGTAGTCAAATATGGAAACAAGTTGGTCAGGGAAGTCATGGAATTGCCATCTTTGGAGACACTCAAGCTCAACTGGACATGGAACTGCCCTGTGAAACCCAATTGGCCTTGAAGATAGCCCTATTTGAGGTTTGGACTGCCTGACTTCCACCTGATTGCTCTCTACAGCTCCCTGAAAGGAGGGTGTAGCCAGGTGGGGACTGGTCTCTTGTCCCAAGTAACAAGTGACAGAATGAGAGGACATAGCCTCAAGCTGTGCCAGGGGAGTGTCAGGATGGACATCAGGAGGAATTTCTTGATGTAAAGAGTTGTTTAACATTTAAATGGACTGCCCAAAGAAGTGGTGGAGTCACCATCCCTGGAGGTGTTCAAGAAATGACTGGATGTAGCACTAAGTTGTCATCATGGTGATCAGTCAAAGGTAGGACTTAATCTTGGAGGTCTTTTCCAACTTAAAAGATTCTATGATTCTGTGGTCTCCAAAGATGACTCCGTTGAAAATAAAGAAATAGCTACAGACGTGTAGCTTGTGCATTAACCTACACTGACACTTTATTGGATTTCTCTCCTCAGCTCTTGTGCCACGAAGGAGGGGACTTCTCTGGAAGGGGTTTGGAGCTCTCCTTCCCTTACTATGTGGCCTGTATGTCAATGGATCCACTGCAGGAGATCTCAGAACACTCAAGTCCCGAGAACCACTTTGTGTACATCATCAAAACGGAGCATAGAAAAGGTTTTTTTATTACTTGGAATTATTCTGTTTGCTGTTATTGAGATATTACTTGTTGGATATACCATAGTTTGTTGATACCAATTAGCTGACCTTGATCCAATCAAAACTGGAATGTCGGAAACAAAGTAGAGTTTTCATGACTTTTTCTAAATTAAGCTGGTCACATACTCTGAATATTCAAGAAGATGATAGTGTGAGGTTCTGGTTTTTTCATTCTTTTTAATTTTTCCTAAAATAGAAAGCAACACTTATGAAAGCCTTTGTCAGAAATAAGAGACAATTCTTAAAGATTAATTAAAATTGAAATTGGTTTATTAAAAGAAAGGGGGTGGAGCAAGCTCCAAAGGGAATAACGCGAAAAATGGTGAAAACGAGGCAAACAAGAATTCCGGGAACCCCAAAGGAAAAATCAGGAAAACTGTGGTTGAGAGGAAAAATAAAAGGAAATAAAATACCCGGGAACGCAAAGGATAAAGAGCCAGTTGTAAAGCCAATATGGCGTGCGATACCCCGCTGGAGTCCCTCAGCGCTGCCAAGAGGTAGTAGAGAGGGCCTGCGAACTGCGCTGGGCTCTGCCAAGGGCTATTCCGGTGGCAAAAAAGCAGTCCTGCAGCTCCGCAGCCCCTTTTTGTAGGGTCGGGTTCCCGCCTTGTACCGCCCCGGAACGCCCACAGTCCGTCCCCCAAAGTCTCAGTTCGTTGGCGGTTCTCGAGACTGACATTCACCCTTTCCACCAATGGTTGGCTGTTGTCTAGGGGCTTCTCTGGAAGGGTGATGTCATCTGGTGTCTTGGCGGGAAAAGTTGGAAAGTCCCTTCATTAAAATTCACTGTTTCCATGGCTGCAGCCGACAGGTCTCTCTTGGAGCACTAAATATAGTAACTGGTCCTTTGGAAACGGGGTTTAACTGTGTCTAGAACAAACTGGGCTTAAAGTTAGAACCTTCAAATCCAAGTATTTAAAAGCTTTTCAACTACATCACAACACATAACTTCCATTAACAATCAACCCCCCAGCTATCCCAATTACTGTAACCCTTTTAACTTCATTAACAAACCTCTAATTATACTTTATTAACTAAGTAAAAGCCAATTAACGATATTTCATTTATAACACCTTTGTGGTTTTTTTCTCTTTCCTTTTAATCATGATCAAAATTTTTCATAAAATAGAAATAGAAGAATCCTTGCCTAATAATGTAAAAATCCCTTTCTGCTCCACACAAAGGCTTGTTGATGCAGATTTATACTTTATATATGTATATAGTTCCATGTATAGACATTGTGAATAGTCACAGAAGACACAGAAGGAAGAAAGTTTTCTGGCACCCAGTGCCCAATTTTTTGAGCAGAAAAACTCCATCTGTACAAGGATTAAATAGTGTTAGGAGCCATTTTCTGTTGCAGAAGCCAACTGGCACAATCTGAGCAGGTCTACAATATTAAAATAAAGTATTAAAACATAAAATATACACTACCTGACTACTTGTTCACCAGACCCTTCCCCAGCTCCGTTGCCCTTCCCTGGATTCACTCCAGCCCCTCAATGTCTTTCTTGAAGTGGGAGGCCAAGGACTGACCACAGTACTCGAGCTGCTGCCTCACCAGTGCTGAGTACAGATGGCCATGGTAAAGTTCTTCTCCTGTGTTCCTCTTTGTCTTCCTCTTTGCTTTTATTGAGATCAGTGTTAAATTTTCATTGGCTTTCCCAGGGGAAGAGCTGGAGCTACCACAGCTGGATCCACCACAGCTGGATCTACCATGTGTACAACACCTTCAGTGCTTGAAGAATCTGTAAACTCTTCCATATGTATATGAAAAGACACACATCCAAGTGACCATTCAAGTCTTTTCCTTCCGAATTAAGACCTGAATCACTGAAGTAGTTAATATATACAATAACTTCTGTGCTGGGCCTCTACCCCTAAGGAACAATGACTGTGATTCATAAGGTTCATTATGGGCTACATTTGGCACATTGTCAACAGTGCTGCCTTTTAAAGAGCCAGGATAAAGGGTAATGGAATGGAAAATTTCCTTTTATCCCAACACTGGGTCAATCTGGGTGTATCCCACACATTAGTTTGCAGCCAAGAGGCAGAGTGTGTGTCTTCAAATCACATGCCTGTTGGGAATTTCTAAAGGGAATGCTACTGATGCAAAGGAAAAGGAAACAAAGTAATGTGCAGCGACTTGAAAGAATTCTTTTATTTTCTTTCCTTTTTCTTTTCAGTTGGCCTTTCTAAGTTCTTATTAAAAGCATAATTCAGTCAGAGGTTGTCTTCCTTTTTAATGCTAAATATGTAGATTGACAAGTACATATTGTCTGGAATTTGGTGTTACAGATGAAAACCATTCACCTTCCTTTGACAATGCAATCAGTTCCTGGCATTAGAACTTGGGCTGATTTTAGAAGATTGTACAAATTTTCTTTGAAAAATCCACCAAAGGCAAAGAGATTTTTTGTATTCAATCCTGAATTTTCATTCCATCCAAGCCAGCATTCCCATATTCCTGTTATTATCTATTTTTATCTCAGATGTGGCAAACCTCTTTCCCTCAAAATTGCCTGCCTACCCTGTCATGCAAGGCAGTCCAACAGCTGTGCCAGCTACAGCATAACACCTGAAGGCTTGGGCTCTGTGATCAGTTGCTGCTTTCCAGGATTCAGCTTAAGACAGAAAATTTAGAACATTTGGAACGTGAGTTACTGGAAATAAGTATTTTCAGCAATTTAACATTCTATACAAACTGCACATTTGCTATTGCTGCATTACTAAAAGTGGAGCTGAAGGCTGTATTGATCCATTAGCTGTTGAATAGTCACACCAACAGGTTAATTACAAGAATTTTTCACAGAAGCAGCGGTGATGAATAATGATGATTTATTAAACTCTGCAGCAGAATATTGAAAGAAAAAAAAATACCCCAATATTTTGAAGAGTCTCCAACCATCAACACTTCTGTTTGAGAAACCAGGTATTACACATCAGGAAAAATGGCATCCAAGACCTTGCCCTTGTTTTTTTTCCTTTTAGTTTGTTGCATTTGCTACAGGCAGAAGCAACCTCACACACTCCTTGAAAAATGCTGTTCCCTTGTCTTCCCTTAAGCTTTGTGGTAAATTCTCTGCCTCTGTCTCTCTAAAATAATGTGCACAGCCTCAGGAATGTCTTCATCTCATTCCAGCTGCATGCTAGGTTATATTCCATTCAGCTGGCCTGATCCATATCCATATGCATTTCTATTTTCCAGATAATTACATTGTTCTACTTGTATCATTAGTTTTATTGTTGCTGTTTCTAAGAGGCTTTTCCTACCTACTGATTCCCAGGTTTTCTTTTTTGAATTTTTCTGAGATACTGAGTTAGAGAAGAAGGCAGCAAACCCCTTCTGTTCCCAATCATAATCCCCAGTTTCTGAAACCTGGAAGGCTTTCTCATTACTACTCCTAACAAAAAGCATTTGAAAGTCATTATTTCCCTTCTTGATGCTCTGTAGCAAAAAATGGTTTTCCTCATATAAAAATTCCGGGTTTGAACTAAAGACATCAAGGAATGGGGAATCCACCCATTCTCACCATAATTCGTTTCAACCCTTTGTCAAGAGTTGTGCTTAAAACAGATTATGCTAGTTTTTACTATTTATTATATTTATTATTTATGCTCTCTACTGTATACCACAAACTCAGTCTCCTCTGAAACATCTTTCCAGGCTCCATAACTGGACACAGTGACTTTCTTTTCTGGGATGGAGGAAAAATGCTGCCACTCAGCTGCTCCTGGAAAAAGGTGATTGTTGCCACCCTGTCCTAAAGTTAGGAGCCAGCTGCCATTGCTTAACCTGCTGGTGTGTGTTGGTGCCTCCCCAGCCCAGAGCAAGCAGGCAGCTCACACTGGCTGAAGAGGGTTGGTGTGCCCAGGACATGTGTCCATGGCCTCCTCTATCAGTAGTGGATCCAGCTCTGAAGTTCCAAAAGCATGGGAGACTTTTTCTGGCTTTGTGGGTATCACAGCAAAATGCCCAAAAGCAGAAATGGCACATCCATGGAGACCCTGAAAACATCTGCTGGGAACTGGTGTCACTTCATTTGGATATTACTCCAAATTTCTAGCTAGCATCCTAAAAGGGCTACTGTTAGTAATCACAGGCATATTAAATGTGAGTATTCCAGCTCAGCTTTGATCCCATCTAGGTGGGAATACTTTTTAATATCAATGTTTGAATGAACATAGTTTTCACTGTGCTATTCCTCGAAGTTTATTTATGCTTCCTTTGCTGCTGGCATGCACAGGGTCCCTATTAACAGCAGAGGAGAAAGGAAATTTAGTTGTGACTAGCAAAGGGATTTTTCTCTGGACAGGAACTTTCCATTCTGAAGCACTTTCATAGGCTTGGGAGACTAGATTTTTCCCTTGCAAAAACACTGCTTTGCCAAGTATCCCTTTATTAATACAACAAATCTATTAGAGGTGTCACACCATTCCTAACTTGAGCTGAACCCGACCTCACAGGAGCACAAGGCTCATTTGGTATTTGGAAACAAATCCTGTCCTTCTCTAGCTGCCCCACAACTTCCTTTACATCCAGTTGTCATCCTTTAATAAGTAAAAGACCTTTCCAGGAAGGTAAACAAATATAATAAACCAATCTCTTTGAAGATGAACTGCACCTTCTTTTTATTTATTTTTCCTGTAAGTCTTCAAGACAGAAATTCTAATAAACAGCTCTTCATAGGATATCTCCTGTCACTTTTTATTTATCGAAAACATTTTTTTCCCATTGGTATATCTTTCAGCATTTACCCAAGCCAGAAAAATGCTACTTACTGACATTAACAGGCTTGCAATATTTAAGTAAAGTATATAAGCTATTTACAAAAACCAGGTTGACAGCAACATTTCAAAAATGAGACTATAATGTAATAAAAACATTATCCTTGCTTGTGTCTGATCAGGGAATAAGACAATGAATGAAATATTGCGGCAAATGAGGACTGGGAGAATTTTCCAGAGAAGGGAAAAATTAAAGTGGAGCTAGAGAAAAACAAGGCAAAACCTTCTGAAAAGGCCATGTTTGACTACAGGAATTTATGGCTTCTCTTCTTATCTCAATGCACCCTCTGTGAAAGCACTCCCCATGCCAAACCTGAATGATTCGTCAGCTGCCCACTAAACCCTTTTTCTTCAAAGGGCTTAACCATAGTTACATGTCCATTGTATTT
Organism: Aleadryas rufinucha; assembly: GCA_013397815.1. NCBI lineage: Eukaryota > Metazoa > Chordata > Aves > Passeriformes > Aleadryas > Aleadryas rufinucha. The sequence continues at coordinate 825,390 of VZTH01012678.1, forward strand.
CCACAGAATGGTGCATCCATGTTTCAAACAGCAGAGCTTAATATCTCCCTGAAAGTGTCCCTGCCACTGGTGTTAGCAGCAATAAATGTGGCAGACTCAGGATGCACTCCCAGCAGGGCTGTGACAGTGCTTAATATATGTCCCTATATGCCCACCTGCGCAAACTGTTACTTGATGATGCCTCTTTCCATTCAGCCATTCAGGTGCAAACATTTCTCTTGCTGCCATTCCTTGGTGAGACACAGCTTTTCTGTAAATAGCACCACAGGCTGATTTCTTCTTTCTGCTCCTTCAGATCCTGAAGCCCAATCTCTGGAAGCAACAGGCTGTGGCACCAAAAGTGGGTGAAGTTTCTGATACTCAACATGACTTTTATTATGTTATGCCATGCCTCAGTGCCATGCAGCCCTTTCTGGCATCAATCCCAGCAGTGTTCCTGGAGAGTTGTTTGTCTTAACCCAATCTCTTTATACAGATGGAAGAGAAATGAGTGATAGGGATCTGCACAGTTACCCAACAGCATAGCCAATGGACTATTGCCCAACCTAGCTATATAGACAAGTCAAACTGGCACTGAAACTGAGAGGAACCTTTGGAATAAAGGCAGTTCCCTGAGGAGGCAGAGAAAATGGCAGCCAATAATAAAAATGGGGGTGTTGGAGTACAGCCAGAATATTAGCATGCTGCAGATACTTTTGCTTGTCTGTCTTTGAGATTTACTGTGACCTTGGAAGAGTTCGCAATGGTATGAAGCTGTTCCACCCTTCTAAGCACAAGGCAAGAATAAAACAGGTGTTGAGCCAGCTTGGTGTGCTTCTATTTCTGCTCATAGAGTTCAGCCAGACCATATCCAGGTTTCTCTGTTCATGCAGTGCCCCAGCAGTGGGGCATCAGAGGAAAGAGGCAGGTAGTGAGTGTGCAGCTCCTGCACATGCACTCATGCCCCACCGACAGACCATGAAGGAGAGCTTGGTGTGACCAGTGGATAAACAATTTCATTTTGCTCTCTTAAGCCTCAAGTCTTGTTCAACACACCATGGAGTTGGGCATCATCATTTTCTCACTCTCTTTTCCAATGAAATATGGCTCACTGTCTGCTCAAAGACGACTATGATTCATTAGAGCACTAATTCCTATCAATTTCTATGCAAAACTCCACATTACTAAAATCCAGTGCATATTTTGCACCTCTGGAAGATTACAAATTAGATGAGACTGGAACAGGAATAGAAAACTTCAAAGCTACAAAACTTCAAACTCTCTTATTTAAAGCTGGTGGTTTTATCTCTGTCATTTATGATGTCTTGAGCCTTTATTCGACTTCCTTTCAATAATCATCAAGACTTTAATTTTTTTTTCTGTTATCCCCAAATCTACTTCGCTGTACATGTAGACAGAGCAGCAAACTGCTTTCACCTAGAGTATATTTTTTTCTTTTTTCCTCTCATTGTTTTTCTTTCTTTTTCTTGCTGATTTTCTTCTTCATACAGTAGTAGTTCATGTGGGTTCCTGAGATAGGCACAAAATTACATCCTGTGGCTATTGATTTATACAAAACCCTAAACACCTTTGCAGGCACTCCACTAAGGGATTTCAAAACCCACACAGTTATTTCAGGAGAAATTCTAAGTATTGCAAGATTAATCTCTATTTAAATGAATGAATCCCTTGCTAAAAGACTTTTCTTTCACCATGGTAAAGAAGAACTGTTCTAGGAAATAATTCCAACAAAGACTAATTTCATAGTTTAAGATACTGGTCCCTAAGAGTGAATTCGACAAAGACAATATTCAGAGAAGCAGAAATTGAGCCTCACATCCATTTGAAAAAAGTTTGTGTATGGTTTTTGGAATATACCTTTCAAGGTTACAGTCTAGTTCCTTGGACAAGAGACATTGTTGCACAAAAATATGTAATGGAAAGATATGGATATGCATCTCAATTTCTCCTTCTCAATCTATTCAAATGGGCAACTCACCTTGTCTAAACAGTTAAATAGCAATTGGACCAGAGAAAAATAGAGAAACTGATGGTACAGGCATGTGAGCAAGATTCTTTGAAATACAGTAGACCCTGATTAAAATCCTTTTTCCCAATGGGAGGGAAAGGACGCTTGGCCCTCCATCATCCCCTTGCTGTGTGTGCACCCTGCACTACTCAGCACGCTGGGTCCTGAATAAAGCTTTCAAAAGTCATAATACGAAATGGGGAAAACATCATTGTTACACTTGGTATTTAGACTAAAGTCTGATATATGACTCCCACTGGATATGTGCAGCCTTTAAGTCCACCACAGATTTCCTTCTGACTGTCATATTTTAAGAAGGAAAAATTTCTGAAAAGTTATTTTTAACCAGTATCGCTGGAATCAAAAGTTATCCCTATCCATCAGCATCAAATCAAAATTAGAGAAGTCAATATATAAAATATAATGATCCAGAGGAACAAGATCAGTGAGTAAACCACTTCAAACTTTGTCCAATTGAGTCATTCCACTTTCTGATTTCATTTTTGGTTTTTTTGACTGGTAAAACTAAAGAGAAGGAATTGAGGGGGAAAAAAATCTAACACAAAACTTAAATGTTGTGGACCACCCTGAAAAATCATAAAAGGGAATTGCCTTCCACAAGATGAATATCCATCTACTACAAACATTAGGTCTCTAGGAGAAAATTTGCATTACTACACCACTGTCCTTTCTACATGCTGAATGCGTGGGAAAATGGCAGTAAAACTAAAGATGGATTCACAGAAATTTGTTTTCTTGTTGCACAGCAATTTTATGAGCCTATTTCTGGCCCAGGCAGAGTCCCACAAACCACAGCCCTGCACCCTCAGGGAGTGCAGCTATAGCCAAGCCAGGCTTTTAAAATCTCAGGGACAGCCCAAACTGACTCAGTGAGACTTAGGGCTGCTCCAGCACCATGTATAGAAGCACTCATGGTTCACAGTATTTTATACCTGAAAATCAAAATCAGATAAAGAACGAGTCTTAGTTTAATACAACAGTAAAACCAGTAATTCGTATTGGGATTCAAACCCCTGTTTCATTTCTAACTGCAAACCCTGGTTGTTGTAACATCCACATGTAGGTGTTAGATGCACCAGAAACACTTTTTTTTTTAAAATCCTCATTTAATTCTTCTTTTATTTTCAGCTTCAACTCTAGAAAAAGCTTACCATAAGCAGAAAGCTCCTCGCTAATCTCCAAATCTCCATGGAGAGTGCATCTGTTATGGTGCTCCCTCTGATCTTATAGTTTTCCTACTGATCCAAAAATAAATATTTGCTCATAATTTATTTTTAAAAACCAGTTTCTTTTTCAGAGTAATGTCTACGAAAGAAAGGGAAAAAAAAATCTGTTCTTTTATTCTGGCTTTGAAGAAAGCTGATAGAAATAACACCTGATTCACTCAGAGAACTATTTTTAAACCATTTATAAGCATGACCTTCAAAGAAAGACAAAACGCTTTCTTCAGTGCCTGTCATTGAATCTAAACCTGCCTCAGTGAAATCAAAGTGCTCTGCTTTGCTGGACCCATAGGATGTGGACAGGAACATCCCTCCCCGGGGTCATTAAAACCAGTCTGTTAGAGCATCCTTGAATGCTTTTTCAGGTAACATTCTTTGTGTTACCTCTGTGGGACAAGACCCTGCCAGGAAGAACTCCTGTGGCTCCTAGAGAAAAGTCACTTTGTGTCTTTGCCTTTGTGTGATCATGAAGCGCCTCTGCACAGTGAGCCAGCGGCCCAAATTCCACTGCTGGATGAACGCTCCCTCACCACTTAATGATGTGCTGCCAGGACAAAGCCTGGCCTTCCCTTTGCCTCGTGTCTGATGTTTTACACTGGGACATTTTATTTGGTGCCTTCCAACTCCTGCTTCATGAAAAAAAACCTATAAATATGATCCTTTCATCTTTTCCCAGCTACTTGTGGCCTCTACTATATCCCATCAGATCCCCCCTCTTCCAAGATGAGTCCATTTAACCTGACATTGTACAGAAGCTGTTCCACGTTTTTTAACGAGGTTTTGCTGCCCTTAACTATTTCTTTCCCTCTTCTGCCATTTCCTGGGACAGTGTTGGAGCTGTGCATGACTGGTGCAGATGTGGTGTGCCAGGATCCTGGCAGCAGCCCAGCACCATTTCCCAGCTCAGTCCCAGCTCCTCCTACCAAGTTTTTTGCTGTAGCTGAGCTCACTGTGTGGGCAGAGTAAAATGGGATTGGAACACTGCCAAGTCCAGTCAATACCACCCAGAATTCAGGTTTGCACTGATGAAATCTTCAGTTTCTGAGCCTTGTCTGGTCAGATTTACAGACAGGTAAGGATGAAGGGGGGAGGATGAGTCTGGGAGGAAAAGCCTCCACCTGCCTGTATCTCTGTACCTGCTGCCAGCACTGCCTGGCAGGGTTTTCCACCATGCACCTGTTGTCACATGAACAGAGAAAGGAAGATGAATCCCTCTCCCCAGTTCCCAATTCTCCTCAGATGTCTCAAAGAACAGGACAAAGCTACTGGTAAGAAGGAGACCGTCTCACTTTGATGTCCTCTCAGGCAAGAGCATATTAAAAGCCTGTCCAGGTAACAATCCACTGGGTCAGGATGCCCAAACCATGGCAATTCCCAAATCCTGATTTGTAGGATCCCTTAGCCAGAGCTGTCAACTGTCTTTTGGGGTCAGGGAGAAAATAGATGGCGACAGGGTTTTTTTTCTTTATTTAGAGAATCATTTTAATCAGAGTATCCTCATATAACTTCTCAAGTGGATGTTTTCTGTGTTTCTCATTAGACTGAAATGGTCCTCACACACTTTTTGCAGCCACTCAAGTCATAGAATCATAGAATGGCTCAGGTTGGAAGGGATCTCAAAGATCATCCAGTTCCAGCCCCCTGCCATGACAGGGACACCTTCCACTATCCCAGGTTGCTCAGAGCTCCATCCAAGCTGGCCTTGAACACTTCCAGCAATGGGGCAGTCACAGCTTCTCTGGGCAGCCTGTGCCAGGGCCTCACCACCCTCAGAGGGAAGAATTTCTTCCTAATACCCAATATAAACCTACCCCCAGTCAAGACAAAGCATTTTACTGCAGATACATGCAGGTTATGGATTGCAGTTAAATGTCACCAGAAGCAGCCTTGATGTGAAAACATACAAATTTTTGATCAAAACCCAAGACAAAACCACAGGTAACAGCATTGATCCATTCTCTTACTTTATTTGAAAGCACATTCAGATAACAAAGTGCAGAAAATAAAGTCTACTTGTGATGTCATCTATCTGGTTATGTGTTTAGGGGAATAAAACTGGCAGGGAAAAATGATAATCACCACTGTTGTTCCAACACAGTGACAGTAAAGTGTCCCCTGATGTTAAGTGCAGCCAGTAAGTGAGGTTCTTTACTGCTTCATAACACAGTGTTATATATTAACAACATATTAACTCAGCAACACCACTTGAGAACTTACACAGTTATTTACAGGCTCGCTCCATAAATTTTCTCTTACATTGGTGATTGCAGTTCCAGGACATTGCACTGACACACAACGTGTTGGAAACATTGATGGACACAAACAATTGAATTTTATACTGTGAGTTACAAAATCGTAGTAGTTACTGAACTCTCCCACCGCTCTGACCTCTGAGGTTCATTAATCACCACACTCAGATCCTCCATTACACTTTGAGCTCCAACATGCTGAAAAAAACCAGTAATAAATATTCTAGGAAGTTTTGTGTTAGTTTCTTACAGATTTGAGTGTTGTTTACAACACCAGCATGCTATGACTGACACCAGCTGTGTACTCCAGTGGGTCATTGGGAAGGTCAAGTGCATCTCTTAAGGACTATAATGAAGAACATGGAGGATGCCAAAATCACTCAAAGCCAGGAACAAAGTGGCCTTCAGCCTTCCTCACTTTTGTGCTACCAGCCAAGTTAGATCTTTAGTGCAGTCAGGAGGTCTCCTCAGCAAAAAGGACTCTCTTAGCTCAAAGTCTAGGGGTTTACATCAGTTGGAGAACCAGCTCCCAGACGGTGGTGAGTACATCTGGCATTTCTTGGGTCCCATAAAATTCAAAAGACGTTTTCTCCTTTCATCTCTATCACAGTCTCAGAGCAGTACCCTGATTTTGGTGGGGTTGCTCCTGGTTTATCTCATCTTTAACTGAGAAAGAAGCCCACCCTCCTGCCTCCTTTCCCTTTTCCCCACAGACCCAGATTCCCTGTTGTGGGTTTTGTTAACCAGGTGCAACTCCAACAAGGCTGCTGAGGCTGCCGTGGGGGGAGATGAGCAAGGCAAAGGAAACACAAGATCCTTTTTTACATTAGAAACTGGAAAGAGATGTAGACCATGGACTTCCAAGAAGGTGTGCACCTATTTTCAGCGGGAAGGAGTCTGATCCCCTAAACAGAGCAGAAATCTATCTAACACATGCCTGTGATTTCTTGTTCTACAATATCAAGCATAGACCAGTATCAGGACATTATATGTGATTACAATCCTACTGCCAACAAACTGAAACAATAAATACAGCACATTTAAACAGAAAAATTACACTGGAAATTAGCTCTTAATAGGACACACCTTCAGTAGCAGAAATATATCTCTATACAATTAATACACCTAAGCTTTGAGATAACAATCGTATTTCAGTTATTTTGGGTCAGTATCACTAAAAGTCTATTAGTATCTTTGTAAATTTAACTCTATTAGAAATATAATTCCAAAGAATGAAAATATAGATCACAAACCACTAATATATGTTTTTCTGAAGGTAATTTTCTCATGTAATTTCCCCGTGGTTGTTTGGTGTATTTTAATTTAATGACTCTGGGATTCCAGATTTATTATCATATTCTCAAAAGCTCAACAGCACAGCTGAAAATATTTTATTTCAACAAATTGTCCATGGCAGTAATTACAGCACTTTATTTCAGCTTGAACTGCAAGTGTTGCAGAATGATACCGCTCCAAAAAGCACATCTAATAACTGTGAAAGCAAAGCTTCTTCTTTCATAATAAAGTTTAACCAATATCTACACATGCCACTGCATTGCACCAATTTTGGATTTTGAAACCACTTCACTAGAAGTGAAGTTTCACTATGTGAGGGGTCTTCTGAAGCCAGTTCCAGTGTCAACAATCCAGCTCTACAGCAAGGTCAGCACTCCTTGCTTCAGCAGCAAAGGCAGACTCTAAGGTGAGATACTACTAGGGTTTAACTTAGGAAAATGCTCAAAAATCCAGATACCAGTACTAAAAATGGCTGTTTAGAAATATTGCCAATTGTTAACAATTTTTTCAGTAGATTAAATAATCTATTCTTGAATATCTGGTGGATCATGCCCCATCTTCTCCCCTTGAGAACTCTTCCAAAGCCTGAATGTTTTGTAGTTCACAAAGTCCCATTCCAGGTTCTCCTGCCTTAGCTTCCAGCTTTGATTTCTAATTCTATCATCTTCTGAGGCTGCAAATAACTCCCTTCCTTCATTTACATTATTATTGCCTCAAAGTTATTTATAGACTGATATAATTTACTCTCAGACCTTTCCTCTTTTAGACTACTTTGCTTAACCCTGTCACCCTCTCACTTCAGTTTCTGTCACTTATACATTATCTTTCTTTTCTCCTCCTTGTACACTTTTACTGAAGCTTCCCTTAGCTTTGGGAACCAGAACTGCAGACACATAGGCAGGTTCTCCACCTCTCAATCGGAGATAATGGTTTGTAATTCAGGAACGAGGATCTTCAGGTGCTCCAGGGAAACACTTTTCAGTGTTGCAGACTGCCTCCATGACTGCAGAACCCTAAGATAAAATCCCTTCCTTGATATGTTTTGCAAGATTTGTGCAGAAAGAGCAAGACTTCCACACCAGCCTCTGATTTTAGGATGCTGAGCCTCTGTGTAGCCCCTTTTAGAAACCAAAAAGGTCTTCCCATCTCATTTTTGTGCCTATTTTCTACACATACCTATTTCCTAAATGTTTCATATTTTCACTAATGTAAGACTATGCTTGATGCAATGTAAACATTATTTATCATTTACAATGTATTGTGTACCACGCACGTATCCACCCTCTACATCTGAAATATGTTCTGTGCAACATCAGACTTTGGTCAGCACAATGTTTACTTGATATTTCACAAATTTATTAGCTATATTCCACAAGGATTAAGAGATCTACTCCCAAAACTCCCTTGAGGTGCTACATCCAAAATACAGGCCAATGACCATCTTACTGACTCAGGGAACCTACCAAGCCTTTATCAGCAACTTTCATTCATTTGTTGCCGTCACCTGATGTGATACTGAATGTGTCTCTCAGAACACATCTCTAACAAACCAGACGGATTTTCTTTTCTACCCAACTGAGACACAAAACTGCAGTTAGTACTGGAAAAGGCTCGTTATTCATAGCTGATGAAGCACCCTTTAAGTTCAGAAGTAACAAAAGCATGACAATCTGTATCTAAGCCTTGCGTTTCAAAAGGTTTTGCTGTGGCTTACAGGTCCAAGACCCACTCCCCCAGCTGCAAAGGGAAACAGGCATAACTGGGGAAGTGAAGATCATTCCAGGCAGTTACAAAAACAGCCCTCACCATGTGCACCATGTTCCAAGTGAAGGAGAATATGAGCCATCCTGAAAAGCAAAGCATGTAGATAAGAAAAAGGTCAGTGTGGGATGCACGAGAGCTCAAGAACATGGTGATGATACTGGAGGTGCTCGTCAGCAGCTCTCCAGAAAACCCAGTTCAGGCAGTCAAATGTTCTTCCTTGGGGCCAGAGAACTGCAAAGGCTTGTGAAACTTGGGAAAATACAGATGTGGAGGGAACCAACCAAACCTTCCTTGGGAGGAGGGAAGAAGAGAAATTTGTGTTACGGTGAATATCATTTTTTAAGAGCTTCTTACCCAGGGCGAGACTCATCTGAGGACATCCTGAGCTGGGAAATGTGAACTAAAAAGATGCCAAAGCAGCTTTCCTGAGGAATGCAGACTGATGTATCTGAAAGTTCCCTGGCGGCAAGAAGAGGTAGAAACACAAACACAAAATGAATAATGTAGAATTCTGGGAGAAATAAGTGCCTGGTCATTTAGCAGCTATTCAGATTTATTCTCATGACCGAGATCACCCTGCACAGTGGAGGTGGGACAACCTCCAAAAGACATTGTCAGCCAAGAGAAAAGTTCCACCAAGGAATCCAGTTCACTATCATTGTGCCTGTCATTCATTAATCACACTCTCTTTGTATGAAGACACATCAATTTTCTCTTTCGTTTTCGATGCCACAAAGCCAAAAATCTTCTGCTATCAGCAGTCTTGTGCTGTGGGTGATAAATATTTTTAACAAATCACTTACTGGGTTGGGTTCTTTTCATTTTTATTACAGGTCTAGAAATAAAATTTGCTCCAATTGCATTCAGCTGCATGGACAAATGCTCTCTACTCTCTTCTAAAATCTCACAACCATAACTTACATTTTTAGTACTTTATTTTTTTCAACTTCTGTCATAAAAGTTTGTTTAAATCTCCTATTTCAATAGTCTCTTCATGCATTTTAAATCTTGATATTTCTTCATTGTCAACAGATTTCCAAGTCTGCCGAAGAAGATTTATAGTCATTCTTCATCTATGACTGAAAATGCCAAATAAAAAATTTCCATATCCACATGCTTTGCATAATTTCACTATCACTTCAAAATACAGTGTTGCTCTCATTACTCTCTTGCTCTTAATCTTACTGTCCAGGTCAGCTCATTATCTAAGTGGAGTCTTAGCCTGTGTCAATTACTTCCTTCAAGTCATGGACAGTGAATTCAAATAGAATTTTGCTTCTTGGCAGCTCAGTCTGAATGCACACAAAGGTTTCATAATAAAAGATCCTCATTTATAGCTATTATTCTTGATGGCACTATTTTCATTGAAAAACATTTAGTTTAATGTTTATGCATTAAAAGAAGAAATTTCTTAATATAACTAGGAGGATGAAATATTGAAAATGCAATAAAGAAATCTTCCTTCAGAGTTGTATTCCTTATTCATTCATCACACTGAGTAGGTTTTATACTGCTGGTGCTTTGACAAAGCCCAGATCACAAAATAGTATAAGTTTGAAATTTGTAAAACATTTAGATTTCTAGAACAGCAAAGTGAGAGATTCACTGTCTTTTGATGAACTCAGACCAAGGTTACATATCTCAGTTTTATATAATAATCAATTATCAGCCTCAGCACAGGGAGAGGAAGAAACTCTGTCCTGAGCATCAGTGGCAAAGCATTATCTTCAGAACCATCTGGCTACAACCTTCCAATCAATTCAAAGCTGACCTTGAAAATTTGAATCCATAATAAAACCACTCACTCCTCTACCACTGTGATCCCGAACAGAGCACACATTGTATGAGCTGCTTTATATACAGGTGAACAAAGAGAGTGCTCCAGCTCTCTTTTATCATTGAATCCAATGAGATCCATTTGCTCTCAGGTTCAGATTCTGCATTTAAATTAAGCACTGCATGCTGGAATGTGCACGTCCTGCTCGATTCAGGGGAACATCTTTCACTGGAACATGTGCTCAGCATAAACTTTCTAACTCCTGCACAAGCTGGAGTCCTAAAGTTCCTTCTAGAGCAAGATACTGTTCAGTCGTGGCAAAACTGAGTTTTCAGACAAAAGTAATTTTGACACTGAATAATAAATAAATAAATTTAAATAATATGAAAATAAATATCTTTAAGTCATATGAAAAAGGTTTATCATTATTCTGGAAGTTCATATTTAGAGTCTGTTAGACCTCTGAACTCTTTAGGTAGCATATGTCTCTGGTACATTCTCTACAGTGGAATCCAGAAGTATCTTACACTCTTTAAAAATATAAGATTCAGCCCTACCACAAGTGTGTATCCACTTCTGGGATGATCCAGCAGCAATTCTGAGGAAAGTACATAATTTTAACAAATAAAGAGAAAAGCCTCCCCAATTTAAATTGAGGAAGGGTTCATGCACAAACTGTGAGTTGATCTACCCCTAAATCTGGCCTGACTAGTGAGGAATTCCTACAATTTTACCAACAGTGCTGCTCCAGCTAATCTCATTTATAGGGCTGCTGTACATCTGATTTACATCACACCTGAGTTATGAAAAACACCTCTAGATACAAACAAAACTTTGCCTGGATGAAGAAAATAATAAAAGCTGCAGGAAGATGCAGGCAAGGTTGTTAATGTCTTCATAACCACATCTGCAAATATTGTAAAAGATGCCTTCTGCTCTGGATCGATTTGTGGGCACAATTTGCAACCATAGTTAAGAAATAAATTTGTCTTATGCTGAAAGGTCCATAGAAAGGAAAGAACTCAACTCCTAGGGAAAAATTAGCATGAAACAATGCATAGGTAACAGTGCAACTATTTGTACCTCTGCAAGTTCCCTTAGTATTTATTCAAACTTCTTTTGTTAAAACATTGCAGAAGAGGAAGCAACACTTTCCTCTACCCAGCTTAGGAAATTCAACAAAATTCTACTTCTGCTCTGTGCTCTGAATATCATTTGAGAAAATAGCAACTGCAGAATGGGAGTGCTGGGACATGCCAACAAACATCAGATTAAACCTTTATGACATTACTGTATAAAGCAATATTAACATCACCATGGATCAGCTACAAAAGAAATTCAGTTCAGTGTGGCAGGAAACGCATGTTAAACACAATTCTGAAATAACAATAGAATAAATTAACGTTAAACAGGAAATATTAAACAGGAAAGTAATCGAAACTCTTTCACAAATGCTTTCTTTCCTTAAAGGAATAACTCAGAAGAAAGCTTTGCCCTTGTAACTTTCTTTGGTTTTAACAGTCAGCAGAAATCTGTGTGGGAGACTCTTTGATTTGCAATTAACTTATTTTTTAATAGAATCACATCCTTCTTGAAGAAATGACATAGAAACATCAAAATCATTACTTTAAGCATTAAAAATCTGCTTTTACTGAAATGCTAATTTTTGGTCTGTAGTGATGCCTCTACCTTATGATAAATCCAAAAAAGGAAAAGGAGATAATAGGAATAATTACGGCTCTTATCCAACACAACTGTTTTGGCTGCCTTACTCTACAGGTCATTTCAAGGCACATTGTTTTTCTATTGAATGCATTAGGAACTTACAGAACTTCATTCTCCTAGTTACTATTCCTCTCTTTCCAGGACTTTGTGTTTAAAAACTACTCTGCAGCTGCACTTTGGAAAGACTCCTCTGTTACCAGTGCTGTGACCCTTCTCACAAACACATCGGTTTTGAATCTGGTTTCATGGCTTGGATTGAGGAAGGTTTTGCCATTTTATATCTCATGAAGTGATCTCACAAGAAATGGTGATTAGTAAAATACAAGGTGAAAAATTCAGTTATCAGTCAAGAAGTCAAATCTTTCTGCTTATTGCCATCATATTTCATTGTAATTTTGGCCAGAGAATGATAAAAATGTGTGAAATATTGGTTTGCTCAGTTTGGCTTGGGCTGACTTCATTTCAGTTCTGCTTTTTTATTACAAAGTTGTTCACAACTCCTAAATGAATCTACAATTTGAGCAAGAGATCTTTCCCCTCTGATTCACAATTGAGTAAGGATTTGTTATTCTATATTGTGTAAAGTGATCCTGTGTATGTGTGGTACCTCTGACTTTGCCGTGACTAAAATCAAAATATTTCTGAATATTGAAGGACTGAAGTCAAAGTGGGTTTCAGACAGCTTGTAGCCTCATGATTTGGAGAGATGTTCACCAGGGAAATCCAGCCAGCTAATGATTCCCCACTGTGTAATTCAGAGCCCTGATAAGTGAAGCTCCGACTCAGATCTGTACTCTAAGGAATCCTTTCTCTCATGCTCCATGTCTCCAGTGACCGCAGCAGGAATTTAGGAAGATTAGCTTTGGTAAACTAAACTGGCCTTTATGAACACTTTCCTTCCCCTGAGGGGAAATATCATCCAAACTATCGTTTCTGTTAGTGCTAAGAAGAACATCCTCTGAGTACTTAAAATATTTGCCCAACTCTAACACATTATTTTGGTCAGGATGGAAAGAACTGTATATTGTACATAGGAACAGGCAGTAAAATAAACCTGTCACCATGTTTTAATTCATTTACAGAAAGAGGAACTTGAGCCAGTAGGGTTGTTTGTCGTCAGGTTTTCATCTGCTGTATGTGAGGTGAGTCTTCATGCTTCCAGCTGGGTTTCATTCATCGCTGCCGAGTCCCTGGGTGCAGATATGGTGTATGCCCTGTGGGGAGGAGAAGGTACAATGGTCATTTTGTTCCCACCAAGCTGGGAATTAAGGTCCTCCTTCTGGGAAGTGATTCCTCCAGATCATTTTGTTCACTGCACAGGCCTAGGGAAGCCAGCTTGCATTCAGCGTGAGGGAGTGGGTGAAACCTCCTTCTGTGATTCTGGGGCTGAAATAGCATTAACAGGTTAGTTATGGAAGGAATTAACATTATTCTCTTCCATTTACTTCACTGGCAGTAGAGGTCATCAACACCTTCTGGAGGAAACTCACATGATGACATGAAAGAAAAGGCTAAGGAAGACAGGATTGATCCAAAACCCACTAAAACCAGTGAGACTTTTTTCCAAATTATATCAATGGAGTTGGGGCTGGATCTAAAATTAAGGACTGTCTCCTTGCTTCTCTTTATACACTTAGAGTCACTTTACAAATTCCCATGTCAAGAAAAATCCCAAACCAAAATGGTCATGGTCAAACCCAAGAAATAAGATTCAATGAGCTGTGATTCTTGGTAGACCTCAGTTTGGTGCTTTTTGGAACATCATGTTCTTAAAGGTATCCTGCTCCCCAAAGAAGAAATTACCTTGATTTCTTCAAAGAGCTCTTGGCCTTCAGCCCTCCTGACCGGCAGCAGGCAAACTTGCAATCGATGACCTGGTAGATGATGGGGTTGTACATGGCTGCTGACTTTGCAAGCAGTGTTGGTATCACTGAGAACTGGATGGGGACCGAATCCGGCCGTCCAAAGGCTGACCAGACCGAGACTACGGCGTAAGGGATCCAGGCAATGAGGAACCCTGCGCAGATCAACATTGCCACCTTGTGAGAGCACAAAAGAGACAACGAGGTTAATCCAGAAGAGTCAGACGCTGGCAGAGCAGCGCAGAGCTGGGCAGAATGCAAGGGAATTGCATTCCACTGAATGGAAAAGAAAAATGGTAATTTGCTTTTTCATATAAATTTACAACCTGAACAAAATCTGCCTCCTTATCTCATGCCTGTGTTTCTTTCTCCTGACACAGCGCAGTTAATGAGTCTGCTATCAGACCTTTAAAAATGCATTAAAGTCAGGCTAAATATGAGAAAACTAAATGAGATTTCAGGAAATAATAATAACTTGATATTGAATTCAAATTATTTAAGGAGGGGATTCCTTTCAAAACACAGAATCTCTTTTTTAGGAAAATATACAGATAATAGGAGAGCTGCGAAGGTTTTTGAAAAAAGATCTTTTGAAAATTGGGAATTTAACTGAGAGTGAGAATGCTAGTAAAATGTCTAGATTTGTTTCTCCTAACCCATATCATGCGTTTGCATTCCATTAGAATATGTTGATACTTTAAAAAGCAAATTTATGTTAAATACATTAGTTCTGTTAAATGAATTCCTGGTAAATTAGTAAGTGACTTCCTTATAATGTGAAGAAATGTAACCATAAAAAAGGTTAGTATAAATACCAAAGAAAAACTGTATGGGGCCAAAATTTGTGATTTGCATACTTTACCTGAACCAGCCTGTCTGCACTCAGTCACAGCCTGATATCACTTCAAATGATGCCATGCCATAATACATTCTGAAAAACATCTGCCTTTATACTGCTGCCATTAAAAGATTATTGCTGCATCCAGACTGATAGCAGCACATGTGCACTCATTTGGAATAAGGCAATTAGCAGGATTAGATTACCAAAAAATTAAAAAAAAATCACCAGAAAGCACAAGGAGTTTGGACATTGCATAACCTTTCCTGTAGCCTGCTCTTTTTGTTGTCTGTCACTGAAGGAACAGTGCAGGTGAGCCAAGGATCCCAAACACAGCCTGTTTGTTATAAGCTGTGCCGTGGAGTCAAATGGGTTAAAAGGGAGACTGATTTTCCATATTTATATTTATCCCAACACTATGTTCTCCAGTGCAGATCCAAGACAGGAGGGAAAATCATTGGTGTTGCAACTCAGATCACAACGAAGTTTTACATGATCCTCCCCATGTGCAAAAAAAAAAAAAAAAATCTGCAGCCTAAAACAAAAAGTCTCCGTTGATT
>VZTH01012678.1:840839-854137 GCA_013397815.1 Aleadryas rufinucha
TCATTGGGTTTGCAACTAAGATAAAAACAAATTTTTACATGACCCCCCCCATGTGCAAAAAAAAAAAAAAAATCTGCAGTCTCAAACCAAAAGTCTCCGTTGCTCTTCAAAGGAAATTTGTAGAATAACCACCAAAAAAAAGCAACAATTTGAAACACCCTTTTGAAAGGCAAGTGCAGTTGTACCAGCTGTACTGGCAGCACTGGCTGTACAGGTACGTAGCTGAGATTTTCAGTTATGCTTAGACATAATGTCCCTTATTGCTCTATGTTATATAACTTTCAGTTCAACTCCCAAAAATTGTAATAAACTTTGATCAGCCAAGCAAAACTTGCTGCTTGTCTCACTCTTGGCATGGCTTGGCACGGCTTGCATGGTGAATCTTTTACAGATGAGGAACCTGGTTTTGTTCAATACAAGCCTTTATTTTGAGAGATTTCCTGGCACAGTAACCAGTATCAAGGATCATGGCTGTCACCATTGCCAGACAGAAAATAGATTCAATCAGAACACAGGACATGGTCTGAAATGGAAAATTAATTTTAGCATTTCAGCATTTTTATTAGCAGTTCATGGCTGAGCCTGACTGATAAATTATTTACATAAAAACGATTGCAGTGTCACAGGACCAATTTTGGTTTATATCTTCATTAACAGAGGAACGTAAACTGTCTGAAAGCTCTATTTCCCTGTAACAATAATCTGCTTTCTATTTGTTTTCTGTTATAATTCCTGTGCACATCAAGCTCCTTAAATTAGTCTTTACAGCTGTTTCTGAAAGCAAAAGGTTTTTTTATGGTGGGGAACAGGGCCACAGGGGATGATATGACTTGTAAGGTCATAGGGGAACGCTGTGGCAGAGCTTCAGAGTGAATCATGATCTCAGGAACTCAAGTGCCCTAATCACAGAATTATGTTTCCACTCCTGTTTTTTCCCCATCTTGTCAGTAACAGAGGAGAAAGCTACAAAAACACCTTCAGAGCATGGTGTTATTGTCTCCAAACCTGCTCATATGACCCAGCACAGCAAACTGAGGAAAATGTTCCTACCTACCTTGGTCAGCTTCATTTCAAGTATGTGGCTGTTCTGAATCCTGGTATCGTAGTGAGCGACTTCTTTGGTGGATGATTTGACTTTTAAAATTATTTTGACGTAGGAAAACACAATCACTGCAGTTGGGAACAGGAGGCAGAAGAAAAGGATGCTCAGAACAAAAGCCTGTCCAGCCACTGAAGCCTGAGCCAGCCACCAGTCCAGAGTGCAGGAGGTCCCAAAGGGCTCAGGGGCGTAGTTCCCAGCCCCAGCAAAAGGCACTGTAGCCCAGAACGTAGCATAGGCCCAGATTACTGCCAGGCAGATAAATGCATGATGTCTCTTAAGCCAGGTACCTGGAAGAAAATTCAAGAGTTACAAGTTCATGTCCAGATGTATTTGGCACAATGGAATTGTCACATGGAAGTGTCCAAGGCCAGGCTGGATGAGGCTGTGAGCAATCTGGTCTGGTGGAAGCTGTCCCTGTGGGGACTTTGGGACTGGATGGTCTTTGAGGTCCCTTCCAACCCAAACCATTCTGTGATTCTTTTAAATATGAGTTTGCTTGACCATTTGACAACTCTGTCATGTCCATCTTGGCTCTTTCCAGGTATCCGCAGTGACCCTGAGCTCACGTTGTGCCTCATGAAGACAAAGGCACACTCACATGGAAGGTTCCACCTGTCCTCATTTCAGAACTTTGCTTTAAGTTGTGATGAGTTACAACTGAGAGGAGTCCAGACTAAAGCAATCCAAACAACCAGCTCAGAAACAGTCGTGGGAACCTTGTCCAGTAATTTCAATTCTTTAATGTAACTTAGGTTTTTTCCTATTCTTTCTCTCCTGCATTACCTGACTAAAGTTCAAACTCTGTGACTCTGAGAAACAAGGCTTTACAAAGGAAATAAAATATCTAAGATTTAATTTTACTTTGTCTTTTTTTTCCAGTACAGAAAATCACCATGTATGTCCTGTCAGAAATATCTGTAATAGGTGTTTTCATGCATCCTTCCACTTTTTTTGTTACTTAAATGCCAATAGAATTCCTGAAGATCAGAATATTGTCCCTCTGATCATCTTGCATGTAGCTCTAATTCATCTAGAAAAAGTTTCAGTTTTCAGGGTTTTCCTCATCATCTGTGTTCAACATGTAGGACTCAGATAGAACTGACATTTAAATCTTTGGGGTTTGCAGAAATTTGGAATATGGTATTGTAACATCTTCTTCCATCTTGGAAGCTCCAACGCATTTGCAGTCTCTGACTCACAGGGGAGTTTTCACTCCACACTAACATTAAGATTTTTTCAGGGTTTCAGAGTCACTTAAAACAAAACCAAAGCAAAGAAACACCTGTAATTTGGATGTGTCCAGCATCCCTTCCCAGCTGATTTTACGTGTCCAGATCACTGGAAGGAAAACAAACATTGCCTGACAAAGGATGTATTCATGTATGATGGCTGAGAGACAGAAAGGTGGTTTGTTGTGTTCAGGGGTGGAAAAACAAAGCAACAGTAGAATAAGTATTAAAAGAGAAACATTTTTTAACCACCTAGACTGACCATGATAAATGTTTATTTATTATTCTCCATCATTTTGTATGGACCACCATGATCAGAGCCCTTGAGAATAAAGGTTTGGAAGCATTTTCTCTCCCATGAACTAAGATGTCATGCTAAACACCACAGCTGGTGGCAGGAATGCAGCCAGCCATGAAATATTCACTTCAGCTCACCAACTCTGTGAAAAATTGTCTATGATTTGGGTTACCACTGAATTATTTTGAGAAGATTTCTATAGAAAGAACTGAAATCCTGCTTAATATTATCGGTGTATCTAAAATTCAGCTAGGGAGACCTCCCCTGTACTCCCATTTAGGGAAAAAATTATGGGCACATCAGGATCTATGGTAGCACGTCTTAGCACAGTACCACAGCTTTTAGCTGCTTGCACAGACTGGCTTACTTACACTTCCTAGCTGCAAACATTCCTTACAGCTTAACATGATCAATATTACATGTCATCATAAAGAAATCTGTTGGGTCCCTCAAGTCACGTGGGCAAGGTGTTTCTTACTTGTAAAGTGACCTTCAGCATTCTCTATATTTGGATGGGACTTTAGTCCCTTACAATGCAAGAAGAATATCTTTTCTAAACTGTGACAATATCCTTTAACTGGAAAGAATGAAGCACACAATACACCATATTCCAGAGGTACAAGATATTGATGGATATGGTGGTAACACCTTACACTGCTAAATTCATTTCATCCTCTCAGGTTCCTTTTCCATATTTGAGAGACGATTTCACATTATGACTTATTGCCCTTCCAAATCTCTTAGGTGTTTTAAATAGCTTGCCACACACCTCAGAGGAATTTAGGCACCCAATAAGGAATATTTCTATGTGCTGGTCTATAAGACCCTGCAATATGTGCAGTGCTTACATCTGTTAATGCTAATAGGCCTTGATAGAAATAAAGTGATTTATCTATAAGCCAAAAACTCATGGCTTAAGCAGGCAGCAGAGGGACGACAGTGAGGGTGTTATGTCCAGTAAAATGTATTTAACTGGGATTTCTTGGATCATGCAAACGTTTCTCTGATCTGTGTACACCCCTCTATTTTTAAGAAAAGCATTCTGAAGAGCTTAATTAGGATTTCAGTGTCGTAAACTATAGCACTTTAATATAGCTTCTCTGCAGGCATAGATAATGCAATTACCTATATATAGATACATCATTTGTCTTACCATAGGACAGGTGGCAGATTTTGAGGTACCTGTCCAGGCTGACAGCTGTCATGGTGATAAGGCTCCCACAGCCAAAGAAGAAACCAGCCCATCCATACCAGCGGCAGCCTATCCATCCAAACATCCAGCGGTGGGAAAAGAAGGAGATGATGCTGAAGGGTTTACCTACAACTTCAGAAGGAGAAGAGAATGTCAGCCCACTGGTAAAATCCATCACTGAGAAAATCTCCTTTTATCAGAAAGGCAAACCTTCTCCTTTGCACAAAACACCAATAAAAGTGCTCTGCAACGAGGAGAAAAGGGCTTCAAGCACAGTAGATGTGATGACTTTAAGATGAAGAAGGGTGAATTTAGATGGGATATTAGGAAGAAAATCCTTACTGTGAGGGTGGTGAGGCACTCTCATGGGTTGCCCAGAGAAGTTGGGGATGTTCCATCTCTGGAAGTGTTCAAGGCCAGGTGGGATGAGGATTGGAGCAACCTGGTCAACTGGAAGGTCTCCCTGCCCATGGCAGGGGATTGGAACAAGATGATCTTTGTAGTGTCTTCCAATCCAAAGCATTCTGTGATTCTATGACTTGTGTGCCCTCCATGCACAGGACTGACCCTAGGACAGCTGTAGCTGGATCCTGTGTCACCAGTGATGTGGTAGGATGAGCCAAGCCTGCAGGAGGGCTGGAAGTAGATGCTTTACTACAGACCACAGGAACCAGTGGTGAACCAAAACTCTGGAACCAATCAGGGACAGGCTCTTCCCAATTTGAAAACTTCAGAGTACGTGTTAAGTCCACATGCACACACATGTCAGTACTGAAACAGGATGGGTGACGGCGAGTCTGAGCTTGAAACAAGCACAGATCTACTTAGTCTGCATCCCTATAGCCAACTGAGTGTCTTCAAGCACAAGATAAAGAAATTTGCCTTCAAAAAGGGCTTTTGCAAACCTGCCAAGGCCCAGCAGTAGGATACATAGTGAGGTGAAGTGATAGGTGGGAAGGAAAGACACGGTCACAGCACGGACTCGAGCTGCAGAAGTGGTTTCAGCTCCTCTCCATGCCACACATTTCTTTGGTGCCTCCTAGCAAGTCACCTGCACACAGACGTCAAAACATTCTAAGCTTCCCCAAAAAGATGGGAAAAGAGTAACTGTTTTTGAGGCTCTCTCTTGGTGGCACTTCAGCTCACTCCTCCACAAGTAAAAGTGAGCGCTGCATTATGGAAGAAGTGAAGTTCGGTGAAACGTTGTTCTGTTCTTACCTTAAAGCAGGTTTACATTATTCACATTCTTTGTAAGTATTGTGACAAAGAGGAAGTTTGAAAATTTTAATTTTCTAGTTGAAAATCTCAGCTTTCTCCTAATTATTGCATTTTTCTTGGTCTTAATTTAGGCAAAGAAGAAAAAATCAACTTTAATGAAATAGAAAATTCAAAAATTTATAATCTAGGGAGATATGTTTTCCAAACACTTCAGTTTTACTTACCAGCCTGATCTTAAATGCTCCCAGCCTGAACATTCCAACTGCAACATTCAAACAACATTAAATATTGAACTCCACGTTCCTGTGACTGTATTTCTTCCTGCACCGGAGCAGCCAGAGCACCTCAAGGATTTGCAAACATCTAAGCTGCCCTGGGCTGGTTTCCCTGGCTGAACCACAGTGACAATAACGTCACAGAAGCTCAGTGAATCGGTTTATGAAGAGGGCAAAGATGATCTTTCAAACTGTATTGCCCACAAGGTAAACTATTCATAAAAGCCAAGACAAAAATCTCTATTTTGTTGAAGTGATCTGTAGGAAAATATTTTTGATTTTTCCGAAAAACATTCCCTTTCACATTGAACTGATGCAAAACCATGCATTCTCTTCTCATTCTTATCAGAAAATTAAAGCATTTCTACCAAAACCGAACCTTGCAGAAAATTACCTTTGCTCCATCTTTATGCCAAAAGCATCAGGATTGAAAACCCTTCAAAATCAGATGTATTTTTTAAAAAGGTATTTTTTGATTACTTTCCTTCAGTCTAAGCCTGTAAGGAAAGTTCTGGCTGTGCTTTTCTCTGATGTGCTTTTCTCCCAGCTGAATAAATGCATTTTTAATTTTTCAAGCAAAAGCTGACCTAGGTGATTAAGGTTTCAAGAAAAACATTAAATATGGCAAGGTCTAGGATTTGTGCTAACACTCAGCAACTTTAGTCATATAAATGACTGCCAGCTTTAAAGGCCAACACTTTTCTTTGCACAAAATCAAATTTCCCTTCAGCCCCAGGACTTGGAGCAGCCCAGAGCACGGAGTCAGTGCAAAACGAGCCTGATGCAGCTTTGATCAAGGGGCTGGTGCCACCCTGTGGAAATCTGCAGGAAGCAGAACTCTTTTCTTCAAAAAGTTGTTAAGACAAGTGTGCGAAATACGAAGATTTTGAGGAAAAGAATCCTATCCTCAGTTTGTTCAGCAGACAGAATACATCACAGTTCTCAACTTAGCACCTTCCATTAATAAAAAAGAAAAAAATAGAGAAGGCAGAAAAACCATGCATGGCTCTGCCAATCACTATTTTTAATTCCAAAATTTAAACACACAGATATAGACTGAGATTCCCCAGGGAAGAAAGCAAGGTGATCAAGTGGTGAGTTGTTAACAGACCTTAACACAGAAATTAGCAGCCCTCACACTAAGATGAGCCCTGAACAAGCTGTAATTTGAATGGTTAGGACATAGAGTTTTTATGGTTAGGAGATATCTGTTAAAATTTATCAAATCATAGAATCACAGAATATTTTGGATTGGAAGAGATCTTAAAGACCATCTCATCCCACCCCGTGCCATGGGCAGGCACATCTTCCACTATCCCAGGTTCCTCCAAGCCTCATCCAGTCTGGCCTTGAACACTTCCAGGGATGGGGCAGACACAGCTCCTCTGGGCAACATTCAAAATATAAAGCTGGGGAAATTCTCCTGAAACTCTCTCATTGGAGTGACTATTATAGGAGTCAAACAGGAGCCTTATAAGACAGATCCTTAAAACACAAAGAAAAAGGGAAAATCACAGAAGAGGAAAAAGCCAGTCTGGGCTTTTTTTCCTTAACTTCTAGTTGTTGTGGGATGCAAATAGTATCTCCATGGCAGAAATGCCAAAGAAATCATTGGGATTTCTCTGTGTGGTAGCAGTGATATTTGTACCAACATTTTTCTTCTACTTAATTAGAATTTCCTTCAGAAATCCAGGTTTACTGACCAAAACCACTGGAATGTGTAGGGATGAGCAGCTCCTTGGCCTTGTGCTGTGAGAACTCAAACAGTGTCAGTCTGGGGAGGCTGGGAGCCAGCATTTTATACTGAGTGATATTTTGGGCGTTTAGATGAAGGCAAAAGCATCTGGCAGAGACAAGGGTAGGAAAAGGGTGCCCTGGAGCTGAGGGCAGAGGTCCCAGTGTGTACAGCACACAGGGGACAGATGACTCTGCAAGCACGGGAATATAATTCCATTTGTATGGCACTGGGGAGATCCCATATCAGCTGGGTTCTGATACCCATTGGATTGTCTGCATCCAATGAAAAATTGGATATTTAGAAAAATATTGGATATTTAGAAATTGGATATTTAGAAAAAGGATATTTAGAAAAATATCCTTTTCTAAAGGACAGCCAGCCCTTTCCCTGTATTTCCCTGTCAGCAGCTGAATCAGTCTCATGTCGAGAGCCAAAACAACCATCTCTGCAACTGTGCATAATCCTCTCCAAAGCTCCCTCCTCCCATGCCAGGACATCCAGACGGAGGGGTTGAAATAAAAATCCTCCCACCTGGCTGTTGTTGCTCATACTCTACAGATTGACACAAATGCTCATTTTTTCTGATCCAGAGACAAAGGAGGGCGGTCACTAGAGAGAAAACTATTAGCTTTGATGGGCCAATGGGCACTGGCATTTTCCAATTATTTGGCTAAATGTGTATTTTTGAGGCAGTTGGATCCTTTCTATTTCACCCTATGGCAAGAAAACATAATTTTCTGCACCTGTAATACTGAGCTCTCTTGTGGTTATTGTGCCAGGGTGCACATGGAAGCTGCCTTTGGAGACCTGCCCAGTGCTGGGGTGAACAAGTACACCTGTTTGGTAAAATCAACCCTAATTTTTCCTCTATACTGTTCATTTCTCCTCACCAGGTTGTTCAGGAATGTTGTTTTCCATCCTCCCCTGTTGTTTACATGCAAATAATAGAGCAGAAATATCAGTAGCAAAAGACATGTGGTGCTCCCATGACTTCCAGAGGAATGTCTCTTGCTGCTGCCAGGCAGAATGGTGAGACAGTAAAAGAAAGGGAAAATAAAACCAAGAAATTACCTGAAATGCCCAGATCACACACTGCTAAATTAACAGTCATTATCTCAGCAGGTCTCAGCTTCTTTTTTCGCTTTGAGGACATAAAAATAACATACCCATTTCCCAGAGTGGAAAGGATCCCTGTAATAATGGAAAACAGAATAACATTTAAATTAGAATTGTCCTCAAGAACAGCAATACTCCATCTTCCCTGTGAAATTCCCTGACATTTTCAGCCTGAACCTGTGGTCCTGAAACTGGGCATTTTACTCAGAAATGTGATCACCTCATTGTCATTGAGCAGCTCATAGAGACCTCGACTGCAGACACGTTCCTCCCACAGCAAATGCTGTTTTCCCCTCTGCAGTAGGGCATTGCCTTCAGCACCTGAGCCTGCAGAGCCATCAATGGAATGCTCACCACAGAAACCCCAGAATCCCTCTGCTCTGACCAACCCAGTTTTCACTCAAACACTTAGCCACAAGAATGAAATTCAGCTCTCTGTAATCACAGGGACCACAATCTGACCAACCCTAACTTTATTAAATAAATAATCAGATGGTGGTGGATAAATTTCTAATACAATGTAAATTAAGATACAAATAGCAAATCTTAAATCCTACATTAAAATTTATTTCTATCCTAAGAATGAAAAATTATAAAACAGATCTGATTAATCTGATTTTAACTTCCAGGTGGAACTCAGTGCATGAGCAGGGATCACTCTCATATTGGCTGACATATTCTTTCCCATATCACTACTCAAGGACCTGCAGGTACCAGCACTGCAAGTGGTTCATCCGCCATGGAATTAATCACACCAGTACAAAAAATTGTAGGGTTTCCAGTTCCCTTAAATAAAATGTGTCTTCACTAATTCATGTTTGAAAGAGTTTAAGGTCAGAGTGAGAGCTTTGTTGTGGAAGCACAGGACAGCACACAGCATCCCTCTCATGGAGCAGGAGTCACACTCAGAGGTGAAAGACCCAACAAGACCATGGTCCATTGAGCCTCACACCAGATCAGGGGAGACACGTGAGGAGGAGGGAAATGCAGAAGAAAAGAGTGAAAAGAGTGGCAGTGATGCCTGTGCTGCCATTGCCTCACCAAAGGGACCTACAACAGCAACAAGGGAGATATTGGAGAGAAGTTCAGCCCAGGAAAGGGTGAGGAAAGGTGTTTTCCACAAGTATTTTAGGTTTGACACTTTTCTCATTACCTAAAGCAGTAATTGAATGTTAAGCTTTGGGGGTTGGAACTCTGTGATGGAAGTTGGAACGAGATGGTCTTTGAGGTCCATCCAACCCAAATCACTCTGTGATTCCATGATTCTGAATTTATTCCTCTCAAGGAGCCTGTTTGCCCACTGAAGTAACTGGGAATGGATCTTCCTGTCTTTATCCCCACCCCACTGCTTCTTCTCTGCCTCTTTCCTCCCTGTTCCACTGTGAGGGCTGTCCTGGGTGCTTGGCTACCAGCTGAGGGCAACTTGTCTCACTACTACAAAAAAAGTCGTAAACAACCCAACTTTCCTCTGTTGATGAGGCATCAAAGTCACCCTTTGTGCTGTCTTGTACCTGGGGCTCTGCTGGGGCAAACTCTGTTTCCAGAAGACCCCAGCAGCCCCCGGCCTCCCAGCAAAGCTGCCCTCTCCAAGTGTTGCACCTTTGAATACCACGTAATTTTCATCTTCTGGCAGGCCAGACCTCAGGAACTGAAGCTCAGTAATTAAATGGGTATTTAATTATTTACTGATTAATTTGGTAATTCAGTAATAAATAATCCAGTATTTAAATGGGTATTTTATTATTTACTCTGGTCCATTGAAGGAATGACCCCCTTGCAAAGGTTCCTTGTCCTCACAAAACCAAGAAACCCAACCTAGGAACATCCATGGGGCAGAGAGAAATGGTTCCCAGAGACTAAAACCAAACTATTTATTGAGAAATATGAGTGACTGTGGAACCAAAAGTTTACCAGACTCAGGAGAAAAATACTTTGATTTTGAATTTTTCAGTATTAAATGTGACACTTATGGAAACTCTTTTTATTTTTATATTGACAGTATTGCTTTCTATATGGTTTTAAAAAAGAAACAGAAGGACAGAAGCTGGCTTATTATTGATCTTAGGTTTTCTCATCGAATTTGATTTACCCTTGGTGAATTAAATTTTAAGAACAACCTACTCTTATGGCTCTGCAAACTTAATCTGAATTATAAGCAGATAGACGTATTCATATGATTCATTGTCTTCCTTGCAGCTGAGAGAATGAATCTCAATGCTGAAAGCATTTTTCATATATTTTAATCCTTTTCTCTCTTAATGCCATTTTTCTCTCCGGTGATATTTGGGATAACTAGAGTGTCAGCATCCAGTTTGAAATACCTTTTGAAAGCATTTGACATTTTCCTGAATCTTTTTCAACTGAGTGGCAGTCTAGAGAGACATCTCTATCAGCCAAGCAGCTCTGAAGTTGCCAAGTTGCTCTGAAGCCACTGCTCATTATTAATATCAATGTTTCAGAGAGCCCCAGCCCACCGACCTCCTAATCCCATGCCCGGAGGGGATCCACTGATCATTTGTGTTGCTTTTTGTCTATGCCTGCATCTGACAATTGCTTATCTGATTTTTTTTTTTTAACTCCTTGGTGATCAAAACTTTATAATCTCCTTAGATGAGGCATCTAATGATCCATTTCTCCTGCTGTTAAATGACTTTCCCAGCAGTCAGCTGAAGCCCTTGCTGAAGCAGGCTCCCAGCTCTCGTAGGTTGGAACAAGGGGAAAAAAGCTCTTCAGATATATAATAGAGGCTTTTTTCCAGGAGAACTATCCATGGCACTGTGGCACTGTTACATATATACAGACAAAGAGCCAAGGATGTGATAACTAAAAAAATGACACCTGCAGAGAGAGAGCCAGGCTGAGACACAACCTGCAGCGAGAGGGGAAAGTGTTTACAAGCAGCCAACTGAAGAAATAAGCTTCCACTTCTCCAACCTGAGAGCAGCGATAAACCATCAGAGAAAATAAAACAATAACAAAAAAGAAGATAGTTCAGGATTTTGTTTTCAATTAAGCTGTTTCATAACAGGCTGAAGAAGTGTGCAGCAAGAGTTTGTAAATCAATAGTGACTTGCCAAGGGGTTTCAGAGGAGCTGAAACCAGCGGGTCCCTGCTCAGGAGTTCATCACCCTGCCCAGCTGTACAGTGAATCAATCAAGGCAGTGATGAAAAAGGTGGTGGGGGAAGTGACAAAGACAAAAGAATTGGATCCTTATAACCACATGCATAGTCTGATTTTTTTTTTCCCTAAGCAATTAGAAAGCTACACACAGAAATGAACTCTTCAGGACAAAAGACCATGCACTCACAGAGAATTTATCACCAACTAGTCAAGACTCCTGATTTTCTTCAAAGACAAAAAAAAAATATTTTTCTCTTTCAAACTGCAGTACTTTAGCTGTACAACCAGTCTGACCCTAAAAGCTCTGCTGAGTTTCCTGATAAGATCCAGCCTTGATCACTCACTCTTCATCTTCTTCCCCCTTTTGAAAGAAATTTTAGACTCACTTGCACCTTACACAGCTCAAGTGCAAAAAGATGCACAAGAGCAGTCCTGGCTTCCCACCTCCTGCTTCCCTCTCCTGCTGTCCCTCCCTGTCCACACAGTCCATCCTCAGGAGGGGCCACAATTGCATGGAAGGGATCTGGAAAGGAGTAGGGAAAGTTCAGTGGAAAATTGTGACAGGTTTAGTCTGAATCACAAGTTATAATAAAATAACACAGACACAGAACCATAAAATCATTAAGGTTGGAAAAGGCCTCCAAGATGATCAAGTCCAACCTCTGACTGAACACCACCATGCCCACCAAACCATATAATGAAGTGCCACCTCCACTTGTTCTCTGAACACTTCCAGGGCTGATGATTCCACCACTCCTGGGCAGCCCATTCCAATGCTGAACCATTCTTCCAACAAAGAAACTTTTCCTAGTATCCTTATTCTATAGATCCAAGTCCAAGGAATATGCAAATACAGCATTTATATGGATACAGGAAGACCATAATTGGCTCTAATGAAAGCTGCTAGTGAAGTTTGTAATGCCCACAAGGGCAAAGTAATTAACCAAGCAAAATGCAATGCAAAACAAACACTTGACAAATAAGGTTAAACTCAGAGCTAAATGTGGGATATGGTGTGCACAGATACATACAGGTACAGCACAGCTGTGGCCTGAACTACCCTGGCTCAGGCCACTGGATACAATGAGTTCACAAGTCCAACATCAAAATGATTATGAGACCTTTTAAAATTATAATTTCAATTTCCTCACACTGCTCACCAATTCTGTGCCTTTATGGCTGGCTTTTGGCTTTTCACTGGAAATTTTTAATTCTTGTTCCTTGCCTTAATTTGATTATGTCTGTGTTTTTCAAGATGTTTCACACCTGACAGGGGTAATTTTTGGAGCAGGAAAAATCTACACTAAATACAGCGAAAAAAACAAGGCAACACAGTGTATATTCATCCATCAGACATAATTCCTGGGATTAAAGCTAAACTTGCTTAACCAAGTGAAAAAAGACTCAAAGTGGGAGTTGTTTTGGACAGTTCAGTGAAGGCCTCTGTCTGCAGGGCAGAAGTAAAATACATATATGTAAAAAGTGAGGCTACCTACAAAACAGTGTATGAGTAGCAAGAACAGCACCGAGATACAGCTTCACCTGTCACCTCTGCTGCTCAGAATTCTTTTTTCAATAAAGACATGGCAGAAGAGAAATGAGAAATAAACAGAAATATAAATAGAAGGGAAATAAAAACTCTGCTACTTATGGAAAAGATTACATTACTTAGGTCAGTCAGTGGAAAGGCAGTAAAAGAGAGTAGAAGGGAGGGATGTAAAGCAGTGAATGAGAAACACAAAGGTAGGACTTACTGACAGATCTTTGTGCAGACCTGGTTGAACAAGACAATGAATCAAAACTGCAATAAATGTCAAAAAATCACTGTACACTCTGTATCCAGCCTTGTCTTCTGACACCTGGAGGCCAGGTTTTGTAGAACAGTTCTGTGTCCTTAGCTCAGCTTTACTGAGAAAACAGCTGTTGGGCTGTGAGAAACTGCATGGACTGACCATAAAGCATAAAGGACCTTAAAATATATAAAAAAGAATGGGATGGGATGGGATGGG